>OX387281.1:5885164-6384164 GCA_947562105.1 Shargacucullia verbasci
GGTGACGTCATGTCCTTGCAAAAGCCTTAGGTATATGTCGGCGCTGAGTGATAAAGTTGTTTGCGAACGCGCGCACGTGCAATGTGATGCTATCGTACCACTCTATGAGTCTGGCGAGGTGGAGACGGACCGGTCAACTGTTTTATAAGGCAGCGCGCTGTGCGAACATTTCAGTAGCAAGCACCCAGCGTGGAATTCCAACGTCGCAAACGCAGCGGGGAATCGACTCTTTGCCGACGCGGAGGCCCGAGAATACGACGTTTCCGGACCCGAAGCTCCCACACACTACCCGGACCAAGCCGCCCACCTAACCGACGTGCTGGACATCGTCGTACACAGCGGCCTACGCTGCCAGATCGCGCAGCACGTACTGGACGACGAGCAGCAGTCGGATCACCAGCCCGTGCTCGTCATCCTGGAAGCCGACACCACCCGACTCGCTCGTCAAGCGCAACGTCCCAACATGGACTGGGACCTCTACACAAGAAGGATGGAGACCACAACGCCTACTCGGCCGGTCACCACGGCCGCCGAGGTGGACGAGCTGACGGACGACCTCACTGCCTGCATTCAGAGCGCCCTAGAGTCGGCGACCACTGCGACTAGCGGGGCACGGGGACGCTACTCAGCGCTCCCCACACACATCTCGCGTATTATCGCCGACAAAAGGCGCCTGCGCAGGCAGTGGCAACAAAACAGATGCCCATCCCTTAAGACGCAGCTCAACCGGCTCACCGAGGGTGAAGGCCGAGCTCCAGGCACACATCACCGGGACCTGGGAGAGGTACATTGGAGGAGGCCGACAGCGACTGGCCGTCGGTACACAAACTGTGCCGCCGCCTCACGACTCGGAAAAAAAATGATGAACAGAAAGAAGTGGAAGAGAAAACAGACCAGGCTGTTTAAGAGGTTAAAAGCAAGAAGTCTGCTGTTGCCACGACTCACAACATACCAGACAGTACCATTCAGCCGCCAGCCAACATTAAAGCGGACAACAAGCCGTACATGTTAAGAAATACCAAAGATAAACTTGGAAAAAAAAATGATGAACAGAAAGAAGTGGAAGAGAAAGCAGACCAGGCTGTTGAAGAGGTTAAAAGCAAGAAGTCTGCTATTGCCACGACTCACAACACACCGGACAGTACCATTCAGCCACCGGCCAACATTAAAGCGGACAGCAAGCCGTACATGTTAAGAAACACAAAAGATAAACTTGGAAAAGAAAATGATGAACAGAAAAAAGTGGAAGAGAAAGCAGACCAGGCTGTTGAAGAGGTTAAAAGTAAGAAGTCTGCTGTTGCCGAGATTCACAACACACCGGACAGTACCATTCAGCCACCGGCCAACATTAAAGCGGACAGCAAGCCGTACATGTTAAGAAACACAAAAGATAAACTTGGAAAAGAAAATGATGAACAGAAAAAAGTGGAAGAGAAAGCAGACCAGGCTGTTGAAGAGGTTAAAAGTAAGAAGTCTGCTGTTGCCGCGATTCACAACACACCGGACAGTACCATTCAGCCACCGGCCAATATTAAAGCGGACAGCAAGCCGTACATGTTAAGAAACACAAAAGATAAACTTGGAAAACAAAATGATGAACAGAAAGAAGTGGAAGAGAAAGCAGACCAGGCTGCTAAAGAGGTTAAAAGCAAGAAGTCTGCTGTTGCCGCAACTCACAGCACACCGGACAGTACCATTCAGCCGCTGGTAAATATTAAAGCGGACAGCAAGCCGTACATGTTAAGAAACACCACTGATAAACTTAAAAGATTAACTAAAAAAATTAACTAAAAAAAAAACTAACGGTTTATTTTACGTATTACGAAATAAAAGTTATTGTCACATTAAAGTTTACTTTTTCATCACTTCGTCAACACAGATTAATTAAATAATTAAAGTAACTTTATCACAGTGGCAAATTCCATACACAGTTTCTAAGAATTACAGTTTATTTACTTTTGATAACAAGTTTGCACTTCTCGTAGATCAGTTTTATGTTAAATTAATAATAATAATAATAATATGTTTATTTTCTCACCACAATATAATTACATGGTTTCTTAGGCAACATAATACATACAGGTTTGTATATTGTGGGAGACTGGTGCCTAAACTAGGCTTGGGGCCTGTATTTCAGGACACCAAAACGTTAATTAGGTTTTACATACACTTTTGCAAACAGTTATTGGTAATAATTATACACTTTTTTTTAAATCTTTATTACATAAAAAAGGGTTTGATCACGCAGTGGTCATGCCACCCCTATAGGAAGATACAACAAAAAAATATGTAGATACTAACTTAAATCTAAAATTAATTACTGTTAATTTAATACAGGTAGGTACTGATTTCGAATTACCTTTTATTTAACGCAATTTTAACTATGTTGTACAACATTTTAGCTTCCTCAGATACCGGTGAAGCCAGAATGCTGTTACAAAGTCCAACAGAGTGTAAAGTATTTCTTTTTAATTTCTCAAACTCTTTTCTTGCTTCACTGTTCCGGACACATTCCACCAAAATGTGATATACATCTTCTCTAATGTTACACACATCACAGTTAGGAGAAGTATTCTTTTTCATCATGAATATAAAACTATTTAATGGGATATGTCCGGAGCGAAGTCTTAAGGCAGTCAAAACATCTTGTCTCGATAGATTTGAATCGCCAAACCATAACAATCTGGATGGATGTGGTTGCATGGTTTTATACCATATACCTTTAGTGCGAGATCTTTCATCAAAATACTCATTCCAAATTTTAATGCAGTTATTTTTTATTGTACGAAACAGATCCGAACAATAAGGTAATTTAGTATAAGAAATTCCCAGGTATGTAGCTTCCTTTGCTAATTGATCGACGTCTGTGTTACCTCTCAAACCAATGTGAGATGGTATCCATTGAAGAACAATGTTTTTACTGCTAGATTTTAATTGAATGATAGATTTTAAAATGTTGTAGGTGATCCTCGAAAATTCGAGGTACACAGAGTCAAATGTTGTAAAGCACTCCTCGAGTCTGTAAATATAACGTAATTACCAGAATCAAAGGATTCAATATATGAAATAGCTTCTGCTATTGCGATTAATTCGGCATTCATGATGGAGATTTCGAAAGTTTTAATTTTTAGTTTAATGTAATTTTTAGTTTGGGGGCAAAGAATGCTGCTCCAGCGGAATCACCAATTTTGGAACCGTCAGTATAAATGACGTAAAAATTATAATTTAACATAAATTCTGAACAAATACGATTTAATACAGCAATATTGTAATGACGTTTTGAATGTTCTAGTACTTTCATGAAAGGTCTCACCACGTTTGATAAATCCACACTGCTCACCCATGTATCAAGACGGAAAATGTCAACTATTTTACTGACATGGATAGGTATATCTTGAAAATCTTCAAAGGACGCCAGAAGCAAAGGTTTAAGTCTTAAGCCTCCAATAATAATTTTGACAGAGACGATGTAGGGTCTCAATCATGTTAACGGTTTCATTACTTTCTAAAGACATTGATTTAAGCCAAAATTTTGATGCCAAAAAATACCTCCGAGCTTGCAATGGCTGAACCAAAAGTTCACTCTCCAGCACATGCACAGGGGTACTCCTCACAAATCAACCAACAAGTCGCAAAAATTGGTTCTGTGTCGTTTGTAATTTATTTAAATGTGTAATACAACTAGTGCCGTACAAGAAACTGGCGTAGTCAATTCTACTACGAATTAAACTTAAATATAACCTTCTTAAATGAACAGGATACATCCCCCATCCACTCCCAGCCAAAACTTTAAATATATTTAAATAGGTAGATATGTTTTGTTTAATCTCATTGATATGCTTTGCCCATCTAAGACTACGGTCTAACCATACTCCTAAATATTTAATTTTTTCCACAACCTGTAACGAAACATCATTAATTTTTTGTCTAACCGGCTCCCTGATAAAACTCGTTTTAAAAATGCACACCTTACTTTTTGAAGGAGAAATATCCAAACCTATGTCCCTAAGTAACTTGAAGATTTTGTTGAGAGCCAATTGTAAAACATTAAATATATCTGTCAATTTATTCCCTGAAGCATATAAAACGAAATCATCGGCATATTGTGAGATAAATAAATTATTAGAAGTTATAGACTTACAAATGTTTAGTGTGACAATATTAAACAGCAAAGGGGATAAAGGATCCCCCTGTGCTAAACCACGACCAGTTTTCCGACACATTATTGAGTCGTCTGTTTTGATGCTTAGATTTCTCTCCTTAAGAAAATTCCACAAGTAAGTGCATATTTTTGAACACACTCCCAAGTTATCCATAACCTGCAATTGATTTATCACATCCACATTATTATACGCGTTGTCGATGTCTAGAAAGCAACCCACGGTAGCTAATCTGTTGGAGAAACCTATCTGAAAGTTTGTTACTAAACTAGTGAGATTATCTAGCGTGGAGCGACATTTTCTAAATCTTGTAGTGTACTTCGATAAAAAATTATTTTTCTCAATGTACCATTCTAGTCTATTGAGTAGAATGCCATGAAAAACTTTACACAAACAGGAAATCATGGATATTGGACGTAAGGATGAAATACTTTGTGGATCTCTTCCAGGTTTTGGGATCGGAGTGATAGTTATTATTCTCCATTGATTGGGTACAAAACCATTTGCGTAAAACTTATTATACAAGGAAATTAATAACGTTTTTCTATTCTGAGGCAGTTGCTTTATCATGGAATATGATATGTTATCCTGACCGGGCGACGTGTCTTTCATTCTTATACATTTTTCTAATTCTTGTATCGTAATCGGAATTTCAATCGTCGGATTACAAGAATTAAATGAGAGATCCGATGGAGATACATAATCAGGCGTTAAACTATTAAGAAGACATTGTGCTCTAACTTTACTAACACACTGTCTCGAAGATATGCAGCCTTTAAGCCATTTCATTTTGTTCCATACTTCCTTTGAAGAACACGATTGATCAACATTAGAACAAAATTGTTGCCAGCTTTTAATTTTAGCGTTACGAATTAAATTCTGTGCAAGACGGATTTTATTTTGTAAGCTATCGTAATGTTGAGGAATAGGATTGCGCCTGAAAATCGAAAGAGCTAACCGCCGTTCAGCCACAGCTTTAGATAATTCGGGCGTCCAGTAAGGTTTAGGTATAAAATTACTGTTAGGATTTGTGTTTAGTTTAATGTAACGTATATGTAATTCTGTAGCCAGGTATATATTATCCACAAAAATATCATAACTCTTCTGTAAATCATCATATTCTGTCATGTTAGAGTAAAGTTCATTTAATAATTTTGTATACGAAATCCAGTCAGCTTTTTTGTAATTTCTTAATAAAACTGGTGTAGATAGATTCTTAATAGTAGAAGTAATTTTGATAACTTGATGATCGCTACCCAAAGACTCGTTCATCACGGACCAGTTAAATTTTAAACCTATATCGGATGACGCTAACGATATATCCGGGGAAGACTGCTGCAGACCTCCATTGACTAATTTTATGCGAGTATTTTGAACATCATTCAATGTAACAAACGAGCAATCAAACAACGTATCAAATAATTGAATACCCCTTTGATCCGTCTTTGTAGACCAATTAGTGTGGTGACTATTAAAGTCGCCAAATATCACAGTTTTGTTATTGAAATTAGATAATAACCTATCCCAATAATTTTTTGTGGTACTTACAGAGGGAGAGCAGTATAATGATACTATATTTTCAATATGGTCGCAATTATATAGTCTGATACAAATGATTTCTATACCAGGGTTACCGTGTGTCATAGGTATCACGTGCGACTTGATGGATTTGTGAGAAAATATTGCAACACCTCCATAGCCATCATTTCTATCGTTCCTGAAGATATTGTACCCATTTACCTTCAGATTACTATCTGGGTCCAACCACGTCTCATTTACAGCAGCAATGTGATTTTTTTCCTGGATAAACAAGTTCTCTAAAGAAACAATTTTAGGTTTAACACTCTGTGCATTCCACTGAATTATATTAAGTTGTACTATATGGTTTTTCTTACCCATTGAAATAATCTAATATTTTTCCTAAAATAAGCCAATCTGAAATATTCTCAACAACTACTAAAATCAACCACTCTAGACAACATTTAATTATAGTATTTACTTTTTCTTTTATTGTACCTTTTTTTATAAATAAAATTTATTTTATTCTTGACAACAGTTCTGCAAAGTTCACTTCTTTTTTTCTAGATTGCATAGGAGAAGGAATGTCTGAGGATTGGCTATCATTATCATCCTGAGGCATAGAAGGCATGAACGGTGTCGGAGAACGATTTTTCTTTCGTGTTTGCGTCTTGGCAGTTTTAGGTTTAATTTTAACCTGCGCAATCGAAGCATAAGTAGGCGAACTTTTTTCCTGCACTTCTGTAGCTCCAAAGTGATCAAAGGCGGCTGTAGATTCCTCTATTTCTTGAGTGTATTTTATCTCTTCTTGTTGGGTAATAGGAGACTTTGTTGGAACATATATGGATAAAGCTTTTGAATATGTACAATTGAAGTCAGCCATTAGTATTTCTCTTTCTTTAATGTACGCTGGGCAAGATCTATCAAACGACATATGCTTCCCTGAACAATTAGAGCATTTAAATGACTTAGGGTCACAGTTTTGGTGATTTTTAGTGCATTTGGGGCATACTATATTAACAGACGGGCAAAATTTTGCTGTGTGTCCCAACTTCCAGCATCTCGAACATTGATATACCGGGTAAACATACGGTTCAACTTTGATTCGTAAATTGTCAACGTAAATATATGCTGGTAAGAATGAACCCATAAAAGATAACCGAACCGATTCACTGTCAGACCATCCTTCTGTATCTGTATTCCGCCGCAATAACCGTTTAACAGCCATTAATTTAGCTTGATTAGGGTAAGAAATATTTTTCAAAATATCTTCTTCTGATAACTCTAACTCAATGTCTCTGATAACACCATACGAAATGTATTTTTCCGTTGCACGATGGATCCTCCAACCTCTACTGATAAGATTCTGGCATGATTCTAATTTCGATGCATTTATTTCATTTGTCACATCGACTCTCACTTTATAAGGGTTAATATACTTTACTTTGTTTATGTCTGTAATATCACATTCCTTAAATAACTTCGCTAAAGCAAATTGTTTCGGCATTTTTTCCTTACTAAAAATGTAAATTTGTACAATATCTTCCATTTCTTTTAACTTTTTTTCCTTTATTTCCAACTACAGTCCATTTTACACCTTCTTCTTCTTCATGATCTTCTCGCGTTCTTTTTATTGGTCTAAAGAAATTACTTTCACCCATAATTTCTTCTTTTTGTGTAAGTTCAATTAATCTTTTTTCTTCTATCTCCTCCATTTCATCCTCACAAACGGACTCGTTTTGAAATAGCTCATTACTATCAAAACCTTTATTAGATAGTTCATAAGCCATTATAGCGAGCGCAAATAGAACACATCATTAACAATAACCGGTCCCGGCCTTGAGACCTCGCTCGGATTTGCACCGCGATGATTCACTTAAATTAATGCGTAAACAACTAAATTATCTAAATGTACTTTTAAACGCGGCTAACTCGTACGAGCGCGGCACTGACACTGAATTATACATTATTTTTGGACTATTTAGGCAACTATTACTATTTTTACGAAATTTAAATATACGCGGACAATGTTTACATCGGGCAGCACCCTCTGTCCATTCATAAATAACGTAGAATCTCAATCATCCCGAATAATTACAAAAATACCAGATCTGATTAAGACATTTAAGGCAGGCAATAACCAGCCTATACTGTACATACCGTTCTACACTGAAAAAGCCACAATATGTCCAGCTACTACCCTACTGTCTTACATTAGCAGAACCGCCCAGGGCTGCGTAAACATGAAAATCTAATTATTACATTTAAAAAACCCCATAACGTTGCAAGTACACAATCCATCAGCAGGTGGATTAAGGCAACTCTGAAGGACTGTGGTATTGATAATTCCATATTCTCGGCGCACAGCACTCGCCATGCCTCCACATCCAAGGCTCATCAACTAGGCGTCAATATCGATATTATTCGAAAGACTGCCAGGTGGAGCGGTACCTCCAGGACGTTTGGAAAATTTTATCACAAATCCATAATCAATAATGATGATCAGACATCCTTAGCAAGAGCAATATTAGATAACAATTAAACATTATTATCCCCGCTATATAATATTACAAGCGCTAGAATGCCACTTATGTTGTACTAATATGATTTCCTACTGATTATAATACATAATTAAAAGAGAAGTCATACTCATTGTTATGTTTCTTCCTAACGAAAGATAAATAAACGATCACGAGTCAATTCAATCAATTTTGTTTATTTATATACTAACTGTGATATTACCGGTATTAACTCTCAACATCTACATGTGTTAAATAATATATTTATTTCAGGATACTTATCGCGAGGACGAGGTGCGAGTATAATTGATGATTAAACGAACTTACCAAGTGAAGTTCTATCATAATTATACGAAGCACCTCGTCCGAAGAGATAAGTATCTCCCTCCCAACCCCATCAGTTCTTACCCTGTCAAGTACCGGTAATATCACAATATCGTAACTCTAAACTAAATGACAATGGCGGATTGGCAGTGTTGCCAGTGAGACACCGGGGTGAACAGAGACCTAAATGTTTTTTGTTTTTTTTCCCTACTATTAACTATTAAACTACTCTAAACTAATGTGCAACGAGCGGTAGCACCTTGCGTTACTACATGTGTTAAATAATATATTTATTTCAGGATACTTATCTCTTCGGACGACGCGCTTCGTATAATTATGATAGAACCTCACTTGGTAAGTTCGTTTAATCATAAAATATTTATCAAATAACTGAATTATTTTATTAACCAATTTATTTATTTGGTTTTTGAAATTGATTGTTCACCAGAACTGATTGAAATTAAGTTTTATAAATTTATGTTTGAATGAAAATAAACATTTCATGTCAGCTTTGCCCTGAAGGGGTGATATCGATTTTTGTTTCTAAGGAGCTATGATATCCGTATGATAAAAATAAGTGTTATCTGGTGAGTTTCATAGACAATAAACAATGATGGCTGGTCAAACTAGGGATTCAAAATGATTTCCGATGAACACGCGCCGTATTCTTCTGATTTAAATACATCTGTTCTTATAGTCTCTCGTCCATGTAGATCTTTTACATACAAATTATATACAATACATAGAAATTTTAAAAATAAAAGATTTTCGCGCTCCATCTTGACAATGAATTGAACCCTCACAAAAGCTTGGGCCAACAGGGAGGTAGATAGTGGTGCGTCGATATGACAAATGTCATGGATACGTGTCTGGTCCCATAGACCTCGCATACGGCAATCAGACTGTCTGCTAAAATAACTATTAGTCTGCGGGGTATTCAGTCACGTAAATTATGACTTGAGGATATTTAAGGAGGTACCTGAATAATATGTAAATTTACAGTTGTAATGTCCTTGTTCTTAAACACTTTGATAGATACACGTTCGATGGTGTACCAACGGGATCGAGAACAAAATAAATGATCATGTATGAAACGAAATTTAATCTTTGGTGTTTCTGAGGACGTTCAATCGTTGATGTTTAAATACCTAGTTAAAAGATTTTCGTGAAGCCTTAATAAATACAATTCCTCTTTATTGATATAAATATAACAAAAAATAAAAACCACCTTCAAAAAACTCAAAAACGAAACTAACTAAAAAGCAAAAAATAAATGTTATATTATACAATATAGTAGTTGAAGAATATTGAAGTCGGTGCCGAGAAAAACATAAAAGTAATATACCTTGCTGTTATAATAGCGACATTGAAACAACGAGTTCACGTAAAAATTGTCGAGCGCGAGGCGAATTGTGTGTCGGACACGACAAATGCACTTCGCCAATCGAAAATTAAAAATTAGAACAAAATGTTAATAACATTTATTGCGTTCTATTCTTTTTCATTCTCAAACAAATTATAGTGATAGTACCGACGTCCTAAAATTGGCTAAACCAGACTATACTCGCAATAACTAAATTCTATATTCGCCTCACAAAGCAATGCAATCTTTCACTAGTTGTGATATAAGATTTTATTAAATATAATACTAATTTGATTAAATTTCATAAACAGGTTCGCCTCCTACCACTTTGGGACCTAATACTCTCATTGTCGAAGAGTTAGTGCACGAAATGCCTACACGTACTACGTACTTCGGGGGTTACAGGCGTGGCGATATTTTAGTAGTTTAGGAATAGGTTTAGGGCTTGACTGCTATCTTGGTGAAGTATTTTCGCTTTACTATTTGATATGTGAGCTAGATATATGACTGAGATTAATCCAAAAGGCTGGTCCTTCCATATATCGTCACATCTATAGTCCCCAAAGACGTACGTGGAGGCATAATTTCGTACTCCCGCGGTTCGTCAATCATGGAAGTAGGTCCCAAGGTGGTAGGGGGCAATATACGTTTAGAAACTTTGCGGAAAGGAGTACACTTATGTATGGTTTTCTTAATTTATCAAGACTAACTTTTACTTTCATGTTTTTTTTATATATTTTTTATTTTGTGGAATGGCAACTTGAGAAAGTAACAGGGTCAGCTTGGATGCGTAAGGCGGAGAACCGAGTGTAATGTCGGAACTTGGGATAGACCTATTTCAAGCAGTGGACTGTGGATGGGCTGAGTTGACTGATTAACTCACAAGTCTGAGACGTTCATAGTGCTAGTATCGTGGTGATTGAATTATTATTATTTTTATTTAATGTTTTTATTTAATACAACACCATAGGGTACATGTGTATGTATACTCGCATGTAGTGTGCCACGCCATCGCAAGCGGTGGTACAGATATAGATAATGTTTAACAAAAATTTGAATATTCGTTTGATATAATTTTGGTGGATTATGATCATAGTTCCTGTTGTTTTTACGCTTACCTCTTCATCTACCTCATTTTATTTTGTTCAAGTTATTTACTAACCGGTTGTTGTAACTTCAATGTATTGGGTTGTTCGGAAAGTAATTAAAAAAAATATAGCTTAAAAATAAAACTTATCCCAGTATTATCTTCAATAGTAATCAACTATATTCAACATTCAATCCTATAAATAATTTAATGCGGAACATTGACCAATTTGATATTACTGTCCCAATCACGTGTGTCCCTGAGGAATGTACCTCTTATCTTAAATATCCTAAACAATACTTGAAGATTTTACAACAGAACATTCGTAGCCTAAACTGTAACTTCCAAGAATTACACGTTCTGCTTAAAAAGCTGGAATTATCATGTGATATAATTGTGCTTTCTGAATGTTGTTTATCGTGTGTTCTAAGCGTACTGTTATATATATTGTTGGATCCCTCAAGATCCAATACAGGTAGTTGGGTTCTTTTGCTGCCACCAGGTATTCTTTTAGCGTTAGAACACCAGAAACGTTGTTGGAGATTCTTTTGGGTTAAATGGCAGGGAATTCCAAGAACTGCCTGTGTCGTAGTAATTCCAGATGATTAGCAGGTCTGGCTCGTCTTCATATGTTCATAGGCTGGTCGGCCTAGAAGACACTGCAGGTTCCCTCGATTGACCGGTGAAGTGATTGTCCTTATTGTCGAGGGCGTTGCGCCTTAAGGCCGTGGATTGACTTCAGACAAAAGAGACTCTTGATTTGAATCTTCCTTTATTAGTCAACTCACTAAAACTAGCACAATCTTCTAATATACAGGAATACTTGACTTGATAGTAACTACACAGGTTGCTGGTAGACTAAGAAGTGTGACTTAAAAAGTGACGAGCGCGGCGACGCGCCGTCTTTATATAGGGTCCGATGTTGCATCATGATTTCTCGTGGATCTTTCTAGAAAGACTGTTTTACTTGCGCAGTAATTTTATAGCTTTCTAAGAAATGATGCGCTTTAGAATATGTGATACCGTGATCTTTCTAGAAGCTTGCGCAATGATTTCATGGCTTTCTAAGAATGATGCGCAATTGTAATTTGAGAAGTGCGCAGTTGGGTATGCAACAATATACATTGCATATAAGAAAATGCAACGAAGGTGCTTACTCAGCACCTTCATCGGAAGCCCTAAGCCAGTAGCTAAGAATTATTCAGTTCGTGTTCTATCTCCGTGCGGGTTACTCGCCTTTCCTAATTCTAACCTTCTGTATTTTTCGTAATAATTCAAATTAATTCATTTCTTTAAAAACTTTACTTCTAGATCAAAAATGTGTTTCTTTTTTAAAAAGTCTTTTCCGGTGTCCCGTATAACATTGGTGGCAGCTGTAAAAGGATTGTAAAATTCCAAGAACGCCTCTGCACACGTGAAAGTGTTAAATAATATTAAAATTGTGAAAATCAAAATTGAAAGTGCTAAATGAAACAAAATCTGTGAAAACAAATAGTGAAAGAAGTAAATATATAATTGTAACCCGCCATCGAACTCACTGTATCCTGAAAACTCCGAATCCTGAAAACGTTGACCTTCTGGCATCTCTACAACGATGATATACTGTTCCAACAGTATCTCCAATTTCGCCGTGTCTTGAGATGCACCTAAAGAAATAAGCTCACTGTATCCGGTCAACTCTACATCCACTGTATCCTGAGAACGCCGAGTCCTGAAGACGCTGACCTTCTGGCATCCCTACAACGATAATATACTGTTCTAAGAGTATCTCCAATCTCGCCGTGTCCTGAGATGTTCCTAAAGAAATAAGCTCACTGTATCCGTTTAACTTTACATCCACTGTATCCTGGAAACACCGAGTCCTGAAGATGCTGACCTTCTGGCATCCCTACAACGAGAATATACTGTTCCAACAGTATCTCCGACTTCGCCGTGTCCTGAGATGTTCCTGCTAGTTCTGTGAGTTAATTAATTCTTGTGACTTTAATGCTAATATCAGTTAATAATCAAAAGTGACGAACTGCTGTTTAATATTATAACTCTTAATAATAAGTATATACCTATCTACGCAGTTTTAAGACGTACCCGGGTCATATATATGACCCGGGTACGTCTTAAAACTGCGGCCAGACACCGGCGGACGGGCAGCAGCGTCCTCTCACTAATCGGTGAGCCACTGCGATCCCCAAGCCGCCTGCCAAGCGTGGGGATTATGGCAAACCCCCCCTTGATCCTTGGTCTTCGTTCAGCAGTGGACGTCTTATGGCTGATGATGACCTATCTATTCAATTGTCATAAACATTAATTCTATATTTAGCCACACATTTAAACTTATTACGTCATATTCATCCAATACCTGCGAGCTCCATGCTATCACTGCTCGCCCACGAGCCAGACGTTTTTCTACGAATAGATAACACCATCCGCATGTGAGATTCTTAAACCTGTTTAATATTTTGCGTTATAACCTTGATCAATCAGTCACAGATATCTTGCTATTCTTATTGCTAATTAATGACAAAACCTAAAGAAGAAGAAAAAACACAGGAAACAATGTCCGATATCGACTTAAATTCGCTCTTTAAATTTATCGGGACCTTTGACGGTTCTCGCGAAAAATTGAGTCCTTTTTTAAACAATTGCCGCAACGCAATTGATCTTGCCACTACTGCTCAAAGGGATATTTTATTCAAATTCATTTGAAGCCGACTTGAGGGCAAAGCCGAAGCCGCTTGCGCTATCAAAGAATTTAATAAATGGCCACAATTAGAAGAATTTCTAAAAACTCAGTTTGGGGATAAAAAACATTATGTTTACTTACTGTCAGATTTACAAGATTGCAAACAGGGTCGTAATGAGTCTGTTAGCCAATATTCATTAAGGGTCGAATCCTGTTTAGCTAAACTGCTAACGGAAATAAATATTTCAATTCCTACTAAAAAGAAAGACGAATTAGCTGGTCGTATCGCTGCAATGCAGGACTTAGCTTTAAACGTATTTAACATAGGACTTCATCCCCAGTTGTCAACAGTAGTGAGATACAGAGATCCTAATACCTTAAACGATGCCATAAGTTTTGCCACTTCTGAAGAGAAATTGATTGGTATGTCATATAAGAAATATAATAATTCAGGAAATGAATGGCAACAACGAAACAATAATTCTAAGCCGCAAGGTCAAA
This sequence comes from Shargacucullia verbasci, assembly GCA_947562105.1. Taxonomy (NCBI): domain Eukaryota; kingdom Metazoa; phylum Arthropoda; class Insecta; order Lepidoptera; family Noctuidae; genus Shargacucullia; species Shargacucullia verbasci. The sequence goes on from OX387281.1 coordinate 5,899,317, forward strand.
CCCAATCTAAACCTTCTACTTCTAATGCTCCTTTCTGTCGATACTGTATCGCGAATACAATAAATAATAAACGAAAAAATAATTTCCAAGGTCAACGGGATAACCGCCAAATGTCAGACATCATTTCAAATAAAACTCGCCCAATTCATGTTATCAGCTCGATAAAAGAAGATGGAGTCGATGAAGTAGATACTGAACATTTAAACGAGCAGCCTTCCCGTCCGGTATCGTACGGGAAAATTAAACAACGAAATCGATACTACTATTTCTAATACATCCACTAACGGACAGGGTAACCAGCCCCAAACTCACAGTGGTCCTAATAAAGATATTATTTATAATTCATCCACTAACGAACAGGGTAACCAGCCCCAAACTCATAGTGGTCCTAATAAAAATATTATTTCTAACACAACCACTAACGGACAGGGTAACCAGCCCCAAACTCACAGTCGTCCTAATAAAAATACTATTTCTAATTCATCCACTAACGGACAGGATAACCAGCCCCAAACTCACAGTGGTCCTAGTAAAAATATTATTTCTAACACATCCACTAACGGACAGGGTAACCAGCCCCAAACTCACAGTGGTCCTAATAAAAATACTATTTCTAATTCATCCACCAACGGACAGGGTAACCAGCCCCAAACTCACAGTGGTCCTAATAAAAATACTATTTCTAATTCATCCACTAACGGACAGGGTAACCAGCCCCAAACCCACAGTGGTCCTAATAAAAATACTATTTCTAATTCATCCACCAACGGACAGGGTAACCAGCCCCAAACTCACAGTGGTCCTAATAAAAATACTATTTCTAATTCATCCACTAACGGACAGGGTAATCAGCCCCAAACTCACAGTGGTCCTAATAAAACTAATATTTCGAATTTATCCACTAACAAACCGCGTAACCAGTCCCAAACTCGTAGTGATCAGAATTCTAACTCCCTCAACTCCCAATTCTTGCATGCCAAATCGTGTCCTTCATGTACTGCACCTGAAAAAGGAAAATCTACTTCAAAAATATATAATATCACTACAGATTCAATAAAAAGATACTTACCTTTTGTCGAAGTCCATACATCTATCTCTTCTAAACCTTTGAGGTTCCTCGTTGACAGTGGCGCATCCTTCAGTCTTATCAAAATAGGTGTCATTGAAAAAATGCCTCAAATTGTAGATCACTTCCTAAATTTCTATGGTTTAGGAACCATAGATAATCCTATACATTCACTCGGGCATATACCTATAGATTTTGAATCACTGAGTCATCAATTTCACATAATTCCTTCTATTCAATTTCCCTATGACGGTATAATAGGTAATGATTTATTTTGTAATTCCAACTGCCTAATTTACTATATAGAAAATGTATTAGTTATAGGCAAAACGAAACTAGCATTAAATTTTAAAGAACCTATATATACTATTCCGCCTCGAACCGAAACGGTAATTGAATCTTCAGTACTAAATCCTAATATAAAAGAAGGCCTTATCATTGATCAAAATCCTGTCGAATCCCTTCTAATAGCTAATTGTATTGTCAAAGTTAAATCAAACTCTAGAATAAATATTTCAGTTGTAAATACTTCAGAGTCCTCACTGGAAGTAAACTCTGACCTGAAACTTAAAATATTACCTTTAGTGAGTGAAAATAGTCATGAAGTCTTTCATACAGATTATTTCAGTAATGATCAAATAGATGCATTGAATCGAGTTGAACAAGTAATTAAACTTCTAAGAGTAGACCACCTCAATTGTGAAGAGACAAACTTCTTATACGATCTTTGTTCTAATTATTCTGATATTTTTCACTTGCCAGGTGATAAACTGACATCCACTGACGCCTTGCAACATGACATTTCTACATCCTCTTCTGTTCCAATTAATACAAAGTCTTATCGATTTCCTGAAATACACAAACAAGAGGTTCACGAACAAATAAATAAAATGCTCCACGAGGGTATCATCAAACATTCAACATCTCCGTGGTCCTCTCCAATCTGGATAGTACCCAAAATGATTAACGCGTCTGGCCAACGGAAATGGCGTGTAGTAATTGACTATCGCAAACTAAACGACATTACCATCGGAGATTCTTATCCAATTCCCAACATTTCTGAAATATTAGACCTATTAGGTAAATGTAAATATTTCAGCACGCTGGATCTTGCTTCTGGCTTTCATCAAATCAAAATGTCAGAACAGGATGCCCCTAAAACAGCCTTTTCAGTACCACAAGGTCATTTTGAATTTACGCGCATGCCTTTTGGCCTTAAAAATGCCCCAGCAACCTTTCAAAGGCTAATGAACTCTGCACTCTCAGGCTTACAAGGTATTCAATGCTTTGTATATCTCAATGATATAGTTATATACTCGTATGATCTTGAAATCCACATGATGAATTTAGCTAATGTATTCGATAGGCTCCGTCACTATAACCTTAAATTGCAACCGGACAAGTGCGAATTTCTTCGCAAAGAAGTTTCGTATCTTGGTCATATCATTACCGCTAAAGGAGTTAAACCAAACCCAGAAAAAACTCAGGCTGTAGAAAAGTTCCCAGTTCCGAAATGTGCGAAAGATATCAAATCCTTCTTGGGACTCGTGTCCTATTATCGTCGCTTTATACCAGATTTCTCCAAGTTAGCAAAACCCCTTACTGGTCTTCTCAAAAAGGACACCACTTTTGATTGGCAAAATGAACAACAGATAGCTTTCGAAAAACTAAAAAGGGCCCTTACTTCTGCTCCTATATTAGCCTATCCCGATTTTACCAAACCTTTCGTCTTAACATGTGATGCGTCAAATTATGCAATTTCTGCCATTTTGTCTCAAGGCACCGTAGGCAATGATCGCCCAATTGCGTATGCGTCGCGTACATTAAATAAAGCCGAATGTAATTACAGTGTTACGGAAAAAGAATGTTTGGCAACCTATTTTGGGACTAAAACCTTCAGACCCTACCTTTACGGTCACCGTTTTAAAATTATTACCGACCACCGACCTCTCAAATGGCTATTTAATTGCAAAGAACCAGGTTCCAAGCTCGTTAGGTGGAGATTGAAACTGGAAGAATTCGATTATGAAGTGGAATACAAAAAAAGTAAAAATTAATAGTAACGCTGACGCATTATCTCGTTATCCAGTGAACCCCATATCACAAGATCCTCAACCTTCTACATCCGGTGTATACAATCCTGCCAGTAATCATGAATCTGAAATTCCCCAAGATGTTCTTGAAGACCTGACCGAATTAGGTGCCCTAGATATATCCCCATTAGATGAGCTAAATATCGATTTCAGCCCATTGAATCCTCCTTCTCCTGAAAATAATTCCAATCAACCAACAATTGAGATCCCGACTACTTCCAATATTGATTACTCCGAGTTCCTAAAAACCATCGCCAACAAGGATGAAACCTATAATACATACATTAAAGAACACAATGAAAGTTTACTCAAAACCAATTCAAATGTCATTCTTGTCCCTGTATCCATTGACCTTGACGAATCCAATCCTTACGTCCAAGACATCATATCTGCGTCAAACGGCCAAATCCTAGACGGTGAACGAGAATTACATTCGTTCAAAAGGCTAGAAATTAAAGACAAAATCTTTTGTTCGTGAAAGTTTATTACTGCGATAACTCTACATATCCTGATATTTTTAAAAACATTAAAATCAGTAAGGGATGACATCCTACTTACAGGCGATATAAGTGACGTTGCAATGTCAGATTTCAAACATCCTCTTGAACGAATTTCATATATAAAGATCTACGGGATGTTAATGTACCTATTCAATAACACTAACATAATCATCAACATCTATCACAACTCCATTATCTATCCCGTTCCCACAGAAATTTCAAAAATCTTAAAGGAAAACCATGATATTCCAATAGTTCAATAGAATAAAGGAGCGTTATTATTGGAAGAATATGCGTTCAGATATGGAGGATTACATAAAAACCTGTAAAGTATGTCAATCCAACAAAGCACTTCGTAAAATACATAAATCTCCCATACAAATCACAACCACTGCTACTCGCCCGTTCGAAAAAATCGGTCTTGATATTGTTTTCCCATTACCTTCCGGTAATGGGAAAACCACTTTATACCTCTATTTGGTATTCCCAAAACTATCCTTACAGATCAGGGAACTAATTTCACTGCCGATCTCTTCAAGTCGACTTGTAGTTTTCTGAAAATAAAACAGATCTGGTCCTCACCCTACCACCTGCAAACACAAGGCGCACTAGAGCGTAGTCATTCCACGTTAAAAGAATACTTGAAGTCATACGTCAATGAGAACCAGACTGTGGGCGACACGTTTTCTGGCGTGCCTAACCGTGCTGGGTGTGTTTGGGCTTTTCAAATAATACGAGGCGTTTTAGCAATGCAAAATGGCGAGCGATAGCGGAGCGTGGGTGCGTGCGCGAGCGGCGTGCGGTGCGGTCTATCTTCGGCGGCGTTCCTCGGCGCAGTGTCAGCGGCTGTGTCGTCGGCGGCTCGCGGACATATCGAGGTGCAGGGCGCGAGGGCGGAGGGCCCCGCGCTCCCGCCGGTGACACGCTCAGCCATCGCTTGCCATACGTTTTATTATTTATATTTACCAGTTTTCTTTAAATCTAATTAATTATATAATTATTGTGATAACGGTCGTTCACATTCTCCCGCCGTGCACTTCATGCATTTCATTCGTGAGGACAACCCCTTCTTTACGGCTCTTTTGAGCTTTCCCGCCTTGGTCCTAACTTCAACGACTCGTAGTACACCATCCTTGCCTGGGAACAACGCGGTGATTTGCCCCAGGGGCCAGGAATTGCGTGGCAGGTTTTCGTCGACCAGCAGGACAATGTCTCCTTCTTTAGGAACCCAACCTCGACTGCGTGGCTCCCGCCGGTGTTGAAGAAGCGGCACGTACTCGCGGATCCAGCGAGCCCAAAAGATGTCCGCCAGACGTTGACTGTGTCGCCACCTCGCTTTCAGGTTGAAATCACGTTCAGTGAAGCTGCCAGGTTGTGGTACTCTAGCTGGGCCACCAAGGATGAAGTGTAGACGTGTCAGCGATTCTGGGTCGTCAGCAGAGGTCGAAACTGGTGTGAGCGGTCGATTGTTTACCGTATATTCGGCTTCTAGCAGAAGAGTTGTGAACACCTCCTCCGTCGGGTGTCTCTCGTTTAGGGTCGCAGCCAGTGCTCGTTTCACTGATTGTACTAGCCTCTCCCAAGCACCGCCCATAAAAGGAGAGCCAGGGGGAATATAGCGCCAGCGTATTGTGTGCTATGTGGCCTCATTCTTCGTCGCTTGTTGGGCAGCTCTTCTGAGCTCGGCGTCGGCTCCGCGCATGTTGGTCCCGTTGTCGCTGTGTATCTCGGTCGGACACCCTCGTCGAGCCATCATTCGTCGCAGAGCCATGATCGCGCTGTCCGTACTCAGCGATCCCGCTACCTCCAGATGGACCGCTCTTGTCGTCAAGCAGGTAAATAGCGCGACGTACCGCTTTTCGTGTCTTCGCCCCACAGTTACACTGCAGGGGCCGAAATAGTCTAGGCCCACGAAAGTGAATGGACGTTGGTGGTGAGCCAATCTTGTGCTGGGGTGGTCGCCGGTTGAAGGTGAAGCTGGTTTCGCACGCAGACGGCGACATTTGATGCACCTCTTCACGATGCTTCGTGCAGTCGGTCTCAGGCGAAACACCCATAGGCGCGTGCGTACCTCGTTGACAACAGTCTCGGTACCGGCGTGGTGGTTTTGTTCGTGCACCCAGGTAATGTACAATCGTGTATAGGCGTTTCCTCCATCTAAGATAGGTGGACTGCGACGTTCTTCGGTAAGCTGCGGGGCTGAGTCGATTCGTGATTTTAACCTCATGACGCCTTCTTCGTCCAGTGTTACGCTGAGCGCAAAGTATCGGCATATTTATTTTATACGGTGATTCAGTTTATGTTTTTTTTTTTTTCGGCACTTTAATGGACAAAAACATAAAACCTGCAAAGACACAGTAATACACAATGATATTCAAAATCTCATTGTCTGAGCGCATCGCGCGCTCGCTGGTTGAGGGTTTCGGTTCGTTCAAATTATACAGGGAGTAATTATTCTTAAATTCTGAATCTAGCAACAAACTGGGCGTTGTTTCAATGTATAATGTTCGTGTCGATCACGTCAAATTGTCAGTGATCTATCGATGCCGAAGTAACTAGTAAAAATTAGAGGATTTCGGGTAGGACTAGTTACATATCGTCGTCGAAGGATAGCAACTTTTCAGGAGAGTGAAAAAACTGCTTAATTTTACATAGACACCAGTACAATACCATTTTAACCCTTAATTTGGCAAGCTAGGTTAAGTCATTGTAACAAGTTTAGATTAATATATTTTGCTGATGGACATTAATAAACTATTGAAAAAATAAAAATAAAATTATGCACTGAAGGGTTTCCTAGAAAATAGACGTTAAGTATACTCTACAAAGTTCGATAGTCAAGAAAAAAAGACGTGTTATAAGAGTTGAGCATTCTTAACAAATCTCGTTTAGGGTATTATGAAATTAAACATAATTTTATTAAAAAATAAATGTTTATTTGAAAAATAATGAGATATTGACAACAGTATTAGGGCTTCTTATGGTGGTAATTATAATGACAATTGCGGTCTTTAACAAAGCAAATTCTGACGTTACACTTTAAGCAGAAGACAGTGGTAAATCCTTTTTTGCAATAAGCACATCGACCATAATCCTTGCCATGTTCTGGGAAATGACCAATGTTATCGAACCTCACATCATCTACTGGTCTGGATCGCGTAGGGTTTTTTATTTTATTAATTTTATTGAGATCTTGTACATTAGTTGGGTCTACAGTTGTCCCTTTTTTCAGCAATGCCTTGTAAATACTTAGGCTGAACTGTTTCAAAAGAGTATATTTATTTTGTCCCTTTCTCTTATTATCCCTTCGGTAGGTCAACCAGGCATTGTTGATACATATATCAAGTAATTGTGAAAAAATTGATAGATACCAGCGCCTGGTTTTAATTTCGGTACGATATAAAGCTATCAACATGTCCGCTAAGTCTACACCCCCCATATGGGCGTTATAATGCTTAACAACATTAGGATACTGTACCTCTATCCTCTGCTTCCTAATTTTGCAGTACCTCCGTATCTTAGTCAGTGGATATGCGTCTGCGTAACTGGAAGCCAGTACCACACATTTATTGTCGTTCCATTTGACCACAGATAGTTTGGTTTTGTTACAAACAGTTTGACTAAAAGCCCCCCCCTGCCCTGAGTTTTCAGAACCTTGTCTGATTTCAATTTTTTTCCAGCATCTCTCAGGCGATTTGTACGCATTGTACCAAGACTAAATATTCCGTAGGAATTCCTGAGGTGGTGTATTAGCTCCAACGATGAAAAGAAGTTATCAAAGTAGACAACACAGGGTTTTTTCTTTATGGTTTTACAAAGTCTCAAAACAGCCTTGGCCCCCCAACCTAAGCCTTCTTCTTCCTCTGTAAAGTTACAGTGATCAAAGTTGTCGTTACCAGTATAAAGGAAAAAATCGTAAATAATCCCTGATGCACCAGCTCGCACCAAATTTTTAAAACCCCACTTTCGTGGCTTGCGCGGATTGTACTGTCGTTTTTTCCCTGCTTTGGTGCCTTTATATGGAATCACCATCTCATCTACACTGAACCTGGTCTCCTCTTCCACTTTTAGGCAGTTCGCGCGGATTTTTTCCACTATGGGTCTCATTTTAAAATATGGATCAGAGTCAGTATCTGTATTGTCTACAAAATGTAGGTATCTCCGTATAATTTGATAGCGCTTTAGAGGCATTACATCTGCAACTATTGGGAAACGGGTATCAGCAGCCCAATAATCCAAATATGAAGGCATAGACACAATACCCGTAATTACTTTTATTGCTATAAATTTGCGCATTTCGGCATCGGACACATTTATGCATCGGCCCGATTTCTGAACGGAATACATATTTGTGTGATGACATATTTCATCGAACATATCCTCCGAAAAAAAGTCGTTGAAATAATCCAGTGAGGTTTTGCTGTCAATTATAGGACTTTTAAACTTATCGGGTTCTAATTCAGCGCCAAATTGAATACGTGCGCTTGACCATTGAAACTTGAGATCTACTTTCTTCTTTCTAGTAACGAGACGAGGCCTTTGCGGGATCGGGTTTTGCTGACGGCGTCTATTTCGACTATTACGGTTTGGAAAGGGCGTAGAAGTAGATTGTGGAGATCGTTGAGGAGAGTCAGTTACTTGGTTGATTATAAATGATGGTGTTATTGAAGGTATGTTTGACATTGGAGAAAGTGTTGGTAAAGAATTTATAGATGGCAGCGAAAGGTTATTAGCTTGGTGCTCATCATCACGATTATCAGTCTCACCACATTCTGTGTGATCAGTCGGATTCGTATTCGGATAATTGTCATCGGAAAAATCTACATCGAGCCGTTCTAAAGCAGAGTCAATTGATGGTGCTTCAGATGACTCAGAATCTCGACTTTGAAACTTGTGCACTTCGTCTTCAAGCTCATTCTCGAGAGTTTGATGTCCCACTTATATCAGATGGAGCGTTTTCTTGGGGAACAAGGACCAAAATACGATTTGACCTCCAATTCTGTAATAAGAAAAAATGTTGCAGGCAAACAAGCAAACCAAGCTATGTATCGCACACGGTAAACATGTTAGTATTGCGCAGAAATTAGTATTTAATATGCAAATTAAAATATTGCGTAAAAAGAAAAAATATACTTTGTATATTAAAAGTAAGAAAAAAAACATCTCAGTGCTTATTATTGCTAAGCAGACTTAACAAACAAAACTGCCACCACATCTCCCACCATGTAAATTTGTTGAGTATACTCAACATACGTTTATCACACTCAATTACACACCACCGAACTTTGTTAATGATACTCAACATTCATGTTTACATACCTATTGTGTTTATATCTCATAGGGTAAATGCTTGAAAATGATGGTAAAACGTTAGATACGTATTATAGAAACATAAAAAATTGACATATTTATAATTTTAGGAAATTAAACACAAAAGAAAATTAAAATTACCTGCACAGTCCGCAGTGTGTTTCGCCTGGTCGCCATTTTGGCATGGTAGTGTCAAATTTAGTGTTGCCACCTAGTTCGAAAAAAATTTCTAACAAAAAGCACTAGTTCACGAATTAAATAAAAACCAATAAAAAATAATACGCCATCAAAAATATAGTATTATGTTTTTTCGATTGGAGTGTTGAGTATACTTAACGATATCAAATTAAGGGTTAAATTCATTTCATTTTACGAGTTTCTATTGGACGATACTTGTTTCAGCTTTGGGTTTCGGCTTTAGCTGAAACAATGCGTCTTCCGATTCTCTAGCAAATGCTATTAAAATGTCAAAACCGCCAAAAATTACTTACGTGGTGTTAGAACTTCAACGACGATATAGAACTCATCTATATGACGGAAATAAGCTGAGCGTTATGTACGATAGAAGCTAGCGATATTAGAATAAAATAAGTTATTTTCACAATCTTTAATAGAGAGCAATGCATTTAACAAAGCCAAGTGATTTTATTTATTAGTTTCTTATTTGTTTTTAGCTAGCGTACCTACTATAGTATACCACTATTTTATCTATTAAGGTACGGCCAAACCAATGCGGCCAACCCGCGTGCACGATCAGTTATTGCAGTTGTTTTTGTAGCGACATGTTCAAACGAGCGAGTCCTGCGGGCGGACGCAGCGATCAGTGCAGCGTCTGCACACACAATCATCGGACGGCTGCGATAATTTGATGTCAACACGATTTGAATGTTTCACATAAATGATTTAAAGTATTTTCTGGGTATGTATAATGCCAGATACAGAAAAAAATATTGTTGAAGTGCAAAACTTAAAATGTTATCGATAAAATATTATTAAACGAATATAAGACGAGATTTGGGAAGAAATAATAATTGCTGCTAGTAGAAAAAATTCGTGTTCGATGTCACTACCTTCCATTATCAGTCACAAAATTTAATAGTAGTCATACGCTTCGCCGGACGCAAATTGATCGAACGCGTTGCGTTGGTGTGAACTTGCACGCAAGTAAATCGCCACCACTTACACGCAGATTGGACGCGTTGGTTTGGCCGTACCTTTACAATACCTGGACTTAGGTTTCCCGTCATAGGTGAAGCAAGGGGTGTACGTATTGTTTTGACACATACACACACACACACACACACACACACACACACACACACACACACGTATACTATATCGACTACATATGGCAATATATACAAATATTCGTTCCGTGTGAGAATCGCAACCGCGTTTAATATTGAGGATAAAATTTGAATAAAATATTTGTTCTGTCTGTTAATTTTTTTTTTTGTTTTATCTTGTATTTTTGTTTTAAATACTTCTCCATTTTATATCAGCAACTATCAACTATCTCTTCCCACACCACTCTAGCCATGACTTAAAAGTTATATAACACAAAAAATATTGCCCGAAACAGGCAAGCTCCGTCACCAATGATAGGAACGATGGTGTGGGGCGTCATTACGCCATTTGCATTCAGACATTCAACAGCCATACTATCACTTTAATTTTAAAATAACCTTTTAACTACAAATAACGATTATTTACCAGTAATCTCAAACGAAATAATTGTGTGATAAAATAATCACAAAGAATAAAAATATAAGAATTATCTAAGACACCAATGATTGAATAAAATAAATTAGGTAATGTTATTATGTGATAAATGTTTAGTAACTCAACCAAAGCTCAAAAAAGCATACAATTATTTATATAACAAAAATAAACTCGTCATATATAAATAAATTATTTGCCTCACACAGCTGCCACAATTCAGCGCTAATAAAACACCTATTATATTTGCTTCTTCAATTTTAATGTTCTTCTGTACAATACTAATTAATCTGTTCATTGTGTTTGTAAGACTGAGAATAAATGCAGGTATTCTAAATGAAGTTTATGTTGAAACTATAGCTTTTAGTTGTATAATATAACAATAGATATTAATTAAGATGAAACAATACGGTTGCGGAAAGACGACTGCTGTGCCGCGCTAATATTATTTTAGCTTCAGTACCTAACTATACGGTATAAAACAAAGTCAAGCTCGTAGCGAATACAAATTCCAGGCCAACAATCAAGGGCGAAGGCGCAGATATCGAGTGAGACCAAGGTCTCTTTCATACAGAATAAGCGACTGTCCGTTCAAGACTTTATAATTATTATTTTTGAATTAGGTAGGTATAACTACTTCAACATTTTTATATAATTTAGACTAGCTTTTGGCCGCGGGTTCAGTCACAGAGAATTAGAAAACAGTCATAATTTCGCAAAGAAAAATATATTACGTAAAGATTGCATACTTATCGATTATATTTTTAGGATTTCGTACTGCAAGGTTAAAATGGAGTCCTATTACTGTTAGTCTAAAGGCCAATAGTCTCGTTATAATTTGACAGCCAGACTGAAAGTGCACCGAATCTAGACTAAAACTTGGTATTCTGCTAATATCTAAGACTAACAAAAAACCTTTTTTTGGTCTTAAGCTAATATGTGATCGCACGCCGATCTTAAATGCCAAACTCGTCTATCAGACAAAACAAATGAATTGACAATTATATGCGTAATAAATAAAACAAAAAAAATAATTTTATTTGAACATAAAACCAATAAGGATTTATGTAATATTTTTTTACCCCTAAAGTAGGTAAAAAAACATAGGTAAGTGCTAATGTGCATGCGATATGCTCTGTTGTACACTAAAGATTAAGAATCTTCCAAAAAAAAAGTGTTATCGATATCGATTTATTATTTTGCAATAGTGTTCAAACAAAAAAACGTTGATTATATGTAACTAATAGACCAAAACAAAAAGGACAAGGCTTGGGTACTGCTGTTTTTTTTTTTCATTTCCTACCATTCCACGCCTTTCTCTGTCTTTATTCATGATTTCACTTGGGCAGGTTGTTGGAAATTTAAGACCAAGCGCCAACCGAAAGAAAAATCGGCTGAACCCGTACCCAAGCCCATACCACCTGAAGATATTGAAGGTAAGAAGACCCTAACTGACTTTAACCCACTCTACGACACAGCAGATTAAAATAAGAGTCGCAGTGAACATTGGCGGAAAAAGAGTAACGACAATTTAAAAAATGTGAAAAATTATCAGCGCTAGTGACAGTGATCTGACAAAACAAAAAAAGTCTCCAAGTTTTTGGAAATTCTAAGGATCTACCGTTTCTTTAGTAGCTGCTCTTCATAATCATATCGAATATTTTATATGAATATACTAATTTTATTGTAATATGTTCCATAACTATTGATTTACTTAAACTACTACAACTATCGCCAATGACACTACTGTGTACGGATAATTTACTTTTTCTCAAGGCATGAAGCGGTAAAACAGATCTGAATAGTAAAAAAAATTCAGAGAAGAGTACGATGGCGCCAGAACCTGAATCCGATGGAAAATTAATCCAAATGTGTGACAAGGGAACCCAAAGGATTATATCCGGAGACATACTTCAGTCTCCGATCACCATGATAAGAACATTGGGTCGTTCACGGCTCGACCCCGGTATGTGCGAATATTTTATGTCAACGTCGTATACAGTCCCCGCTGACGGCCAGTCTGTACCATACCTACACTTCTTATAATTTGATGCTTTTACTTCAGCTTGCTTAAGGATAATTAGTCACCGGCCGTCAGCGGTTACTTATATACGGTAATAGAAATATAAGCCTGTGTTTTGTGAGCTTAATTTTCATCGACACTGCCCTGAATTCTTCCCAGCGCACTGCACCAATTTATATTAGATAGCTAATAGATTATTTTTGAGCTGTTGAAAACTATATGTATCTACACAAACGCGAAATCCTACCGACCAATCAGCTTGACCTCCTTTATGTTAAAGACCCTGGAAAGGCTCTGTGAGAGGGAGCTGAGAGAAGGTGCGCTTCAAACAATACCACTACACGTCAACCAACACCCTTATAGCCAAGGCAAATCAACGGAATCTGCGCTTCATCTAGTGGTCGGCAAAATAGAGGAAGCAATACAACAAAAAAGCATCTGCCTAGGTACTTTCATAGACATTGAGGGGGCTTTCGACAAAACGAATTTCTCCAGTATCAACGCAGCCCTATCGAGACATGGCGTGGAACCCATTCTCATAGACTGGATAACAAACATGCTCAGCAAGCGGGTAGTCCGCCTCGAGGGAGTAGACTCATCAGCCATAATAGCCAAAGGCTGCCCCCAAGGTGGAGTTCTATCACCCTTACTATGGAATCTGGTCATCAACGATCTGATTTCAAGACTAAACTCAAACCTAGACTACACAATAGGATACGCAGACGACCTCGCCATCCTCATCTCAGGTAAGGTGACAGGCACCATCTGTGATCTCACGCAACAAGCACTGTGGACTGTAGAACACTGGTGTGAAGAATACGACCTGTCAGTCAACCCTACCAAAACGGAACTGGTCATGTTTACCCGAAAACGAGCACTGGGACACTATCGACTACCAAAACTGTTCAATACTGAACTCCAACTGTCCACAGAAGTTAAGTACTTAGGCGTCACTCTGGACAGCAAATTAAACTGGAGTAATCACATAGAAAATAAAATAAACAAAGCCAGTATCGCCTTCTGGCAGTGCAGGAGAATGATAGGGAAAAGATGGGGACTTTCCCCCAAAATAATCCTGTGGCTATATAAGACAGTGATCCGCCCTATGCTCACGTATGGCTCCATAGTATGGTGGCATAAAACCAAGGTAAGCACAATAGCAAACAAAATGCAGCGAATCCAGAGACTTGCTTGCTTGGCAACCACAGGCTGCATGAGGACCACCCCAACTGCAGCTCTGGAAGCCATGCTAGATCTCCCACCGCTACATCTATTTACACAGCAAGAAGCAGCTATGTCAGCGGTGAGACTAAAGTCTCTGGGTCTCTGGAAAAACTGTAATACACTCCACACTCACACCTCTATACTAGATGAACTCTATAGAGACTTCCCCATCATGCAGGCAATCAATGACTGCATATCAAAAGAGTTCATTTTCGACAAAAAATACAAAATCCAACTCCACGAAGGACAACGAAGTTCAGGGCTATGCCCTAAAGAACTTCAAATCTTTACAGATGGGTCCAAAACAAGCGAAGGTACCGGATCAGGTATTTTCTCGGAGGATCTAAACATAAATATTTCTACACCTCTAGGAGCCTACAACACAGTATTCCAAGCAGAGTGCATGGGCATCACTCTAGCGGCCTCAGCGGCCTTAGCGAGAGGTGTTACGGAATACCCTATTCGCATACTCTCGGACAGCATGGCGGTTCTACAAGCCCTAAATAGCTACACTGTCAAATCTGGGTTGATATACGAGTGCCACAAACAGCTAAATCAGGTAGGCAATCATAATAAAATAACCATTCAATGGATCAAAGAACACAGCGGCTCTAGGGGTAACGATGCTGCGGACGAACTAGCTAGAAGAGGGTCGAGCATGGGCGTGGCAGGACCCGAGCCTATAGCGCCACTCCCCTTCAGCTATCTACGCAGTATAGTAAGACAACGCACCAAGGACCGACACAAAAACCTCTGGTCAGGTATTGGTGAGTGCAGGCAGACAAAGGAAATTCTCCCTGCCATTAACGGACGCACAACCAGCCAACTGCCCCGACTGACAAAGCAACAACTTCGAACAGTCACAGCAGCGTTCACCGGACATGGCTCCTTCAATAAACATCTTTTCGTTATAGGAATTACAGACAGTCCTCTGTGCAGAGCATGCATGGAGGAGGAAAAAACGGCAGCCCACGTGCTACTGAACTGCCCTGAGGTCGCCACATACAGGGCCAAGTACTTCGGAAACCCAGGTACCCTCCGGGAAATAGCCAGCAACGTCAAACGACTGCTGGCATTTCTCGAAGAACTGGGGTGGATCGAATAAACTGACATTATTCCCACCCCGACGCAAAAAATGCGCTTAAGCGTGTACTTGCGGAAACCAGCCCGTTTATACCTATAACTATATGTATGGTCGAATAGTTTACAATAAAGAAGTTGATCTTATTTACGCGAACACAAAGCTACTTGTAACTTTCTAAAGCACTGTGGTTTTTAATTGTTTTGGTGATTATAATAATAACTGTATCTTAAAATAATACACTTACACATCATTCTATGTCACAATCATAAGTATTATGTAGACTCTATCTATTCGACTTACGTCTACTAACTGCTTAGTATACGCCTTGTGCTAATCTCATCCGCTGTCGACCCGCGATCTTCACGATATCGTCCGACCATATTGCTAGGGTTCTTCTTTGCATTCTTCGTCCTTCCCTCGGCCACCATACGGAGAATACCTTGGTCCACCTTCCGTCATCTCACCTTGCTAAGTGAATCGCCAATCTTCACTTTAGGGTCGTGATCCGTTTATCAACATTTTCGACTTTCGTTCGGCATTAGATCTCGAGGTTAGGTAAAAGGTTCCGACCTGGTGGTTCAGACTTCATAAGTGAGGATAGACAAGACACATTGGTTAAATGTCTTGGTCTTCATATATTGCGGAATGTTGGCTTTGAAAACATTTTCAAGGTTTTCAAAGGGATCCCAACTAGATACGTCTAGCGATCTCGTTGACCTGAAATTCTCGACCAAACAATAAATATGGTCCAAGATAGCTCACTACTATGTTTGGGCTGTCTGGACGTTTGGACGTTCTGACTATTGCTGTCCATCCTGTTGATAGTGTCCTGGGCTTCACTTAGCTTATACTCCAGCTCAGCGTTGCGTTTGACTGTTGAGTCAAACTAATCACTGCTCTGGTCGAATTTGTTTACTTAGACTTTAATAAGCTGAAGCTTATTCCGTTCCTCATAGATTTTAATTAATTGACCATACAATTGTGCCCTATCATTATTTAATTTAGCAATAATATTTAATATTGATAGCACTTTATTCTCATAGTCATCTTGTTCTCTTTGTTATTCCATACTGACCTTTTTTAATTGCTGCAAAGTTAACTGGTGTTTGAATACCACCAGGCGTGTACTAGCCTTTCAACGGAATAAGAAACAACATCCCAATTCAAATAGAAAAAAGTTATTTGTGTGAAGAATTAAAACAACATAAGTTATGACTTGGCGTTTTTTACAAATAATATATTATGTATGTACTGTACGAGTATTAGGTTTATTATATCTATAAAACAAGAAGTGGGATAGTAATCTAGTGGAACCCTTGCCTTACCATGCAGAACCATCTGAGTTTGAAACTGTTGCGGGTTCGCGACATTCCTAATTTATTTATGGATCACAAATTGCCAGCGTTGTGGTAAATGCCATTAAGACTTCGTGTGAAAAAACTACATGAATATGAACTTTCTTTCTTCTTAACTTAAAACTTAACTAAAACAAATAATTTGGTTCGAGATTGTGAAGGCTATAAATATGTATGTATTTTATTTATTTCTACACTTACACAGTAAATTTGTGGATCTCTTTTCTCATTAAGGATACCACAAGTCTGTAAGAAAACTTTACATCAGGTGACTATTGCGCAACATAATATTGTAAAAGTCCTTTTGTCTCGATCTGAACATAAATTCGTGGGTTTTATTTGTTGCCACTATGACTCAATCTCAGCCGGATAAACAGAAAGAGTCCAGTCTACAGTCCACTGTGGCCTGTAGTAGGTATATTAATTTTACTCATAAAATTAAAAGGATTTACTTATGTGCTATTGACGTAAACATTACAGCATTTGTGGCTTCATTCTAAGGAATAATAAATGTAGTTACAATGGGAACTATTTCAGTCATAATGATGCTTGTGCCCTTATTGCATAATCGAAATATATATTCATAAAAACCACCTTAAAGAAAATTAATAGGAACCCACAATTTTGAGTCTTTCGAGAGAATATTCTTGATATTTTGAAGTCTGAACATGAAAAAGCTATAAAAATATTACAGTACTAAGGGTTCTATACCAAAGTAGTTATTATGATTTAACAGTGGATGTTCTCAGCTCATATGATGAAGGTTAAACATTTGCGGTATCTGCTTTTACATTAGTAAAACAAAAGTCCGGATTTCCCCGAAAAAAATCCCAATAAAGCCCAAAGTGCAGTTACGACCCGTCAACAAATACTTAAGTTCGAAATTACTTCTTGGAGTCACCTACTGGCGTTACCAAATACTACGTCAAAAAAAGTAAAACCATCCCAAAGTAAATACAGAATACCAATTAAACTAGTTACAACATGTTGGAGAAAGTGTGGTTTTAGGATATTTGGAAAAGACGGATTATTGCGAATACAAGGTTCGGATGATTAAAAATAAGGAATAACTGTTTTAGGATGGACAAAATCTGAGTAAGCACTCAGCGGTTTTTCTAAACTTCGTTTTACAAGGATTTGAATTATTAGTTTAGTCCCAAATGAAAGAGATCCTACGTGTTTAGAATCTACGTTCACGATTCATAAAGCGAGACATATTATTTGATGGGTTATAGCGCAAGTATTTCCTCGTGTTTAATCGTCTTACTATTTTATGTATACGCGATAGTCTGCCTATTTCAATTATTCTGTAATAATGCAACCTAATCATGTTTGTATTATTATTTACACCCACCTCATTCATCACTTAGTGCAATTTATTTATACACAGTAAGTACAGCCACTTGGCCCTTTTCTCACGTACAGCTAATTACTCTAATCTTATTTTTGCAAGCAAGTGAAATCAGGCTTTTTTGATACTGAAATAATAAAGAAGAAGTTTTAGAGTAATTAATAAAAGTGTAAATTCCGCAGGTTACAAAGAATACCTGATATAAATCAGCAATCAACGATAAATCAACGTCTGGAAATATCTGAAGAATGAAGCAAAATAAGTTTAATTTTCGCCGCTATTTTACTCAGGTACATGTACATACATCAGGCTTGAGTTTCAGACTTACATAAGTTAGACTCTTTTAAGCTACATTGTACTCACATAATTGTTGTTCGAGATCAATGTATAAATTAATATTGTATATTTAATTCCGAGTTTAAAAGAGTAACCATGGAGTTTCTTGCCCGTTCTTCTCCATTGGAAATCAACACTTTGGAACGTGGCAACTAGAGCCTGACTATTCATAAGTGCCTGTAAATGGTTTACATGAATAAAAATATATTTGAATTTGAATTTGACATAATTATTATAATTGTAGATGCCACGTATGAGTCAAATATTTAAATTAAGTTAGCAGTCGTAGCCACTGCAGTCACTCGGCCTTCTCTCAGACAAGTAGTTGAACAACCTACCTAATTAGAAATGTGCACATTTTGAAACAAAAATGTGGAATTGAGATAATTGTATATTTTATATAAGGATATATAGAGATTCAATTTTTAAAATTCGTTAATGTAACTCTATTCTGCGATTCCAAGGTACGCAACTGTGATGACTGATAGTGATGTGTAAAATATGGATCAAATGGATAATTTGTTTACTACAAAGTAGATTTTGGATCGAAAATATGTAAAATCAGCACATATTTATGTTATGACATAACCCAAAAAGTGTAACATGTGGTCTTGCCTTATGGTATTAATGTCTTCAGTTCAGTAAAGTTGGGTAATGGATCGCAGTCGCTCCGTGTGCAATACTGATATAGTCAGCGGCATGTGGTTGGACTGGAAGCCTTTTTTTTTTTTTTTTTTTTACGGGGGGAAATCCTCATGGACTACCTTCACCTGGGGAAAGGCGGAGGGGCGTGCCGGACTCTTACCGGCTAAAACCACCCCGGTGTCTCCTCGCACGTGCGCGCGGGACTGCGGGAATCCAAATTCTTCCGCAGCCCCACACTGCCCGGGCCTCGTCTCCCGCACGGGGTAGTGAGGTGTTCAACTACCCCGTGCATCGCCTCAGAGGCGCGCGCCGACACCCGCGCGCGCCTCCGCCTCGGGTCCATCGAATAGGGGGCGGGGACTTCCCCAAGTCCCTCGCCCCTGGACCCATTCATGGGGGCCGGAAAAGGGCGTTGTCCGCCCTTCTCCTGCGCCCGGTGCGCCTTCTGCGGCCGGGGAAGGGAGTCGAGATCTCCCTCTCCCGTTCCGCAGTTTCCTTCTGCGACATCACGTCCTCGCAGAAGGACACCACCGCGTCCCACGACTCTGCGCTACCGACCATCCTCCGCACTACGGCCGGCAGCGACAGATCGCCTCCTACTTCAATGTGGACTGAAAGCCTAACCCAACATAGCTGGGAAAAGGTTGGCAAAGTACCTGACCAGATGACTGATGATGTGTTGTGTAAAACCAGGAACAAATGTAAAATTTATTTACTATAGAGTAGGTTTTGTATCAAAAATATATTATGTACATTAGGGTGGTCCAAAAAATTTTTTTTTTTGTTTTTCTATTTGGCCACCCCGTAAATTTGTAACATGTATCTATAGTATTAATGTTGTAAAATTTCAGGTGACTAGCTTAAGCGAAAGAGGGTGCTCAAGGGAGTGTTATTTGAGAAATATTTGTGAAAAATACTTTGATTTGATTTCTTGGTTGCAGGTTAGTTTTCAGTGCTAAATTGATCTTATTAATATTGAAATAGAATTTATATAGTGTTTAATACACGAGCGCAAAAGAAACCTAATTACTAGATTGTGAATCAGTGTACCAGTGCATTAAAATGAGTTATTCAACACGTAAAAAGATGACATTTTTCTACTTAGATGTCGGGTTCGGCAATGGTTGCGAAAAAATTTTAGGCGTACCCAAACTGATTGCAGGGACGGAGAAAAACATGTCTGATGCTATTTTTGATGCAATGGAACACATCAGTCACAAATCAAGTTCGAGCTATGAGTTTTGACACTACTCTGCCTCTAACACCGGTGCCAATAAAGGCGCATGTGCTCTTCTAGAAGCAAGGCAGGCCGTGGACTGTTATGGCTCGCTTGTCATCATCACGTGTTTTAAAAGTACATATTTACACTATTTGGTCCATCAAGCTCACCTGAGATCCAATTGACAAAAAGATTTAGGGTTGCTCGGGATACATTTTCTCGAGAACACCACAATTGCATTAATTTCAGTTCTAGCACGGAACAGTTTGTTCAAAGTGTTCTTGAGAGTCTTACAACTGCTTTAGCTGCAGAAAAACAAGTCCGGGATGATTACAAGGAGTTACTAAAGCTCACAATGATAGTTCTGAACAAGACACCTGCGAGGATTCATTGGCGTTCCCCGGAACCAATACATCATGCTCGTTGGATGGCGAAATTGTTGTATGCAATGAAGATTTTTCTCTTCAGATGTAATTCAAACACATTTAACTAAAAGGGAAGAAAAACAAATCATCCCATTTGTTAGTTTCGGCGCCTTAATTTACACCAAGGTTTGGATCGAAGCACCTTTGGCACCAGATGCACCGATTAACGACTTGCAACTTTGGAAAAGATTAAAATCATACGGTCAACGATACTGCGGAGAGAGGTGAAAATTTTTTTGAAGATTATATTACGATTCTTACTAAAAACGAGGAAGAAAAACAATTTATACTTCAAGTAGTGGAATATAACAGAAAAACCGTTTCTAATGAAACATCCAAAACAAGCGTTAACAAACTTAGTTTCAGGTTGAAAAAACGGGACTTTATTATAAATATTTTATGCCTTACTTTGTTAATAATATTTTGTGTGTTTTTAAATATTATTTTGAAATAAAACTATATATTTTTGAGAAGAATTTACAATTTCTAATTAATATTTTAAATTTCATGAAATTCTTATATTTCAGAATTGTTGAGCACCCTCTTCTACATAAGATAGGGGGCTGAAATTTTAACAAGATAATAGTTTAGGTATGTGTAACAAAACAACGGGGTGGCGTAACTTCTACCTGCAATTTTTTTTTCCACCTTACTACCGTGGACCACCCTAATGTACATTTTATTCTATTCGGAGTCGTGAAATGATGAGATAACATATATTTTTTTATACAAAAACACTGATTTTAGTATCAAAATTCAATAATGTAACCCCATTCTACGATTCCAAGATATCTAACCTAACCTAACCGTGATGACTGAATGTGATGTGTCAAACATGGAACAAATGGATAATTTATTAACTATATACCCAGTTAGATATCATAAGCGTGAATTATACCTACGATATACGAGTATACGAGTGTGAATTATAACTATGCTAGTAAAATGCACAAATATTTTAATCTTACCGATACCATTCAGTCTTCTTCTTCGGGCCACGGGGCTACCTGCTCAGGGCTCGGTTGCTTAGGTGACGTCATCTGGATATTTCATGTTGCCCTATCTACAAATCGCATGGCCTATCTACAATATATATAGGACCCGGGTATGTCCTAAAACTACAGCCAGACACCGGAGGATGGGCAGCAGCGTCCTCTCACTAATCGGTGAGCCACTGCGATCCCCAAGCCGCCTGCCAAGAGTGGGGATTATGGCAAACCCCCCCCTTGGGGGAGGCCTTCGTTCAGCAGTGGACGTCTTCTGGCTGATGATGATGATGATCTACAATAAATTAAGAATGGCACAAGTTTTTTTTGTTGACAGAGCTCAATGAGCCTATATGACAAAAGAAGAGTACTGAATAGTATACAAATACTTTACATACCTATAGCATAATCTCGCACTTACATAAATAACTTGTCTCTTACTATGTAACGAGTATATTTCAATAAATAATGTATATATCGGCGCAAATACTTATTATTCGTCTAACTAATTATAAAGAACGGCTAAAATTACGTAATTATTGTTATTTTTAACGTTCAGTTTGGTTTAAGTAATAAAATAAGGAGTTATTTCTTGTTTTGCAAAACTTTGTAAACAACAGCTTCGTGGTTGCACGTGCGCGCTTGATGTCGTCAAGATAATAAGTCATGATTGTTATAAATAGAGGCGACCGAACGAATTAAGATTCACAATCAGATCCAGCAAGTCCTCTCTTGTCTGCCCCCCAGCAACGCCCTAAGCCGAGGTTCGAGTCCCACTATGGGACACCCTTAGCAGTGTTGCTTAGTATTATTTAATTTGCTCGGCTGGAGGCCCTTCTGGTCTCGCCATTTGCCCGGTTAAGCAGTAAAAGCTAACTGCGAGAGACAACTCAAAAAAAAAAAAAAAAAAAAAAGAATTAAGATTCATTATTACTCGAGCCGTCGTACTGTTCGGACACCTGAGTATTGTCAAATAAATCAGTAAAAACCTTACTTTGAGTTTCACTGTGACCATGGACAAGCAACCCCAAATGGATAACCAGTTTGAGGAAATAGGTGACGTCAGCAATGATGACGTCACTATTTTTAAAAATAACACTGCTCCGGCCTTCTTCGTCATATACTATATGAGTAGAAAAATTATAAAAGTTTCGTGTACCTAACAATTGTAACGATTATCGTAAATTTGTTTTATTTGAAAACCACGGGGTTAATAGGAGAAGGAATTATCTCATTTATCAATAACCCCGTTGTATCCAAATAACATCATTTCAAGGTTATTTATGATGCTTCCCTCAAAAATGTGAGGTTATATATTATGTAGTAATATGTATATAATTGTTACTTATATTGTAAAAACCTTTCTAAAAATTAAAAAAATATATAAAAGTAACGTATGAAATGAAATGAAATGAAATTATTTATTTTGCAATTAGGATTTTTCAATCACTTTTACACGTCTTTTTTAAACTAGATGGGGTCGGCATTTCCTATGACTATCCCTGAGAAGAAACGCCGAAACAAACTCAGGGGTCAAAGTCTATTTTAAAGTCCAGACAGATTGTAATGATGTAAGGGTGTATGTGAGACAAATATAGGGTGGAATAGCCTTTTGAAGAAAGTGCCATAACCATTTGAGCTAACCTGTCGCAACAGAGTGCAAGCATGCATCAGTTATCGTGAGAATTAATGAAATTAAGAGCGTTCAGCCTAGATCTCACTCACATTTACAATGTATAGCGGTTATATATAAGAAATAATTTCAATTTAAACGACATTACTATATCAAAATAATGAAGTAAATAATATAATAATTAATGGCAAAAATTGTATATGTAGTGTTTTTGTCATCTAAATAGTCCGAAATTTTATAGTCTCCTTTTTTACAAAGTTTAGATTTAATTACAATTTTGAACTTCTTTAATGTTAAATTACGTATATTGTAACGTTGCGTTCCGTCTATGGTCAATCTATTAAGTGATCATAGACGAAATAGTAAGTTTTGTACATCACTCAAAAGTTCACATCCCTAGTTTGACGTTTGGACTCGGCCTTTTTCCCCTGACCGCTGCTACCGAGTGACGGCTGCTCCGTAATTAATTCTGTTTAGAGGAAATACCCCGATCTTGGGTGAGTTCTGCATTTAATTGTTAAACTAAGTGTGTGCTGTGTGCTGGATAACCGATTTAGTCGAAATACTCCGTGATTGTAAGATTATGTATAGTTGACCTCGACCGACCACGCGGTCTTAGATTATTCCACGTACAAGGGCTACTTCATGTGCTCTCAATAGGCTTTAAACCTAATGTACTATGTGCCTTCAGCTATTTACTGCCCTCCGGCAATATCATTGTGATGTGATTGTGACCTGCACTCAGCTAGATTTAGGCTTAGCACCATAACCGCATCTGTCATTGTGCTACACTGTAATTGCACCCTCTCTGCCTTGTAAACCGCTGCGATGTATGAGCTTTCCTTTTCCCTGCCTCTGCACCGCTCGGAGTCCACTAGGGAAGCTTCCACATCGCATGCGGGCTGCATGATCTGCACCGCTAACCTGCGCACCCTTCTGCACGCTTCCAGGGTTCCAGTGAACGCTTTCAGTCTATGGTTCCAGTGAACGCTTTCAGTCTATGGTTCCAGTGAACGCTTTCAGTCTACGGTTCTAATCTACGGTTCCCGTCCACGCTTCTAACATACGGTTCCAGTCCACGCTACTAACATACGGTTCCAGTCTACGCTTCTAATCTGCGCTGCCAATCTACGGGTTCAAGCCACGCCTTCATACTGCGCTTCCAACCTACGGCTACGGCATCGGAACTACGGCTGGCTGATACCCAAGCGGACCCTGTAGTGGCTGCCAGCTACCGGCAGCCATTGAAGAGTAGCAGAGCGTCGCCCTACGAGGTGGACCCTAAGGGACCCTAAGGGACAGTTGACAGCAAACGCGGCAGAACTAAGCCTACCCGATAATTTGTTTATGCATTTTTTATTTTATTGCAATTTGGCGTCTATAGTGATGCCTAGAAAAACAGTTGAATCCACAATGTCCAGTTCCGCTCCATTCAATTTAACATTGATTGTTACTTGTCGGACATTGGGCGTTGAAAATTTAAGACATTTGGTCTTTTTCTCATTAAGGAGAAGATTATTAACATTGAACCAATGAACTACATGAGATAGTGCAACGTTAACTTCGCGAAAATCTAGTAATTGTCGTCGAATTTTAAATATTAGAGAAGTATCATCCGCGAACAATACTACCTCGTGATTATCCCGTACGTAATATGGCAAGTCATTAATATAAACTAGAAACAAAAATGGACCTAGAATTGAACCCTGCGGGACGCCCATGGTGATCTCAGATCCCGAAGATCTCTTGCCATTAATATCGACCCTCTGAATTCTATTGCTTAAATACGAAGTCAAGAAGTCGAGAGCCTTGTTCCTTATGCCGCAGTGGTATAATTTCCTGATGAGTGTATAATGGTGTACGCAATCGAAAGCCTTTGACAAATAGCAGAATATGCCAAGAGCATCTTGCGAGTCTTCCCAGGCATCGAATATATGTTTCAGCAATTCCACGCCCGCATCTGTCGTTGAACGTCCCCTTGTGAAGCCAAACTGTTTTTTGGTTTGTATTTGTTTGTATTACGTGCATAATCAAAATAGTTATGTTGAGTAAAACCTTATAAGTAATTGGTTTTCCGGTGGAAGGTTTTCCGGTTTTCGTAGTCAGGGCGGAACTTTGGAACAGGTTTGCGCGGATGCAAGGCAAGGCGCTAAACCCTTCTTCCACTGGAGGGAGCCGACTTTAATAACACCTTTTTATCAATAACATCTTTTTCGAAATATCCAATTAATGACAGAGACATAAATAATGAGACCGAATATGATAAAAGATCATTGCGGTTAGAAAAATGTAGCAAAACTTAGGAGAAGTTAGGGTTCGTCGGTTTGACATACGGAGATTGAATGACAAGTGAATAACGTGATCCTAAGTACGATAAGAGATTATAATTCGACGTCAGGTTCATATTAGTCGTAACCGCACGATATGGAGAAATATTAATTAAAAAAAGAGAAATATACAAGATAAAATAAAAGTGGTATGTATAGAGTAAAGAGGTGTGAGGTAGGAAATTACGTAAACAAACAACATGTTATTGTTAGCGCATAGCATGATACTGCTGATGCACTTGATATAATCTGTTAATCACTTTACATGGTAGATGGCGTCTTAATTTTAGTAAAAAAAGTTTACGTCAATTGTATTTCTCGCATCTCTTGCATACTCAAATATTATTGTTCCTGCTCATCTATAACATGTTATCTAATAATAATACAATATTATGTTCCATCACAAAAGTTGGCGTATTTATTATCTGTATCAATTATAAAGAATTCACTCATTCAATCGTTTTTAAGTCTGCTGTTACAATATTAAAACTGTTAATCGATGTGTAATATCAATGAATTTCTGTAATAAATAAACTATATTTTAACTTCTAAACAGTTTTTCTTTATTTTTATTTTCTCATTAGAGTATTGTTATCGTTATGGCTGAGATTACGTTAATGTCGTAAAACGTTAAAATAAATAACGTAACGTTCTAAAACACTACATCACGAGGCTCCTTGTGATTATAGCAGGTGCTGCTCCAGCACTGAAAGAGATGTGTGGTAGTTCTATTATAAGCGCAGGCCTTGTGTTATGTTTTATAATGTTTAAATAGTATGTAGTATGGTATTACTCTATAACCGCAGTTTCTTCTTCGTACCTCAGCAATTCAGAAAACAATTAATAATTTCATATATTTAACTTTCAATACTACCTATATGTATACAAAATGGTTACGACATAACAATTAACAACACTAATTCAAACCATATTCTGGGTATCGTGTTAGTAGTTCGTACACCAAAAATTACCAAATTATATTCAAAGGGTATAGGGTATTCTTTTTTACCTTAACATGTTTACGATTCCAATACGATCTCTAAGACACAGAGAAATAATCTAGATTTATTATGGAAGAACGAGGTCGGGTGTTCCTCCATTAAAAAGGGAGGATCCTCGGACCAGGCAAGGTGGTTAGGTTGGCGGACTGAAGTCCGACGATTGATGGCGGACATTTGTATATGTGTTAGAATTGATGTACACTCTCATAGTGTGATTCAAGGTTTCTTGTTGTAGCTTCACTCCAATAATCGCTACACATGGTATGTGTTAAATACAACCAAATAAAATGAGCGGTTTCAAAATTATCAGTAATATAATATCTAAAAGACCAATGTTGATTTTTGAAATATGATGTAACGCGTAATTTAATAATTTTAAAGTGTTTATTCAGATTTACTAGTAGCGATCGTATTTTAATTATTTACCATCGTTATATCGTCACCACTCTGTATATATATTATGTAGGTCAGAAGGCAACATCACTTTCCCTTATTTATTCATGTGCTTATTATGTACTTATGCTTAATTTTATTAACTACTCATTACTAATTACTAAAAACACTAAACAGGTTAAAGATGTAAAAAAATTAAAAACATAACCTACGCGTCAAAATACTTCTCCGCATCGCTGTCAACCGGCAGTGTGCCCAGAAGACTGACAGCATTGCCACGCTGTATGGCGGTTTCACGCTGATTCTTTGACCAAAGAATATTGTTTTCTTTGGTTAAAGAATTTTTCTTATTGATCATAATATATTTGCTAGTTTTATTATTATCATGATTGAAGTATTCCAAATGCATCTTGAACTGCACGCTAAAGTACCAGAAGACATGGTATAAAATACATCAAATCTGCATCAACCCCATAGACAAAAGTAGCAAAGTACAAAGTTTTATTAGCTTTTTTATGACTGAAAACTTGCAACTTTCACTAGTTATTTTAGAATGGCGTGAATGGACTATAGTAATGGTTAGAAAACAATAATAACTTCTGTTTATATTTATATTGTCAAAATTATGCTTTCTCAGGATGTTTAAGTTCACAAGACGGTAGGTATCAATTACAAAAACTTACCAAAAATATTTTTTTTACTTATATTTTGTAATCAAATCGTATGATAAATCATACGTTACTAATTTGAAAAATCGTTTACTAAAATTGGACCGACATTGCATGACCTAGTTGCGTATCAGAGGACCAGTTTAAAACACTAGGAATAAACACAACCTTGCTGTACATGCTACGCGCCTCCACAGAATAAGCAACTCGTTCATGGGACAATGTATACGCTTTTACAATAAGCTTCCCAATGATATACGTAATTTAACATTAAAGAAGTTCAAAATTGTAATTAAATCTAAACTTTGTAAAAAAGGATACTATAAAATTTCGGACTATTTAGATGACAAAAACGCTTGGGATTGAGCCGCTCTTTAGCCTTTCCTTTTTTTTTTATATACAAATTTTGCCATTAATTATTATATTATTTACTTCATTATTTTGTTATTGTAATGTCGTTTAAATTGAAATTATTTCTTATATATAACCGCTATACATTGTAAATGTGAGTGAGATCTAGGCTGAGCGCTCTTCATTTCATTAATTCTCACGATAACTGATGCATGCTTGCACTCTGTTGCGACAGGTTAGCTCAAATAGTTATGGCACTTTCTTCAAAAGGCTATTCCACCCTATATTTGTCTCACATAAACCTTTACATCAATACAATCTGTCTGGACTTTAAAATAGACTTTGACCCCTGAGTTTGTTTCGGCGTTTCTTCTCAGGGATAGTCATAGGAAATGCCGACGCCATCTAGTTTAAAAAAGACGTGTAAAAGTGATTGAAAAATCCTAATTGCAAAATAAATAATTTCATTTCATTTCATTTCATTTCATTTCAATTGTCATTACTATTAAAAGTGGGAAAGGTCGAGTATTTTTATTTCTTTTATGCATGGGACTTTTATATCTGGTGATGACGATGAATTTTCAGCCACACCGGCGACAACTTTTGTAAAGACGCAACTCTTCTACTGTCGGCTAAATCTCACTGGTGGCTTTCTTGGCCGTATAAGTGTGATCGCAACGAGGACACAATTCATTTTTATCGGCTATTTTAAATGAAGGTATGTTCGAGATCACTACAGCAGTACGAAAAATGAAAAAAATAATAATATCATAATAGAAATCACATGCATTTAACTTATTTATTGTAGAAAAGAGATCATAAACAACGTAACTAATTAGTAGTTACATTGTTGTGTATTATGTAATTTGAAGACAGATTACACAACACACAACTTATTTACCGTAGTGATGGATCCCACACTATAGGCTTGCCAAGTATGGGGACACTAGACAAGCCTATATCGTGGGGTCTGCCTGTAGCAAAATATCACACTTGCCTCATGCACTGAACACAAAAACATATTTAGGTTTTTCTTTTTTGCATTAATTTTATAGTCTTATCGCCGTTGGTTACTAAAAACCCTTTAGCATTATAGGCGTCTTCACGTCCACTACTAGATGCGACTTTCAAACTAGAAATCAAACGCACCGCAGTAGATCACCGTTTATGCGCTCGAGTGAATAAATTTAAGTTAACTTTTGCGCAAAGGGTTAACCGAGCGTCTTCAGTTCCGTATATACAGGTTGTCCATTTATGCAGAGGTGGCCGTCCGACGCTCCGTGTCCGGTTATTCTTTTAGATATTAAAAGTGCCAATAATAATTGTCATTCGTATGAATTCTACTTACAAGATCAGATTTTTAAACACTCTCATATTTTATTTATATATTTTTATGCACCTACTTATTATAAATTAATCCAGCCTCTCTATTAAAGTTGAAGGTTTAAACCTTAATCAATTGATTATCTTCTTTTTCATTAGTATTTTTACGTTAAGACTACTAATGAATGACATTATTTTACTAACATGGAATTTAAAAAACAGAATAATTACTGTCTCATTGGTTTAGCGGCCAGAAGCGCGGTACTGAGCGTGTGATCCTGAGCTTTATCCACGCACGGGGAACATAGTTATTAGGTTTTCTCTATGGAAACTCTCAGCAACAGCTCGTAGTTTGGAAATATACACGAACAAGATCATTGTAGGGATTAATTTCCGTATCTATATAGAGTTCGTTCGGATTTCATGCGACTTCAATAACGAATTTATAGGGAGGTTATAATCGTAGTATATCTTAATTTTACTGCTTATTTTAGTAAGGTGGTTAACCTTTTTGGTTAGGGCCTCCCGTAAGCTACTATAAAAAGCTACACTAAAGCTAAAGCCACTTTAGAATTAAAAATTTCAAGGAGCATAATTGTAATAATTAATTATTTAAAACTTTAGAGAACGTTGATGGGCAATGAATTTCTCTTTTTTTTATTCTTATTTCCCCTCGAAGTACAACACGGTGACGAATGGTTATGAATAGGCCAAGTTACAGCAGCCTTTCTGGACATTTCTATTTTTTAATTGATAAGAAACCATAACTCTACAACACACACTGTTGTGTATACCATACTTCTCATATTTGCCTTCCTGGCTTGCCATGTTTGCTATGACGATGAATCATTCATCAATCATTTATTTAGGCGCGCCATGAAGAATTTATTGAACACAATGGTCCATATACCAAGAGCATGATATTTACAATAAAAATAATGTCTTTACATTATGATCCTCTAAATTCATTGCCCAATTGTCACAAGTTCGTATATTTCTATCATATTTAATTCGCATCTCCAGCCTTTCTTGCGTATACTGCTGTTTTTATCTATACGCAAGGTTCATAATAAAATCCTGCGCGACAAATTTCATGTTCGGCAACGATCTGCCACATTGTAAAGATTGGGTGTCACCCACGCTCTGGTTTCAGTACAATTTGTACAGGTATCATGGAACTTCATTTTAAATTGAACGCCATTCTATGTTGAAAGTCACCGTGAATTCCTATACTACGGTAGGGAGACATGTTTAACAAGATTTGCCTTTAAAATGGATGTAACTAGATATCAGACCGTCGGAATTATTATTATTAGGCCAAACACCTCCCCCTCAGTCTTCCACTATCGGAATACTACTACTAACTAATACTAGGATGTTCGGCTCGACGTTACTCGTACTAAATATAATTGAGTTGAGCAATTTATCATTAAAATTTCTGTTTCACAATTGTCTAATAAGTTAATCTAGCCGGCTCTCTTAATCAGAGTTAAAATCACAGCTACTAATGTAATTTCTATGCCACTGATATTTTATCCGTTTGCACAGACTCTTAATACTTACATATAGATGGAGGTGGAGGTTTAACACACAACAAAGTAGGTACTGCGTGTAACAAATAAACGATGTTAACAATAACTGTGTAAGTTAAACTTTTAAATACGCTAGTTTATAGTAAATTTAAACCTAGTAACAATCTATGGACGTATAGTCAAAAAATTTGAATCATGAACCACAATTTTTCTCACAACCCCTCTTATCCAACAGACTTTAAACCTCAGAAAAGTTATTCCTAAAAAAATCTTCTAAATTCAAATTAACAGCTTGATAACTTTTATGGGCATTGAAAAATCGGATCGATTTTCTCTTAATTATATCCACGATACTAAAACTTGTCAGTTATAATTATATTTATACAATGATATGTTGACGTTAAGTTAGTTAGACAGAGGGAGACGAAATCTCGAGTAGGTGAGTCATGCTTCAAATGTCTTGGCTGTACCTACCTGAGTATGATCTTTTTCTAGACGTATTAATTATTTACAATCCTTGTTTAAACTATCAGTCCTAAGCATGAAAAAAGTATGAAGGAAAGTATTCATTATTTATGATACAATAGTTAAATATCATTTTATAAATATTGCACACCCAAGTAATGTATCTAACAGTATGTATATGGAATATGATAGAATCCTACAAAGACTGCAGTTCCGGCTGTGCGGTTAGCTTATGTGGCATTATACCTTATTGCACGTAAAATCTAGAGTAGTGACAGCGAGTATTAGAAATTCAAATTACTGATTGATTCACAGACTTAGAATAGGGTATTTTACTCTATATGAGAAAAAATCTAAAAATATATTATTGAGATAGCTTAAGCAAAAAGCAGTCGGAAAACGTTAGTTTTAGTTCATAAAACAGCAAACTAAATTTTAAAATTCAATTCAAAGGTTTCAGCTTTTTTAATCTGTTTCATAACACCATCAAATAGTAGTCGCCATGTTATTACGTCATACGGCTATGTAAACTTAAAAGTGTCAACTGTCAACTATCAGCGTACCTTTAATCTATAAAGGCTTTTTATTATTTTCGTAACCAAAGTAATTTTTATTGAAATAATACCATGGAGGACGATTTTGTAAAAGGAGACAACACAAATTTACCAAGAATAAACTCTTTGATGGTCGGTAAATTCTTTGCTGCAAATACCGATTTCTGTTCTGCTGAGTTACGGAATGTTAAAACTTCGATGTAAGTAATGCCCTCTAACCCTCTTACACTTAAAAAGCTATTTGATAGCGATAAGAGGTGTTTAAAATAACTCATTTTTAAAATATAAACAATTAACATAACCTACAAAATATCACTGCATTTGTTTACACAGCCATCTGACGTCATGAACACAGAGCAATATGGCGTCCACTGCGTCCAGCGTTTTCGTCAAATTACGCGCGAAATTTGAAAATGCAAAATTTATATGCATTTTTATGGCACTTAACGATTGAATAAATTTTTTGTTGTGAATTTTTTAGTGCTTCATTAGCACTATAGAATGTAATTGAGACACTTATCAAAAATGGGTGTTGTGACATTTAGTAATCCTGTATAATATTAATTATTATAATTAATGTATTTACTTAATTGTATCTGTGTTCTGAATAATATTAATGGTTGTTCTATTGACTGTTATTAAATGTATGTACGGTAACTGGTGGGGATGATTCCCCACTCCTAACAGAGGCATTACCATCTGATACCTCGTGGAGTGTGGACGTTGTCACCAAGTGCTGTGTGTACCTAAATACCATTACTTTGAGTTGTTATTTACCGAGACCTAATCTGTGTATATCACAACTGGCGACGAGGAAAATCATGTGAGTGCAAAAAATGTGTTTACTATCAATATTGCATGCATATCGGAGACCAATAGACTAAATTAACTAAACTTAAATACCCACATAAATAATCAAAAGATTTAAATTTCACTAGAAATAACAATTTGGATTTTCTACTTTAAATTTTAGTCTTAACAAAAGGAAGGGGACATTAGTAAACTTGTATTGCATCAAACTATCTGATTGATTGAGTATTTTTGCATTATATCATGCTATTAAAAAGAAATAACTATAATTTTATCGAGTCAATGTTTGCATAATTATTAATTCGTTGTGTTTTGCTACATCATCACCATGCATAAATTGTAGTGCATGATTTGATGGTGAAATAAATTACTGTCTACCTTAGATTGTTTTGACATTATGAATATAGGTCTATTGGTAACCGATTGTATGACAGCAAATGTGGTGAAAAGCATGATACCGTAAGATGAATGCTGAAATTCTGAGTGTATATAAACAATGGCACAAAATAGTCAGTCGAGATTGATACAAAAGTATAATACCAAAGTTTACTGACGACAAGGTGGTTGTGTTAGTATAATCTAACAAATTAGTGCCTACAATCAGTTTGCTATTTTAATGTTATTATTCCATTAGAATGGCACACGTGTGAGATATTTAATAAATCAACTGTGGAAAATAAAATAATATGCAAACAACAAACGGAGTCTCCTTTCTCAAATATGTACAATGTAGAGAACTGGGGTCTATAAAAAAAAAAAAAAATCGCCCTTTGCATTATTTCTCGTAATTTCCGTTCACAGAGTGGTGTAACCATGAATCAAATTCCGATGCTTGAACCATTCGACTGCGAAGCCGAACAAAGTTCTCTCGGAACTAGATGGATAAAGAAGATGATGATGATAGATGGAAGCGGGGGTTAGAAATATATTTGCAAGCGACAAACGTTACTGATCCGGTTAAGAAACGGGCTAGTCTATTGCATGCTGCAGGGTTAACACTACAAGATATTTATTTTAACATCCCCGGCGCTCATGTAGAAAAGAGTGAGTCAGTCGATGTGTATGAAGTAGCAATCGAAAAACTTAATGAATATTTCGCGCCGAAACAAAGTAGTTTATTTGAAAGACATGTATTCAGGCTCATGAAACAGGAACCAGGAGAGAAATTTGAGACATTTTTAATAAGATTACGTCGCCAAAGCAGTAAATGTAAATTTTCGGATGAAAATGAAAGTTTAATAGACCAAATTACTGAAAAGTGTTCTTCGGCAAAGTTGAGAAAGAAGATTCTGTTGATGGGAGATATAGTCACAGTTGATATAATAATTACAGAAGCCAATGCGCTTGAGACAGTCGAAAGACAATTGTGTGAATTTCAAGATAAACCAAATCTTACTGTGAATAAGATCGACATCCAACAAAATAAACAATTTAATGAAAAACAAGCAGAGTGTACAAGATGCGGGAGCAAATATCATAAATACGATAGTCCTTTCTGTATTGCCAAAAACAAAATTTGTGCTAAATGTGGCTTTAGAGGACATTTTCTTAAAATGTGCAAAACAAAAGCCAGTAAGCGTAAGCTCAATTCGGTAGATCAGAAATCGAACTTTAAAAAGCGGCGAGTTGATAATGAAAGATCTGATACATCAAATTCGAACTCAAGACAATCATCTGGGACAGCTGTCGATTATATCTTTCACATTGATGATGATGTTTCTATAAAATGCCAACTAGGAGGTGTAGAGCTTGACATGCTAATAGATTCGGGTAGCAAATGTAATATTATTAGTGAGAATTCCTGGAAGTTATTAAAGTCAAAAAATATTGTGGTAACAAATCAAGATAGAGACTCGCGCAAGACGTTCATGTCTTATGGGTCTCAAGATCCCTTAACAGTACTAGGCTCTTTTGACGCTGAAATTCGTGCAGGACCAGGAGCTATTATTGCTAAATTTTATGTGATAAAAAATGGTTTGAGAGATTTATTGGGTAGAGACAGCGCAACAGCAATGAGAGTCCTTAAAGTGGGGTTTGAGGTAAATACGGTAAGTAGCAATAAATTTCCTACATTTAAAAATGTTATTTTAGACATTGCAATTGATAAAACAGTAACACCAGTCTGTCAGCCATATAGAAGAGTACCAATACCTTTAGAATCTAAAATAAATAATAAAATTGATGAGTTAGTTAGGATGGATATCATAGAACCAGTTAATGAGCCTTCCCCGTGGGTTAGCCCTATCGTTCCAGTATTTAAAGAAAACGGTGACGTCCGACTGTGTCTTGACATGCGTTGTGCAAATAAGGCAATCATTAGAGAAAATCATCCTCTACCAACTATGCATCAGTTGATGCCAAAGTTCCGAAAAGCCCAAATCTTTTCAAAGTTAGATATTTCCAATGCATTTCATCAAGTTGAAATTGCCGAAAATAGCCAAATCACTACATTTATTACCAGTAAGGGTTTATATAGATATAAAAGGCTTTTGTTTGGAATTTCGAGTGCTCCGGAACATTTCCAGAAAATTATGGAAAGAATGTTGCTCAAGTGTGAGGGTGTCGTCAATTTTATTGATGACATTGTCATATTTGGCAGTAATGAGTCTGAGCATAACGAAAGGCTTAAATGCGTTCTGCAAGTTCTTAAAGAAAATGACGTTTTGCTTAATAATAATAAATGTATTTTTAATGCCAAGGTTATAGAATTTCTTGGACACAAATTGTCATCAAAAGGTATAAGACCATTAGATAAATACCTTACAACTATTGAATCTTTCCGAAAACCAAATAATGTAGAGGAGATTCAAAGCTTTCTTGGTTTAATAAACTTTGTTGGTAAGTGGATACCCAATTTGGCAACCTTGACTGAACCAATTCGTCAAATATTACGACAAAAGCTTCATAAACATGCTGACATTTCGAATTTCTGGAACGCTCAACAACAGCAAGCTTTTGACCAACTCAAAAAATGCCTAAGTACAATTGACACATTAGGTTATTACGATCCGAAAGATAGGACACAAGTTATTGCTGATGCAAGTCCTGTGGGTTTGGGAGCGGTACTAGTGCAATTTGACTCGAATGGGCCCCGCATCATTGCCTATGGTAACAAAAGTTTGACAGACGTTGAAAAACGCTACTGTCAAACTGAAAAAGAAGCTCTGGCACTGGTCTGGGCCATAGAACATTTCCACATGTACCTATATGGCAAAGATGAATTTGAATTAGTTACGGATCACAAACCTTTAGAAGTCATTTTCAGTACGCGTTCGAAACCTTGTGCCCGTATTGAGCGTTGGGTATTGCGGCTGCAGGCTTATAACTATAAAGTCGTATATAAGCCAGGTAAATCTAATATTGCTGACCCCCTGTCACGTCTTTGCACAAGTTCTTACTGCGCCCCTTTTGATGACGAACACCATATTAACCTCATTGTACAACAAGCTAAACCAACAGCATTGTCGTTAAAAATAATTTCAGAGGAATCCCAGTCTGATAAAGAGTTTTCTTTAATAAGAGAAGGACTACTTTGTAATAAATGGGACGCTAGTATTAATAATTATAAATTGTTTGAAAACGAACTTTGGTTACACGACGGGATCTTGTTAAGAGGCAACAAAATAGTTATTCCGTTAAAGTTAAGACTCCAAGTATTAGAAGCTGCACACGAGGGTCATCCTGGGATAGTTAACATGAAGGCTAGATTACGTACAAAAGTGTGGTGGCCCAAAATAGATAAAGATGCCGAAAATATGGTTAGGAATTGTAGGGGGTGTATCTTAGTATCTGGTCCTAACCCTCCTACACCTATGAAAAGGCGAGAGCTCCCAACTCAAGCCTGGGTTGATACAGCTATAGACTTTCTAGGTCCACTGCCTAGTGGAGATTATCTTCTTGTCCTTATTGATTATTTTAGCCGCTATAAAGAAATCAAAATTATGAAATCCATTACAGCTAAAGATACAATAAATATCCTAAAGGAAATTTTCTCCCGTCTAGGTATCCCTGTTAGTATAACTTGTGACAATGGTCGACAATTCACTAGCCATGATTTTAAAACGTTTTGTGAAGAATTAGGTATTCGAATATATAGCACAATCCCATATTGGCCGCAACAAAACGGAGAGGTCGAAAGACAAAACCGGGACATATTGAAACGATTAAAAATCAGCCAAATCCAAAAGTCTGACTGGAAAGATAATTTACTTAAATATCTCATGATGTACAATAGTACCCCTCATGGTACGACAGGGAAATCTCCCTCCGAATTATTTTACGGGCGGCAATTTAGAGACAAATTACCTAGTTTAATTAATATCGAAAATAAAGAAATAGATCAAGAAGTACGTGATAAAGACATTGAAAAAAAACAATAGGGAAAATACATGAAGATAGGAAAAGGAAAGCGCGAGACCAAGACGTTGAAGTTGGCCAGAAAGTATATGTAAAGAATTTTGTCAAAAATAATAAGCTGGCACCGAATTTTGATCCTGAACCACACACGGTGGTCAGTACACAAGGAAACGAAGTAAATGTTAGGAATGATTCTACCGGACAGGAGTTTAAAAGAAATGTCATCCACCTTAAACGCATAGAAGGAAATTGGGAAATAGTAGAAGGAGAACAGGATACAGGAACAGGTAGACTAAGTGAATATGAGAATGAAATAGAGAATGTGGTACAGTAAACAAGAAGGTAAAACTTTACAAATATCAAACTATGTTTAATTGTTTTCTTAATTACCTATCAAAGTATGCATTGTTATTTAATTTTGATTTTACACTGCAATTAATATTTGCAAATTATAAAAAAGGAAGAGATGTGACATTTAGTAATCCTGTATAATATTAATTATTATAATTAATGTATTTACTTAATTGTATCTGTGTTCTGAATAATATTAATGGTTGTTCTATTGACTGTTATTAAATGTATGTACGGTAACTGGTGGGGATGATTCCCCACTCCTAACAGAGGCATTACCATCTGATACCTCGTGGAGTGTGGACGTTGTCACCAAGTGCTGTGTGTACCTAAATACCATTACTTTGAGTTGTTATTTACCGAGACCTAATCTGTGTATATCACAGGTGTAATACCCTATTCCGCTTATGCGCAAAATATACAGGGTAATTGAAAAAAATACCGGAACTTCTTAGTACTTATAACTTTTTTTACGACATATCGTACTACGACTTTTATGTAGATACATAAATGTTTGTTTATTTTAAACGTCAATAAATTGCAGAGCCTGTGAAAATCGAGCGATATTGCACTCATGCGACGAAATTATCCCCACCCGTCGCACGCACCGACCCACTGGCGCCTTCCTATTTACGATACTTTTTTTAATTACCCTACATAGTATCAAAATCAAGTGCGCATAGCGCTTTAAAGCTCACGCCGGTGCACACCTGATCTTGAGAATAAAGTACAAGAAAACTTATCGCCAGAAACCAACTTCAACTGAATATCGGTCATTTATAATAAATAATCAGGAGGCAATTTTTGTATACCAAAAGATCACTCCAAACAAAAAGTGACTACCTCTTAGAGTCATTTATGTCGAAACGGGCTAGAAATGTCAAGCTGGGTGGGAATTCTATTGTAAAATAAAAAAAAATGTGCACGCGTTTTTTAAAGATGTTTGCGAAATGCGCGCGGCCGATGTTTTCATATCTATTGGCTTGACGGTAACTACGATCGAGGTCTAGAACTACTCACACTCGGGTTACTGTAGCCTCGATATAGGAGCAATCATAGTACCCATAAAAGGCCAAAGCTATAAAAAGCGGTACAGGCAAAGGTGCACAGTCTAACGGTCAACGAAAGTTAAAAGCTTTTAAATAAAAATCTCTCGCAGTCACTAACTCTATAGTTTAGGTGACATGGTAACATTGCTTATTGATTTTGTTTCCTTCACACAGGTCCTTTTTATCCGAACGCAAGCGACAACGAGCGCGCCGCCGCTCAGCGAGGACACAACCGACTTGACAATAATCATTGTAGGCATCGTGTACAAATTTTCCAACATAATTATTTTTTGAAAATCTCGTATTTATTATATGACAGTGTAATATTTATTTTAAAGATGTAGCGGTACCTCGGTCCTGTATCTATATAATATTAAATATATATATAATATATATATATTTTTTCGGATATCCGGTTATCCGACTGAAAAACATGTTACGTAAACGCGTCCTTTTTTTAAATGCGTTTCAAACCCATAGTTGTATACTAATATACATAGTATTATGCAACGTACGAGACCTACTTCAGAGCAAAATTTCTAATCTGTAAGGACACGAAATATAAATCCTCACAATTTTTGTAATATTTTTATTATATACATACATATATCTGATTAATACTGTTTCCGTTTGCTGTCTACTACGTACATCTGCTTTAAATCGCACAAATCTTTTGGTACCTATACATATATCCGGTAGCAGGATATTCGGTGCTACAGCTAAGAGCTGCGCCTGATATCCGGTATCCAGCCGAATCTTTTGCATCTTCAATATGTGCTTGCATGTTATCTTGCTACCTAAAATTGCATATTATTTCATCAAAATTTTTTGTGCAGTTGGAAATCATATAACTGTAGACTATTATGGGTACCCCACAAGTCGACATCAATACCCATATCAAAATCAGCAGCTAGTAAATTACAGTAAGTATTATGTATAAAATTTTACTAATTTTCCCAAACATCACACTTCCAACCAGTATTTGCCTTACTCAAACATAATGCGATCGATCAACTATTCGCTGTCGCACTTTTTTCCTTTTTTTAAAAAACTTTGCCCCACACTAGGTGTTATTCCTGTATCGTGAGTGCATTTACAAACACAAATATTCACATGGACATACACTCAGACCCGAAACAACTACCTGTAGATCATACGAATATTTGTTTCGTGCGAGAATCGAAACCGCTACACCTAGCGTAGCAGTCGATTGCTCAACCACTGCATCAACCGTATCGTCGAAGTAGACGTCATTGAGAGTAGACGGCGCTGTTTGTTGTTGAAAAATAAAAAAAGGAAAATCATTCGTTCGAGCAGTTACTACTACATCCGGAGAAAACAAAGACAACTATATATTCGGAAGCACCACGAACCGGTACTTCCGAATACTATTACAAAACATACAAAGTGTGCTTTTTTAACAATCAACACAGTGGTAACATTTGTATATCAAAACCGGACACACAATGCAATATTTACTAGCGAAACCTGGTTGTTACATGAAAAATAAAAGTTGCAACTAATATTGTGGAAGTCGACAAAGCACATAGACCTACATATATCACTTGAATAAATTAGTAGAAGTTTTTTGCGACGGATCTAGCTACAGAAAATTTATTACTAATTGCAATTTATTGAAATATAAAAGAGAAAGATTTATTTATTTATTTATTTAAATGCCTTAAAACTATCATTACAGGTCTTAACCTAATGCGACAGCCAAGTCAAATATACAAAATTAAATTTAAAGCACAAAATACGTCTCAAGATCATAAAGATCATTGTTTGTAACACAGTGTAAACAATAGTACTTTTGCGAATTCACCCCAGTGACATGTAAATATATCAATTTTGACCTGAATATAATTTATGGTGTGAATTGCTCGAGTCAGAGGGGTTTTGGCCAGCAAGTTGGTCCTGGCTGATGGTACGACAAGCAGTGGCGGGGGCCGTCGCCTCCATACATAACGGTCGGGTACGTACAAGTGCAACCGCCGCAGCACTGTTGGGTTGTGCTCTATGCCTCGGAGCAGCTTCACCATGTACGACACTAGTGCAAATTCCCTTCGCACACCGAGTTGATTGTACCCCACCATACCCAGTACGAATAGAGTGGGGTACCTCAAAGGGTAAAATGGGTATACCCCATAAAGTTTCTTGTACAGGTGGCGCGTGAATTTGTTCTGGACTCGCTCCAACATCACTGAGTACTTAGCCTCATGTGGAGCCCATATGACAGCACTATGTTCCAGATGACTCCTGACTAATGCGTCATACAGGACTCTGATGGCTGTGATGCTGGTAAAGTCTCGCGTCTGCCTCAGAACGAACCCCAAATTTCTAAATGCCTTTTTGCAGATCTTAGTTATATGATCGCGAAACAACAATTCGGGAGTGAGAACAACCCCTAAATCTCTTACCTGTGTGACTCGTTGCATCGGTACTGCATCCACTACGTATTCGTAGAGTAGAGGTGCCCGTGCGCGGGTGAAACTTATCACCGAGCACTTGGATAAGTTGAAGTAGAGCTTGTTCTCTTGACTCCATTCCACTATCCTATCAATGTCATCCTGCAAACCTCTGCAATCCGACTCCGTCCTGACCTCAAACAACAACTTGAGGTCATCTGCGAATAACAGACAAGATCCATTTTTGACGACTTCTGGTAAATCGTTTATCATTATTATCAATTCCAGAGGCCCCATGTTGCTGCCTTGACTCACCCCAGACCAGGTGTAATACGGATCGGATTCGCAACCGTTGTAGTCCACATACTGCTATCTGCCTTGCATGTAGCTGGCTAAGAACTGCAATAGATGCGGTTTGCCACCGATTTCTGCTTTCTTACGTAATAAAATGTCATTATCGACGGTATCGAACGAAAGATATATTTATAACCAACTTAACCAACAATGTATTAACTAGATACATAAAAAATACCTTTTATTTAAATTACTCGGTATAATTTCGTAGATATAACAATAGTAGACTCATCTACTGGGTAAAGTAATATACACTAATAATTATTTATATATATCGAATAATTATAAATAATTAAAAAAATTATTAACTTATTAACTTCTATTATAATGACTGTCGTACCTAAGTAGTACATACATCATTTTTTTTTTATTAAATAAAGCCATGCAATGTATTTAGTGCAATAAACTAAGTTTGCAGTTTTAACACAAAATCTTCCAATTTCACAAATGTCACCAGAGTTTATAATTGTTTGCGAAATTTACTTTTTGACACCTAAGTATTAACATTGTGGAATGCAAATTAAAGGATATAATTGTATGACCTACAAACCGTGTTTCGTTTCGGGGTGTGTGCGTGTTTATAGTACTTGCATCTGTAAACTATACAATCATTTTTGTCAAATAAAATACTATTCAGTGCCTGGGCAACCAAAGGTATAAGACGAAGTAGAGATGTCTTATACGAACTATATGATAAAAAGTCTTATACATCGAATAACGATTTTCATAATTATGTTAGGAGATATTCTAAAATGTTTAAAAAAGTTTTTGTTCAAGCTAAAGCCGCTTACATTAGTAATCAGTTACAGAAATCGAATAATAAAATCAAAACGACATGGAAAATAATAAATACTGAAACTGGACAACGTAAACTTATGGAAAGTATAATTAATCTCAACATAAATTATGAACTAGTTTCAGACAAGACAGTAGTCGCCAATTTTTTCGAAAATTTCTTTACTGACGTTCCATTAGAAACCACTAAATATCTTCTTTCGTCACCCGCTGCGGCTGAGACATTTTTAAAGGAAAATGTTGATATACAAGTACCTACGTTTACTTTCAAACCTGTAACCCATATTGATGTACTGAAAGCATTCAAAACTATAGCTACTAAAAGATCTGAAGACTTATGGGGACTATCAACTAAAGCTATTGATTCAATAATAGCTAACATAGCACCAATTCTGGCAGAAATATTTAATACTTGTATTACAGACGGCATATTTCCCGATCTTATGAAAATTAGTAAAATAGTTCCTATTTTTAAAGCAGGTTGCTCTAATAGCGCTTATAATTACAGGCCAATATCTGTGCTACCCGCGTTAAGCAAAATCTTCGAAAAATTGATATTAAACCAAATGCTACATCACTTTAACATAAATGGGATATTACACGACAAGCAATTTGGTTTCACCAAAGGTCAATCTACAGAGGATGCTGGATCCGCTCTAATTAAAACTATATTAGAGGCCTGGGAAGGTGCACGGGACGCCCTCTGAGTATTCTGTGACCTATCTAAGGCATTTGACTGCGTGGATCATCGCACACTTATTCTTAAATTAAAGCATTACGGAATTAGGGGTAAATCTATCAATCTTCTAACTTCATATTTGGCTAATCGAAAACAAAGGGTTGCTATCGATAATGTCACCTCTACCGGTTCTTTAGTCAAAATGGGTGTACCCCAAGGGTCTATTCTGGGCCCATTCTTATTTCTAGTTTATATCAATGATCTTCCCTATATGATCAATGATAATAATATGTCAAACATGGTCCTTTTCGCTGATGACACATCATTGATATTCAAAGTAAATAGAAAGGACAGGGATCTTGTAGAACCTATTCATACATTAATGGTCATATCAAACTGGTTCTCTGCTAATAATCTTCTATTAAATGCAGAGAAAACCAAATGTATCAAGTTCTCACTACCAAATGTAACTCAAATAAAACTAAATGTAAGCTTAGGCGTTAAAATGCTAAATCTGGTTTCCTCAACTGTCTTCTTGGGTATTACCGTAGACTCTAAATTGCAATGGGGGCCTCATATTGAGGCTCTTGCAGGCAAACTGAGCTCTGCTGCTTTTGCCGTCAGACAAATAAGACAACTCACAGATGTGGCAACAGCTGGGTTAGTATATTTTGCTTACTTTCACAGTACTATGTCTTACGGAATTTTACTGTGGGGCTCGGCTGCAGATGTTGAGACTATTTTTATACTACAAAAGAGAGCAATCCGTGCAATTTATAATCTGGGCTCACGAGAGTCACTCCGTGAGAGATTTAAGGATATAAATATTATTACTTTTCCTTCTCTTTATATTTACCAAAATATTATGTACGTCCGTAAAAACATAGTCACTTTTAGTAAAAACAGTGATCATCATAGCTTGAATACTCGAAATAAACACAAGCTTGCGATACCTGGTTTCAGACTTAGTAAAACCAACAAGTCTTTTATGGGAAACAGTATTAGGTTCTATAATAAAATTCCTAATTCTATTACTGAATAACCTATTATAAAATTCAAGTCTGTTATAAAGAATACCTTAATGTCTAAAGCTTATTATAATATCAATCATTACATTGAAGATAAAGATGTCTGGCGTACGATTCCTTCCTGCATACTGCGACCCACTGGCACCTCTTAATAATGGCTTAAAAATGTACTTAGTGACTATTATGTGATACTGTAACTAACGACTCATAAATCTTTTTGACATTGTGATATTATTATTATTACATTAGGTAATTATTTATTGATGTTGCTAAATATTGCAAAAACGGAACGTGACGTTCGGCCAGAACACTGCTCTGAGTAATGTAATTAAGTTAAAAAATAGTTAAAGTGTGTATAAGTGTGTTTAAAACGTTTCTATGGACTAAGTGTGTGCAAAAACTCGAGTGTAAATGTTATCTAACAAAACAATTAAGTGTTGACTTAAAAACAATAACAATTTATAGTGTGTTTATATCGGTGAAATACTACAATAAACTAAACTTATAAGTGAAAACATTAAGTGAATTGAAAGTTTCTTAAACTATATTATTCAATTGATTCGATATTTCTACTTAATAAAGCCAAAAACACAACTATTTACTATTATAAAAATAAAATAACAGTTGCGAATAACATTTTAAAATATTTTCGTAAACTAAACAAAGATCGTCCTTCAACATTCACCAATCACAGATCAAATACGGCAACTTGACAGAACAATATTCG
Organism: Shargacucullia verbasci; assembly: GCA_947562105.1. Classification (NCBI taxonomy): domain Eukaryota; kingdom Metazoa; phylum Arthropoda; class Insecta; order Lepidoptera; family Noctuidae; genus Shargacucullia; species Shargacucullia verbasci. Next base: position 5,943,457 of record OX387281.1, read on the forward strand.
TTCAAAAACTTAATTTTGTGTTTTGGACTCGTGGCTTTTGAGCTACGTTTCGTTACGCACAGATTTTGCAATACGAGAAATAAATAAACAGATAAAATGGATTACGAGAATATAACTGTACGTAATAAGCGGATTCGACAATCACTAGAGAGTATGGATGAATCTTTCCTATCAACTGGATCGGATCTCCACGCTAGGAGTTTACCCGATTTATCTACCAATTTCAATGCTGACCTCGAAGAGGCAAAATATGAGATACAAAAATTAAAAAATCAACTAGCAACAGCACATGCTGAAATAGAAAATATAACATTGGATAACCAACTTTTACGTTCAAAAATAACGAAAAAGGACATCATGATTACCCAGCTCAAAAAAATCTGTGGTCAAAGCCCATTGATTTCCAAATCTACATGTAAGAAAAAGAAGTGCGCTGCAGCGCTGTACCGTACCGAGGATTTTTCGTTCCAAGTTTCATCGCAAACCAATCATGATGCCAATTCTAGCAGTACTCAACTTGGCCTTGACATCGACGGTACGACTGACCAAAATGTTTCTTCAAATTTGGAACAACCTAATTCTAGCAATTCCCCGATTAAAGTACAACCGAATCGAAAAAGAATTTTGATATACGGATCACAACAATGTGTTGGTCTTGCTTCAGCTTTAATTAATTCAAGAAAGAACACTAAACACGAGAATTACCGCATCTCAGGATTTACAAAACCTTTCGCTCCATCAGAACAAATCATAAAAGAAGTACAAAATTGTAATCTCAGTTCTAGTGACAAAATAATCATTTGTGTTGGAGAAAATGACTCTAATCCTATCACAGTATTGTTAGAATTAATAGCATGTTTAAAAAAACTTAGTAACTGTACAGTCTTGATTTTAAATATAAAAAGAAATATCTATTTGAATGAACAGAAATTGAATAATGAAATTCAATTAATATGTCAAAATCTTACTAACTGCCATTTTGTAAAAACCAGTAAAGTTTACAGTAACCTTATGTTCGATACTTGTAAGAGAATTAACTATGTAATAGATAACATTGACTATCATAATAAGTATTTAAATTTCAATACGCGAAGGGTAGGCTCACAGGTTGAACATCACAACTGTAATCGTATATTAACTTTTAATCCTAATGTCTATCAAAGAAAAATCACTGATTATTTAGCACCAAAGCAAAATGTTACCTATAAAAACACCACTAAAGTTCTAGTCCAGACTACTTTACGCGAGTTTTTTCCATTGATTTCTAAGAAACTTAAATTTAATAAACAAAACACATACTCACATAAAAACCAACCCTCAACCACAGATAGTCTAAATAAAAATATCAAAAAGCCTTTTCGTTAATAATAAATACAACACACTCTCGATCCTCCACCAGAACATAGCTGGCATTTTAAGTAAAAGAGAATTACTACAGATCACTTTAGATGAAATGTCAAACACAGGTATGTATGTTGACATATTGTGTTTCAGCGAAACTTTTTTAAAATCCGGTGATGAAATTAATATGCACTTAAATAATTTCACTCTTGCGAATTCGTTCTCAAGGGAAAAACAGAGGAGAGGGGGCGTGTGTATCTTCTGTAGAAACTACATTGAATATAAAAAAATTACATTTCTTAATAAAATATCCACCGAACTTACTTTTGAATCTTGCGGTATAGAGATCCCTCAATATAAGTGTATTATTATTTGTATATATCGTATACCTAATTACAATCCAAACAATTTTCTGCACAAGTTAGAAGAATTAATGGTTAAATTACGCTATAGAACTATGAAAAAGATAATAATCGCTGGTGATTTTAATATAGACCTATTAAAGCATTGTGAGACACTGTCCGAGTTTCACAGAATTGTTCAAAATTATAATTTTAAAATACACATTAATGAGCCTACCAGATTGAATAGTTGCATTGATCAAATAATAAGTAATGTCCACGAAGCTACTGGAAGTGTGCTGCCTTTGGAACTCTCTGATCATAACACTGCACAATTTCTTACTTTCTCAATTGAAAATAAGGAATTTCCTTCAGCATTTATATTTAGGACTATACGGGGCTACCACAATGATAATATTAAAATATTTTTGGATTGTGTAAGTAATCTTTCATGGTCAGACTGCCTGTCTGAAACGGACACTAATCTAGCGTTTAATTGCTTTCATGACAATCTATTGTTATTCTTTAACTTATGCTTTCCTTTTCATATTGTGAAAGTATGTAATAAAATAAAAAAAAGTTTCTTGGATTACAAAGGGCATAAAGATAGCATCTGAAAATAAGCGTAAATTAAGGTATAGGAGCTATAAATCAAGATCTATATCTAGCAAACGGGAGTATTATCAATATAATAAGCTTTTCAAGAAATGTATAACGACTGCTCAAAAATTGTGTAATGAAAAATTTATATGTAAAGCATCAAATGTATGTAAGGCAGCTTGGAAAGTGATTAATAATAATATTAGGCCAGACTACTCTTCAAAAGCGACACCACAAATATTACACAAGGAAAACTTAATTCGTAACTCTTTAGAAATTTCAAATATATTCAACGATTATTTTATTAATTTAACAAATTCAACGAACAGTGGCGGGTTTGAAAACAAACAGAACAATGATAAAATAAACCTCCAGCCAAATAGTGCTAGTATGTTTTTATTTCCCACTGATGTAACAGAGATTAAGAAAATAATTGCTTCTCTTAAGGATACGCCGTCTGTAGGTTATGACCACTTTCCGACGATCATACTAAAATCTTGTGGTAACGTCATTGCTCCAATCTTGGTACACATTATTAATTTATCTTTTATCGAAGGAAAGTTCCCCGATAGGTTAAAAACAACGGTGATAAAACCTCTGCACAAAAAAGGCGATAAAGATGTCACTAGTAATTACCGACCGATAGCCTTAATTCCCACATTAGCAAAATTATTTGAGAAGGTTATGTATAATAGATTGATATCTTTTTTAGACAAATTCAAAATACTCTGCTGAACAGCACGGTTTTATAAAAGGAAAATCCACTACATTAGCAACTTTTAAGCTTATGAATAATATAGTCAATTTTATTAATGCTAAGGTACATGTAACTGCCTAATTTTTTGATATGAGCAAGGCGTTTGATTTTGTTTCTCATGATCTGTTACTGCAAAAATGTGATCTCTATGGTATACGTGGCTCTGCACAGCACTGGTTAAAAAGTTATCTTGAGAATAGAACTCAATTTGTAGAAATAATAAACTTAAATGAAAAAAGCGAAGAGGTGCCTTCCAGATCAAATATAAGATACAATCGAGTAGGTGTGCCTCAAGGGAGCATACTTGGTCCTCTTCTATTCCTTCTGTATACAGGGTGGAAGGGACATCGACGCGCAAACGTCGAGGACAGGTCACACGTGATGCCATAATTCAAATTATTAAAGTCATTAATCTCGCTAATGATCGGTTACAGAAATTGTTATTTTTGAGCGCGCAATGTATTGCAAACAACACGATCACATCGCTCCGCAGTGAATGTTGGCGCGCGCGGCCGCGCGCACTGTACATACCTAAGTAACTAAGTACCACTCACACGTAAGTCTGCCGCGGCCGCGGCGTTCGAGAACGTACGCCTAACGACAACATTAATACCACATAAAATCAAGTTTGATTAGTGTTGATAACCGATGATAGGTACTTATTAAGTAACAACGATAAGGAAAAAAAAAAATAAGCTTATTCCCATAAAATAGCGATTCCGATGAGGATTTAAAATAAAAAGGTTGCTTGTAAGTACATAGCGATCCAATAATGTAGGGATTAAAAAATGAACTTACAGCTCCGGGATATCTTTCCACTTAAATACGAAGTGCCTGACGCGCGTCCCCACGTACTACACCATTGCACATGAGCATATTCCCGTAGTCACGGGCACTAAAGTATTGTTCACCAAAGCATTTTAAAAGTCTGATTGACTTTGTGACTCAAACAAATAAAACACACACACAGAAAATTACTTTTAAACACGAATTCACGACAAACAGCACACCCGTTTGCGCTCAACGAAAACTAGGAACTGGCAAAAATTTGATAAAGTCGGCGACATTCAAAAGAAATTTATTTTACCGACGTTTCTTTGAATTAAACCGAAATTTCTTTTAATTTGCCGCAACGGTGCCTACTAGCCTAGACCAACCACAGATCAATAAAATGATAGACTGTACAATCACATTAAGTTGTACGTACTCACAAAATAATTACGAAAATAGATCTATTTTTTTATGAAACAATAAATTAGATTGTTGAATTGCATTTAAAACTAAGGTTAATGTTGATGCCAAAAATTGATTGAAAAATACAATAAACTTATTTAATCTTTCTTTAAATCTTCTTTACTTAAATCGATAAAGGTTTAGGAAAATAATGATCCCTCATAATGAGTTTAAATAAAAGTTGTAAATAGGACTTTAATAGAGATTATTACAGTATGAGGTACTGTGTGACGCGTCTATTAGATTCATCGGGACTGTCGAAATAGCTTTTTGCGAGACCGCTTATAGCCGCGGCCCTTTGTCGGCGCCTTTGAAGGGAATAAGTGCGCGCGCGCCGCCCGGCATGTGTAGGTACTAGGCCGGTGTTGACCTCGCAAGTGAACTTTTCGAAACAGCTGATCAGGTAGCTCTTTAGAGTTTTATTTGCATTGCTGTTTTTTGTGAAAATAGTGAATTTATTATTTTTTAATTAAAAATCTCAATGGGTTAGACGGAAATAATGATTTTATACAGGTTGAAGTAAAAAAAACTGCAGAAAAAAACGTAAAAATTAAGGAAAAGCCGACGAAAAATTTCAACGCTGAGGGGTCCAGAATCATGTACTGAATGCATGGTAAACGTTTGTGCGTCGATGTCCCTTCCACCCTGTATAAATGATCTTGCCTCTATAACAAAATACCAATGCATTCTTTATGCAGATGACATCTCAATATTAATTCCTAATGACTCTAAATCTAACTACAATAATGAACTTAATAAAACAGTTTGTGATATAATAGACTGGTTGTGTCGTAATAATTTAAGTGTTAACATCAATAAAACAAAATATGTCCAATTTCAAAATAGGGGAGGTAAAAAACTAGATCTACATTTAAACTATAACGGCGAAATTTTATCCGAAGTTAATGAAATTTCTTTTTTAGGCATAACATTAGATGACAAATGCAACTGGAAAGCACACGTGGACAAAATTTGTAATAAAATTAATAGATTTGTGTACGCTTTATGGAGACTTACAAAAATTTCAAATAAACAAACAGCCCTAAAGGCGTATCATGGGTTTGTCGCATCTAATCTAAGGTATGGCATTGTGCTTTGGGGTAACTCAGTCAAACTAAATCGAGCATTCGTAGCTCAAAAACAGTGTATCAGGGCAATTTGTAACGTGGCTCCCTGGGAAACCTGTAAACCTCTCTTCCGTAGACTATCAGTACTACCCTTACCGTGTATGTATATTTTTGAAATATGCGTTTTTGTTAAAAATCATTTTAACCTGTTCCTAACAAAGAGGCTCATTTGTAAATTTAACACTCGGTATCCAAATAAACTCGCTCTTCCTCCGTTGAGGACGGAACTTTGTAGTCGTAATAGCTATGCAATGGCTGTGCGCATCTTCAATCACCTGCCTCAAGGTGTACGAGATTTACCAATAAAAAAGTTTAAGATAATACTGTTCAGATGGCTCAAGGACAAGTGTTTCTACTCGGTGAAAGAATATTTAAACTTTAAACATTGAATGTATATATGTAGACCTAGACAACTTGCAAAGGTTTTGTTTTTATAATTTGTTATTGGATTATTTAATTTAAATTCGTAATGATAAGGTTTAAGCTTTGATAAGTTTGATATATTTGTATGCCATATAACTTAGATGGCAAATGTGTTGGACATACTTTATACAATGACACCTGTATTGACCACATTTTGACAAATAAATTTGATTTGATTTGATTTGATTTGATTGTCTTAGCATTATTTTTTATTTTATTTTTTATTATATTTTTTTTTTACACTTTATTGTCAATGTTATTGTCAATATTATTATGTTTTTAATCAATTTTGTTGTGTGAATTTGTGCCTGTTATTGTTAAGTGCGGCTACTTTTGATTGTAAAGGGTCTAGCCGTACTTCCATAGCAAAACTGCCCCCGATAGGAACCTATATCGTAACCTATGCTATATTGTAGAGGGTACTAATAGTAGTTGATCGAGTAGATATTAGCTCTATATTTCGGTTAATTGAGGAGCTATTTGAAAAAAATTGTCTGGCGAAGACTTTTTTTCAAAGTCATATATCTTTGTTAATTTTAAAGCTAGGAATAGGAATAAAACTAATTCCAGTGCTTATGGTACGCTTTACAGTTTATTTTATAGCAGTTTTCTATGAGTCAAGCGTAAATAAAAATATTTAAAAAACGCAAATATATATTTTTTAAATTAATTTCTATCAGTTCTAACTGAATTACCACTTTGAAAAAAATATATAATAATTATCTACACCTTGCCTAACAGCATGCCAAGTTTCATTAAAATCCAAATGGTGCAACAGGTCGAAAAAAATAATAATATAAAGTAAGTGGACAACCTTATGACCACTATGTTGATGCTTTTAAATTGTAATACATTTTAATAATTTTTGAAAAAGTATTGTTTTGAGAGCTTATAAAAAGTGTATTAACGATTGGTGCCATCAACTAGCCTATTACAATATTTTTTCAATTTACTTTTATAGTGACTAGCTTATCAGTATACACACGCGTGCATGTTCCTACATGATCACAGTGCATAGTAGTGGTAAGCACTTGCTGTTATGTTCCGAATGGAGACCGTTGTTGCTCACAACATTTAATAAAAAACAAGTTTTTTGAGGATAAACTATCACGCTTGCGCGTTCACTTCAATTACAGTGTTTTATGTGCAAAGGAAGTCACAATATTTTTAGATTTACTTTCAGCAAAAGTTGAAGTTACTCCGTTTAACCAAATAGGTGATTTTACCATGCCCGAAGAAAAACTATAAGTGTATACTGGACTAAGTTGGGAAAACATCACGCAACTGTCGAATCTTCTAACATCATTAAAGTCTTCTCCTTCGCGCAATGTTATTCAGGCATTAGTGATTTTTTGATGAAATTACGATTAGGTATTTCAAATAAAATGATATCGTCAATATTACAATTGGAACGAGAGCAACAAGTTTCAGATTATTGCAAACAAATAATACGAAGTTTCGAAGAAATTTTACCATATCACTTTGGTATCAATTCAGTCTCAAGATAACAACTAATTCAAAATCATACGACTAATACATCGAAGGCTTTATTCAACACTACTGAAAATCGTATTGGACGATCCTCTTGGTTTGCAAACTCTTTTACATCAAAACGATCTTATAATTGCAGACCGTGGATTTAGAGACGTTAAGTTATATATTACTGAGAAAGGCTACAAACTGCTTATGCCAGCACTAAAAGGAAAACGGGATCAACTTACAACTGCTGAAGCTAATGAGTTTAGGAAAATGACAAAAGTAAGATGGGTTGTCGAAGCGGTTCACGGCGCAATTTCGCAAAAGTTCCGGCTCTTAGACAATGTTTTAGACAATAAAATGTTACCGAACGTAAGGTCCCTGTGTCGCATTGCTGGATACCTACAAAATACATATGGTAAAAGACATATTTCCGACATAGACTTACACGATAAAATCATTAAAAATATGAATGATAGACAAACCATGATTCACAACTGGGATCGGCGAAAACAACCTTTTCATCGACTTCTTGCTTCAGAAGTTACTGATTTTCCTGAACCTTCTGAAGAGGAATTAAAAATACTTTTCAATGGCACCTACCAGTTTTCACAGGCTATTTCTTATTTAGCTGAACTTATGGGGAAAGATAATAATTTTCATGTGCTACGTCAAAAATGCACCTAACATTCTAAAAGTGCAAGTAAAATCGCGACACGTTAATAGTAAAACCTACAGATGTTACACTGACTACAACCCCAATGGAAACAGCCACGAAGATATTCGGCGTTATTGCTGTAACTGTGCAAATGGAAATCGAAAGGTTGGGTGTTGCTCTCACGTGGCGGCAATTATATATTATTTATCAAATGCAAGATATAAATCTCATATAGTTCGCCCAGCAGAAATATTATCCAGTGTTTTTTCTATAAATAGCGATCACCTTGTAATTAATGAAAATAGTGATGATGACTTTTTTTTTTCTTTTTTTTTTATTCTTGATAGGCATGCGTTTGACCACTATCACACCTGATGGTAAGCGATGATGTGGTCGAAGATGTAGCACGCTTGCCTAGAAGTAACCTATTCACTCTTGACTTAAAGACTCCCAGGTTGTAGCTATCAGGAAACACAGACTCTGGCAGGGAATTCCACTCCTTAGCTGTACGCACAATGAATGTGTTCCCAAAACGTTTTGTGCGTGTGGGTGGGATGTCCACCATGTACCGGTGGCGCATCGCCGTACGTCTCGTGGTCCGATGATGGAACGGGCTTGGCGGAATTAAACTGTGTAATTCCGTCGCACACTCCCCAAAATGCAACCGATAGAAAACCGACAGGCCAGCAACTCGGCGTTGATGCTCAAGACTTTGGAGCTTCGATTCGACGAGTCTATCATTGCCGATGATCCTTTTGGCTCTTTTTTCAATCGAATCAAGGGTCTCAAGCTGGTATCTGGCAGATCCGTCCCAAAGGTGAGAACAGTACTCCATACACGATCGAACTTGCGCTTGATAAAGTTTGAGCAGCTGTTCCGGCGTGAAGTACCGTCTCACTCTTGCTAGGATCCCCAGCTTTTTAGCAGCCACTTGAGCCCTTGCCTCTATGAAAGGGCCGAAATTGAGGGTCGATGTTAATGTGACACTCAAGAAGAAGAAGCTCAAGCCGGTCGGTTGACTAATAAAAGTTATTTTTTTATGAATATGGTTTTAATTATTACTCAGAACCGATCATTCCAAAATGGTATAAGGTTGTCCACTTATTTTTTATTTTTTTCGACATGTTGCACCTTTTGGATTTTGATGAAACTTGGCATGCTGTTAGGCAAGGTGTAGACAATTATTTTATATTTTTTTTCAAAGTAGTAATTCAGTTAGGACTGATAGAAATCAATTTAAAAAATGTATATTTGCGTTTTTTTAATATTTTTATTTAGGCTTGACTCATAGAAAAACTGACTGCTATAAAATAAACTGTAAAGCGTACCATAAGTACTGGAATTAGTTTTATTTTCCTAGCTTTAAAATTAACAAAGATATATGACTTTGAAAAAAAGTCTTCACCAGACAATTTTTTTCAAATAGCTCCTCAATTAACCGAGATATAAAGCTAATATCTACTCGATCAACTACTATTAGTACCCTCTACAATATAGCATAGGTTACGATATAGGTTCCTATCGGGGGCAGTTTTGCTATGGAAGTACGGCTAGACCCTTTGTGTTGACAACAACGTGACTCTCATTGGTACCTACTTTTGTTTGTATTATTAAAAATTACCATTGTTATATGTGAGCACTACGTAGCCGTAAATTTTATATCTAATAGACGTGATAGCTGTCTGGCAGTTTGAGTTTGTCATGCTCACTTAATTGTCCTGATGATGGTGGCATTGTGCATCGGGTCGTTGGGTTCCCTGCAATATGGTTGAGCAAAGCGACGCTGATGCACGCGTTATACTCGTGAACGGGTGTCGTCTATTGGGACTGGTCAGCTCATAGCTGCCATGGCAATTTTATCAAAAGTAAATATATTTTTCATAACTATCAGGCTTGAGTTTCAGACTTACATAAGTTAGACTCTTTTAAGCTACATTGTACTCACATAATTGTTGTTCGAGATCAATGTATAAATTAATATTGTATATTTAATTCCGAGTTTAAAAGAGTAACCATGGAGTTTCTTGCCCGTTCTTCTCCATTGGAAATCAACACTTTGGAACGTGGCAACTAGAGCCTGACTATGCATAAGTGCCTGTAAATGGTTTACATGAATAAAAATATATTTGAATTTGAATTTGAATCCTCACTAGGTACTTATAGTTTGTTACTTATTCTTTTATTTCCTTCACACAGATCCTTTTTATCTGAACGCAAGCGATGGCAAGCCCACCGCGGTTCAGCAAACACACAACCAGTTTTACAATGGTATGTTTATATATAAATATATGTAATCCTCACTAGATCACTAGCTCTCATCATCATCAGCCAGAAGACGTCCACTGCTGAACGAAGGCCTCCCTCAAGGGGGGGTTTGCCATAATCCCCACGCTTGGCAGGTGGCTTGGGGATCGCAGTGGCTCACCGGTGTGCAACTATAAATACTTACTAGCAGCGCCCTGCGGCTTCATCCGCGTAAATCGCTTTCCCGTGGGAAATGGGAAACTCCTCATAACATCAGCTATCTGCCAGTGAAAGTCCCGTCAACCGTTGCCGAGATTATATAATAAATAAAAAGTAAGATTAAAATGATACCAACGAACAGTTAATCAAATCTTAATAAATCGTTCATCGTTCAATCAAGCGTTTTTAACGCTTGATTGAACGATAAAACGACTACAGAAATAAAAAAGTGATCTAAAAAGTACAAAACAAGAAAATAATTCAGACAGAAATGATGAAATTCATAGGTACAAAAATGGTCAAGCTAGAGCCATGACTTACGGCATCCTCCTCTGGGGAAACTCTGCAGACATCAATACTATATTCGTCTTGCAGAAAAGGGCTGTCCGAGCTATTTATAATCTTGGTCCAAGGGTGTCGCTGAGACACAGATTTAAGGAAATTAATATTCTAACTGTAGCGTCACAATATATTTTTGAAAATTTAATATATGTTTATAAAAATATTTCGAACTTTGTCAAACTGTCTGATACTCATTCTTTGAACACTAGGAATAAACACAACCTTGCTGTACATGCTACGCGCCTCCACAGAATAAGCAACTCGTTCATGGGACAATGTATACGCTTTTACAATAAACTTCCCAATGATATACGTAATTTAACATTAAAGAAGTTCAAAATTGTAATTAAATCTAAACTTTGTAAAAAAGGATACTATAAAATTTCGGAGTATTTAGATGACAAAAACGCTTGGGATTGAGCCGCTCTTTAGCCTTTCCTTTTTTTTTTTTTTTTTTTTTTTTTTTTTTTTATATACAAATTTTGCCATTAATTATTATATTATTTACTTCATTATTTTGTTATTGTAATGTCGTTTAAATTGAAATTATTTCTTATATATAACCGCTATACATTGTAAATGTGAGTGAGATCTAGGCTGAGCGCTCTTCATTTCATTAATTCTCACGATAACTGATGCATGCTTGCACTCTGTTGCGACAGGTTAGCTCAAATAGTTATGGCACTTTCTTCAAAAGGCTATTCCACCCTATATTTGTCTCACATAAACCTTTACATCAATACAATCTGTCTGGACTTTAAAATAGACTTTGACCCCTGAGTTTGTTTCGGCGTTTCTTCTCAGGGATAGTCATAGGAAATGCCGACGCCATCTAGTTTAAAAAAGACGTGTAAAAGTGATTGAAAAATCCTAATTGCAAAATAAATAATTTCATTTCATTTCATTTAATTTCATTTCATTTCATTTCATTTCATTTCATTTCATTTCATTTCATTTCATTTCATTCCGTGTTCGCATGCCAGCATGTGAGTGTCTGGAACAGTGTTCGCATGCCAGCATCTGGAACACCTACAACTGGTCCATAAGTGACAGAGTTTAAGAAGTTTATTCTAAACTTGGAATCCGAACTAAAATAAAGTCTAGTGCAGCATAGCCAACATTAAATAGTAGAATGATATTAAGAACTCGAGATATAAATAGGAATTTCCTCAGGAATGACCTCAACTGTCACTTGAAAAGTACGATTTGCAAGAAAAAATATTTTTCATACATATCGTTTCCTTTATACTTTATTTAACTAATTCTTAATTTTATTGATTTTCTAAATAATTTCAATTGTTTTGTACCTAAAACGTTACAATATGGACTGCATTGTATTTCATTTATGTTTCTTTTGTGCAGATTCTCCTTATATGAATGTAAACGAATCTTGGCAAACTTGGCTTGGAAACCCGGAGCGGCCAAGCTAGTAAAATATCAGTCTACCTATGGTAAGTATTAAGTATCATTTGTTACTAATTTTTGCAAACAAGTTGTCTTACTCAAAAATAATGAAGAATTTTCTGATACCTTTTGTTGTTGCTTACGCAACTTTTCTCTTATGAAACTATTCAATTTATTTGTTGAAAGGCCATTGTTTTGAATATTTCTGTACCTCTATTATGAGTTTATTACTATTTACTTTCATAGTAAATGTAAATTTTCATGCAAGCGATTTTAGTTCTCAAATTGGTTACATTAGGGATTAGAGTCGCTAACATGAATCTCTATAATATAGTTAATAGTAAATCAAAACTACTATGACTAGATGTCACATAAGCGACTCTAATCCCTAATGTAACCAAGTTAAGAACTAAAATCGCTATCATGAAAATGAACTTTACCTTGATAGTAAATAGTAAGAAAACCCGTGATAATGATACAGTGCTGTATGCAGTGTTTCAAAATTGTCGCTTATTTGCCTAAAGTTTCGAACAATACCTCGTGCTGTAATGGGAGCAGAAAGCCACATATAAAGTTGCAACAAAAAAAAACACGCCTACTATTTGCATTAAAAGTAAACATGATGCGATATCTAAAACGTAAACGGCCGGTACGCAGCCGGGCGTTCTGTTTGCATATAGTATATATATACATATGTACATAATATATGTATACTTTTGGAACGGCCAAATGATTTATTGTTACAATACGCAGAAATCGAGTAATGTTTAAAATTAGGCTTTTGAGGAAATCTAGCATGACTCCGACAGTTAATCGAGTATACTTTAGATTTCGCAAGACTCGGTTGCATTCGTTCTCATCTCTTATGTCTGCTGTTATTATACATTTTTGGTATTTTATGCTTTCATAGACGTGGATAAGATATAATAGTCAAAGTGGTTGTCTTTAAGTAAAAATATATATTGTAAATAGTTTACTCCGTCAGATATAGACCGTATTCGATCATTGAGATTGAGTTATTGTGCTAAAGATCAAAGGCAGTAGCAGGTTAGGTACCTGTCAGTGATCAACTGATTATGGATTCCGAATGTAGGTATCCCATCTTTGAAGTCTATAATCACTTGAACTGGAACCAGATGAAATTCTTCAATGACGAACAGCATTTATTATTGTGATTAGGTTATTTAATTGTGCTGAAGATTACGGGGAATGGCCTGTTTGGTACCTATCGGTATTATATATAAGGTATCTCAGAAATAACTAGTCAAATAACCAACTGCAAACTTATTTATTTACTTCACCAAAATCTAACAACTATGCACTGTTCATGTACAATTTGAAAACCACGTCCGCTAGGTGCCGATGTCCGTTTCGGAGTCCAAAAAGTAAAGTCATGTCGTATAAAGAGTACCCGCTCTGCCGAGTCATTGCCACTGTCCCCCACCACAGTGTGACCAGTGCAAAAATCAAATAATCAAGACCAATTTTTATTTATTTAAATGTATATATGCGCCGTCAGTGTTGCCAATTCGAACTATATTTTTTTAAGATTAATAAAAACCTTACACTCGACCATTCTGACGACGCGTATGTCCTCATACGTGTATCAGGTGAAAAACCTTACACACTCCCTTGAACTGTTAACTTTATATTCAAACTTAATAGTTATAAAAAGAACTGAATACAATAAAATAAGTACTAATGGATTTTCATTATAATATTAATATTAAACTATTCAATAATATATCTTGTAAATATAATATAATCAATTACCCTTTCAAGAATTTTCTTTATAATTATTAACATTTGATACACTGAACATCCCTAAACATCCAATAACTAATAATTTATATAAACAAAATTTATCCATTTAACTATCGAAATTTCACATATTTAACTAACCGAAAATCATCCTTCTAACTAACCAATATCAGTCCATTTAACTAACCAATATTCGTCCATTTAACTATCCAATATCCATCCATTTAACTATCCAATATCTATCCATTTAACTATCCAACATCCATCCATTTAACTATCCAAAATTCATCCATTTAACTAACCATCATTAACCATAAATCTGTAAATCTATACCTTTCTTAGGATATTATGATTTAGCAGATCAACCATGTGTTCAACTCGTTTCAGGTCAAGACTCGAAATTCATCTACGTTTTCTCGTACTTGGCCTGAAACAACACAAACAAAATATATATGAAACCACATTTTATAAGAATAAAATAAACAGTATTTAAGCTAGTGACACTATTTAACATCCATTTTAATATCAATTTATCACTCTGACATATTATCCTCATCGTTTGCATCATTCTCGTCATCGTTATCAGTATCATTATTAATTTCTAGAGAGGCTACATGAATCCAAGGCCGCATTCGGTCTGCGGCAATGGTCGTCTTTCGCTTGTTTTTCATCCCTTCGAATCCTGCGATTGGGGCTATTCTATATCGATCGTTACCTAATACATTTACAATCCTAAAAGGACCTTCATATGAGGGCATGAGTTTTGTACTCTTGCCTTTATTCTGAAAAGCAACTTTAGTGACTTTAACCAAGTCACCGTTTTTGTAAGTACGTGCAGGTCGTCTTCCCTGGTCGTAATATCGTTTTTGTACATCCTGTGCTTTATCAATTTTGCTTTTAACTTCGCTACGAAGGGCCTGCAGGGAGGAGACCTCACGTGTTTCATCGGATATAACATTCAATATCGGGTTAAACTCGCTATTCATTTCCGTGCCAAACATGACTTCTGCGGGTGACCTACCTATCGTCTTTTGTAACGTATTGTTTAAGCCCCACTGAATTCTCCCTAATTTGCTATCCCAGTCTTTTTCATCTATGCCGATACTTTGTGCCGTTAATGAGTCAAGAACCGTCCTGTTATAGCGTTCGACTTGTCCGTTGGACCTTGGGCTCGCGACCGCATTTAATACGTGCTTTATTCCTCGGTCAAGACAGAACTTTCTAAATGTGTGAGAAGTAAAACAGGAACCTCGATCACTTATAATGCGATCTGGAGCTCTAAAAGTGTCAAATATATCTTGTAAGACCTTCACTACATTTTGTGTGTTTGTATTCCTGACTGGCTTGATAAATAAGAACTTGGTGAATGAGTCTACAACGGTCAATATATGAGTATGTGCTCTCTTGGACTTCACAAAGGGTCCAAGGTGGTCGATGTGCAACGTGTGAAAAGGTGTTTTAACTTTCTCTATGGAGTGCAATAACCCTTCACATTTTGTGTCCTTTTTAGCATATGTGCATTCGATACAGGCGCTGACTTATTTTTTTACGAAACGTTTCATTTTCGCAAACCAATAATTTTTCTTGATTCGATCTAGAGTTTTCTCAAAACCAACGTGACCTACATCATCGTGGTTTTTCTTGCACAATTGCCACCTTGCACCCTTTGGAACTACCCATTTCACCCTTTCCTTGTCACCTCCTACACACCTAAAGAGTTTATTATCTCTTAAAACTACAAGTACAAAACAAAAGCAACCATCCATAAAGAAACGCGTCACTGCGTGAATCACTACGTCACGCGCCCCACCGTGCGCACCCCACCATGTTCGCCCCATCACTAGTGCCTTTCGCCGGCAAGTAACTTATAAAAAGGCGTACGCGGAGACGAAACGGATTCGATGGCTGGCCGTTGAGCTAAACGGACTGACTATTATTATTGATTTTGAATGTTATTTATATTTATTAAAATTATTATTATTTGTTGTCACATTTTAAATAATTAAAAACAATTAGTAATGAGCAACGAAGGTGATTTCATTCATGAAAGTACCCCTCCTCTTACATCAGAAGAGGGGACGAATCAACGCCAACAACCGGCTCCTGCAAACACTGCAACCATGGCACTTTTAGCTAATACATTCAAAGATACGATGTGTCAAAGTCAAAGTCAAATATTTTTATTTCGAGTAGGCCTTTACAGGCTCTTTCAAAACGTTGTGAATTCTAGGTGCACGGTTCCAAAGTGGGGGTAGGTCCTATGGAGAAGAGACCGGCAAGAAACTCCATGGATACTCTTTTAAAATAATAGTTTTAAACTGGTTACAATCTTTAACGGTAAAGACTATGCGAGTACAATGCAAGCCAATGTGCGCAAAACGACACACGAAGAACAGTATTAATATAACGGAATAATTGGTGTAGCTAGGCTCAGCCACAATAGTTGGAGACCCAGCGATCCAGTACTCAACGCCACTTTCATTAGAAGGATATGCTGGCCCAAGTGAGTGCAACAATCCACACTGTCCGACAAGTAAATGTAAAGTTACTGGCTACACTGTACTCGCACATTTACAATTTGAAGTTGCTAGCGTCTAACAAACAAATTACATGAATAATATAATTAGAAATCTTAAACAAATAACTAATTGTTACAAAATAGAAAATTTTATATAAAATAACTAAAATTATAACATATAGAGAGAAAAAAAAAAAAAGATAATAAAAATATTATCAAGACAATCGTCATTGAAAACTAAAAACTAACTTGTGAGAATTGAAAACAACGGATTGCCAGGGAAGCCGCATGTGCAGAAGACATCAAGACAGTTAGTGCCACACGTCCCTATCGTCAACATAGTCTTTAACTTTATAATATGCTTTCCTTATGAGAATAGATTTAATACATAGATGAACTACCTATAGATAAGTAGTCACCGTAACCACTATAGTCTCTCTCGCTCGGACAATAGGTGTTGCCAAGTAAATCAATGTCCCTAATTTTGAACGTAAATTTATTTTTACCCTGATTGTTTTATATAATAATGAGAATGTATTTATTATAATAAGATAAGATAAGATAAGATAAAGTTTATTTGCTTAAACATGTGTGTACATACAGTGTGAATTGCATGCAGGATGTTACAATTGTGTTGGTTCTGACATGTTTGCCACATACAGTGGCGTACAAATTTTGAATTATTTTTTGAATTAGATTATAAAACAATTAATTTAAAATTCGTTAAAAGATAATAAATATTCGATGATTAATTTACAATTTAAATATGATATATGATACATATATTTTAGAATTTATCATATACAATTTAAAACGTGTCCTTTAAAAAATCTGCAATATTATAATATGCTTTATGTACTAAGAATAACTTAAGTTTTCTTTTAAAGACATCTACGGTTGAGTCTTTCCAGCTCTTCGGTAATTTATTATAGACAACAGGAGCCATGCATAAGACACTTTTGCGCATAAGTGCAGTCTTAGCCGTATTTAGGCATAGTTTACTATTGTCACGTCTGTTACGTGGCATAATATCTGCCATGCGTGAAAATAAATTAGGATTCGACTTGACAAACACTGAAATTTCTAAAATATAAAGAGATGGTAGCGTTAAAATCTTATATTTTTTAAAATGTAATAATTATTATTTATATTAAATAAATTTTTATTGTCAGGTAAATGTGTATAAATTTAATTAATGTTTAAGATTCATAATATTTAACTGACAGTGATTCATATTATTCAGGTTTTATTTACATAAAGGTAGGCGGGCTAAGGAAACTCAGTAAGCACATTCTGGTTTTTTGGTTTTTATTTGTAAACTAAAATAATTTGAGATGTCAGTGTCCCTTAACGGTTCATGAAAATTACGTATTGGTTATTTATAAATAGCAATTTTGCCACCCGGTAGCGTGAATTTATTTTTTTGTCATCTCAAAATCTACTGTAAACCAGTACAATTCCTGTAAAATACACATTCCTAAATTTTAATATTCAATTTGTGTAAACTACTTGGAATTGATAGTGAGGTAAATAAAAGAATACAGTAGCAACACTTAATATTTCACGTGTTAGGTTAGGTTACAAACAGTAAGCAAAATGACGCATTAATTTCACAGTATATTCAACAACAAGTAGTCAGTTCCTATCCATGATATCTGTAATGATATCTCCGACGTTATTGAAACTCTAATAAATTGAATTATGTCTACTTACGAGTGAAATGGTACGCCCGGCATCTTTTCGTATGCTACAGTTTTTGCATAATTAATGGAATCAGGCGTTACTTTGCGGAAATCCATGATATATAAGATATACAACTAGAATATTTAGTTTTAATTCCGCTAAACTACTGCAAGTTTGGGTCGACACGTGTTTCGCCCCTCCACGGAGCATCCTCAGGAGATGTTGACTCGTCGACCGCTTGGACGCGAATGAGCGGCTGGGTAGTGAGCGCCCCCTTATATAGCACTACGACTTGGTGTTTGTATTGAACTACCTGCAAAAATTCGTAAAAGTGGAGATGGTATTAGATTAGTTTGGTCATTCAACAGTGTAAACCTGTCGTTATTATGTTTTAAAATTTCTAATTGTTCCAACACACACAACCGGAAACCTTTATTACAAACATGCAAAATATTATACCCATTATTGTCGCTCAAGGAATGGCCGGTGTCAATTAAATGTTTTGCGAAATGAGATCTATCAGGATCTCCATTCCTATAAGCGGCAATATGTTCCTTATGTCTAATATCAAAGTTACGGCCTGTCTGACCTACATAGATCCCATTACAATCATTACAAACTAACTTATAAACACCGGACTTTTTTGAGTTTTCTAAGTGATCTTTGCCGTTACAAAGATGATGTAAATTATGTTCTGTCCGAAAAGCAACGGAAACGTTATGTTTTCTAAGAATATTGGCAATTCTATCTGAAATTGGGCCTATGTAAGCCAGACTACCGACATGTTTGTTAATACGTTCGGGGGGACATACATAAAGTAGTGAGCGAACCCTGTCATTCTGTTTATTTTTAATTAGATTATCAATTATTTGTTTTGGATAACCGTTTGTAACCGCGATCTGATAGATGATTTTAAGTTCTTTTACGTAATTATCTGTGGACAGTGGGACAGACAAAGGTCTAGTAGTATAGCATTGGTGAAGGCAAAACAGATATGGTTGAATGAAGAGTGTAGATACTGGTTTACAGTTAGGGATAATATCAAACTCCACCTTAAGGTATTGTACTCAGAGTTGAGTTTCAATTTACATAATGTGGAGTTCGATATTTTAGATAACAAGGCTCGGGATTTAGCTTCTCAAGTAGCGCATGAAAAATATTTAATCCAAAATAGGAAGTTGGAGCGATTATATCGGGATAGCCATGGTAATAATGTCCATCATTCTGATAGTGATCCAAATATAGCTCACTCGTTCTATCCACGCGTTGAGAATTATACAAACACCCAGTTTTCATCTTCTGAGATATCCGGTCGATATAGAACGGTCGATATAGAACTATAGAACGGTCTTAAATATAACATCAAACCAAGGCTATCCCAGAAATCGCTCGAAACTTTGGTGGTGGATTCGGAAATAGCTTGTTTTAGAAGTAAAAAGGATGGCGCCGTTAAACATCAGGTAGCAGTTCAAATTAAAAAAGCGTCAAATTTCCCATTTTTTCAAAATTTCTCAGAACTACAAGCATACCGATCATTGCAAAACCAAATTAATCGGGATAATTTAGTTATCACAAAAGCAGATAAGGGCAATACCGTTGTTATTTTGGAAAGAACTGCTTACAACCAGAAGGTTAACGACGTCATCCAGGGGGAGGATTTTGAATGTCTTAGATCCGACCCTACTAAAAAATGTACTTTAGATTTAAAGGATGCCATTAAAAATACGTCGTATATTTCTCCAGACCAGTTAAAATATAAAATCCCTATGAACCCGCGTTCACCATTCTTGTACGGATTACCTAAAACTCATAAAGAAAATATCCCTATACGTCCTGTTGTCTCTTACTGTGGTGCTCCAACATACAATATAGCTAAATACTTAAACAATCTTTTAAGAACAAAGTCCTCTTTTCAACCTCAGTATAGTTTAAAAAATAGTTTAGATTTAATTGAAAAGATAAAAGATATCAACATCCCCCCATATTCCAAATTATTGTCCCTAGATGTTGATAGTTTATTTACTAACGTCCCTTATGAAGAGTGCCTTAGTATTCTGAGTAACCACTTTGAGAGACAGCGGCTACATCCTGGAGAAGTATACGACCTTCTTAACCTTACTCGTATATGCATGCAACAAAACTATTTTAGGTTCAATAACCAATATTACCGTCAAAAAGAAGGGTTAGCCATGGGTTCACCTTTAAGTCCGCTGATGGCGGAAATATTTATGGATAGTTTTGAATGTAAATATGTGGTGGGCGACCCCAAAATTCTGTTCTATTATAGATATGTTGATGACGTAATTATCTGTTGGACAGGTACCACCCGTCAAATTGACACATTTGTTAACAAACTAAATACAATCCACCCTAAAATTAAATTCAAATTAGAATTAGAGTCCAACCAGTCCCTTAATTTTTTAGATTTAACTATAACCAGAGTAAATAACAAACTAGATTTCCAAATTTACCGTAAACCCACACATACTGATACTACCATTCCTGCCTCATCTTGTCACCCTTTACAACATAAACTGGCTGCCTTCCGCAGCTATGTTCATCGTTTAATGTCTGTCCCACTGTCCACAGATAATTACGTAAAAGAACTTAAAATCATCTATCAGATCGCGGTTACAAACGGTTATCCAAAACAAATAATTGATAATCTAATTAAAAATAAACAGAATGACAGGGTTCGCTCACTACTTTATGTATGTCCCCCCGAACGTATTAACAAACATGTCGGTAGTCTGGCTTACATAGGCCCAATTTCAGATAGAATTGCCAATATTCTTAGAAAACATAACGTTTCCGTTGCTTTTCGGACAGAACATAATTTACATCATCTTTGTAACGGCAAAGATCACTTAGAAAACTCAAAAAAGTCCGGTGTTTATAAGTTAGTTTGTAATGATTGTAATGGGATCTATGTAGGTCAGACAGGCCGTAACTTTGATATTAGACATAAGGAACATATTGCCGCTTATAGGAATGGCCATCCTGATAGATCTCATTTCGCAAAACATTTAATTGACACCGGCCATTCCTTGAGCGACAATAATGGGTATAATATTTTGCATGTTTGTAATAAAGGTTTCCGGTTGTGTGTGTTGGAACAATTAGAAATTTTAAAACATAATAACGACAGGTTTACACTGTTGAATGACCAAACTAATCTAATACCATCTCCACTTTTACGAATTTTTGCAGGTAGTTCAATACAAACACCAAGTCGTAGTGCTATATAAGGGGGCGCTCACTACCCAGCCGCTCATTCGCGTCCAAGCGGTCGACGAGTCAACATCTCCTGAGGATGCTCCGTGGAGGGGCGAAACACGTGTCGACCCAAACTTGCAGTAGTTTAGCGGAATTAAAACTAAATATTCTAGTTGTATATCTTATACAGTTTTTGCAGCCTAAAACAGTGCAATATCCCATAGCGCATACACCACACACACTCTGGAGACACACTTGCTACTTTACTTATTACAGAAAACTGAAATTTACGCGAAATTTATATCTCGTATTTACTTAAGCATGTTTGTTTGACCACGCGAGTGTCAAATTTGACAATTTGTGGCTAAAAATACCGGTTACGCAGATAAGGACAAAAAATAAAGATTGCATCTCCTTCTTTCATATGTGTTTCGTAATAAACGTTCCTTGTTTAACTTGCAGTGACGTCAGTTACGCTCATTCTTTAAGTAGTATTTCTATGATTTAATATGTGTTTTAAATCCTTTACCAGTAAGGTCGGTGACAGATTTCGGCAATTTATTATAAAAGCGTACACCGTTCCCTAGGAATGATTTATTTGTTTTAGTAAGTCTAAATTTAGGAACCACTATTTTATGTTTATTCCTAGTATTAATGTCGTGAAAGTCACTGTTAATATTAAACATTTGCAAGTTCTTTCTGATGTACATAATGCATTCCAAAATGTATAATGAAGGCAGTGTTAGTATATCAATATCTTTAAAAAAGCCTCGTAGAGACTCGCGGGGGCCCATGTTATAGATAGCACGGACCGCTCTTTTCTGTAATATGAAAATTGAATCAACATCAGCAGCTGATCCCCACAACAGAATGCCATAGGACATAATGCTGTGAAAATATGCGTAGTATACTAATCTGGCTGTAGCTATATCAGTTAACTGTCTAATTTTCCTAATTGCAAATGCCGCAGAGCTTAGTCTCTTTGATAGTGCTGTGATGTGAGGACCCCATTGCAATTTTGAGTCTATTGTAATACCCAAGAACACGGTTTCTTTAATTATATTAAGTTCATTACCATCTAGCATTAGTTGTAGGCCTACATGGGGAACATTTGGCAAGGAGAATTTTAAACATTTGGTTTTATTAGTATTTAGCAATAGATTATTTGCCGCGAACCATTTAGAAAGAATAGTTAAGCTCTTGTTGACATGTAAAATTTCCCTATCTTTTCTACTTATTTTAAAAATGAGGGAAGTGTCGTCAGCAAATAAAATAATATCTGATATTTCGCTCATCATGTACGGAAGATCATTTATATAGGCTAAGAATAGGAAAGGGCCGAGAATTGAGCCTTGGGGCACACCCAGTTTAACAACAGATCCTTTAGATAAAGCACCATTTACACTAACTTTTTGTTGCCTCTGCGATAGATACGATAAAACAAGGTCAGCAGCTAGTCCACGAATTCCGTAGTGGTTTAATTTACGGATTAGAGTATTGTGGTCTACACAGTCGAATGCCTTCGAGAGATCACAGAAGACGCCAATAGCATCCTGCGAGCCCTCCCAGCACTCATAAATGTGAGTGATTAGTTTTACTCCTGCGTCTGTAGTTGATCTACCTTTCGTGAAACCAAACTGGCGACCATGTAATATTTCGTTTGAATTAAAGTGTGTAAGCATTTGATCAAGCAAGATTTTTTCAAAAATTTTACTTAAAGCTGGAAGTACAGAGATCGGTCTATAGTTGGAGGGATTATTCTTACTGCCTGATTTGTATATTGGTATTACCTTGCTGTGTTTCATTAAATCAGGGAAGGTACCGTTGTCTAAGCATTGATTAAATATCTCAGTAAGTATGGGGGCAATAGTGTCGATTAAATTAACAATAACTTTAACAGATATACCCCATAAATCTTCAGTATTTTTGACATTAAGACTATTAATGCTTTTTTAATTGTTGTAATATGAATATGTTTGAATTTAAATAATGGTATGTCTTTACGGAAATTATCTTTAAGTAATGATTCAGCTAGAATGCAGGACGAGGCACTCCTCACAAAGTCGCTGAGTTTGGGCAACTTACTGCTACTTTCTCATACCATGACTTAATCTATCTTTCTTTCCGTGTTCGACCTCCTAAGCGTAAACCGCAATTCCTATATCTGCGTAGTTACAAGGGTATGGACTTGGAGGCATTGAGGCGAGATGTTGGAAGTATCGACTGGACTCGGGTCCTTGAGAATACCAGCATTGATGGGATGGTGATGATTTTCAACAATAAAATTCTAGAAATTTATGATAGGCATGCTCCGCGTCGACGTATTAAGATAAGGCACAACCCTGCACCGTGGATATACTCCATAACCCTGCATATCCCCAGTACCTACGTGAACGTTTCTCGTATACTCGTACTGCTGATGCCCCATGTAGATCCCACCTCAGAACTCTTCTGGAATTCACTTCACATAAAACGGATTTTTACTCTTATTCTTTTACTGTCCATGCGGTGCGATTGTGGAACTCGCTTCCGCCTAACATACGTGATTCTAATACAATTTCTGTCTTTAAGAAACGTGTCAAAGAACATTACCTGTCTAAATTACAGTGATTGTCCATTATAATATATATATTGTAAATATTTAGTTGTATGTAGTTTACTTTTTTTATTTTTCTATTTATGTAGTTTATTTTATATTTGTTGTTTCATAGTTACTATTTGGTTTAGTTTAAGATATATCTATTGGTTAAGTTTAGATATTTAAGAGTTTTCTTATATTCTTTTTACACACTGTGTCTACGTGTCTGTCATATATATTTCCTGTCGCGGGACTACTGGAAGAAATTTCTTAAGAAATAAGTAGTTCCTTTGTGCTCATGTTTCGTTTTTTACATTTATATCATCGTGTTTACTGGTGTGTACATAAATAAATAAATAAATAACATACATCTTGAACTAGATTTTCACATAGTTCTAGACCACGAACTGCCCGTTGATATTCTTATTAGTAGTGTAATATTGGGGCTTCTGCATCACTCGCCTCGCTTCGCTCGGTTCGCGATGCAGAGCGCCCCAATAACACACTACTACCATGATCTGCGATGCAGTTCTGCGATCCGTCTGATTGACATTAGTTTAATAATATTTCATTCATCAATACATCGTTATACTGATACGTCTAACCGATGAGGCACACTCAGCGTCAAACCGATGCGGTGCACTGTTAGTACTGATAGCGCCTCAATATTACCCGACTACTATGATCAGCGATGCACTTTGCAAAGCAGATTGGGACAACATAACAAGATGGTAAATCCTGGTGACTCAACGTCTAACCGACGCGAGGCACTGTTAGCCCTGATGACTGATATTTTTCGCAAAAGAAACACCCACTGTTTACTTATTATTCTTAATTATTATTCTAATTATCATTGTTACGAGCGATTGATTCCCTTCGTACGAGAGCCCGATGCATGACTTATATAAATGTGTAGCGCTTCAGTTGATGTGATCGGTCGCGTGAGGACCGCTCACATAATTATGATGCTATGGATAATAATGGCTAAATGGCATCTTATATGGATTTTTGAGATTTCTCTCGTATCGCAGGGATCGTTGATAAACATAAATTTTACAGACAACAGACCAGAACTAGTTGTAGGTAGATCATACAAATATTTGTTGAGTGGGAATTGAACCCACGACACGGAAGTCAAAAGGCAATTTAACCACTGCACAGATCGTACCGCCTTACCATTAGTAGGTAGATAGCTGCTATATGATGTTTTGACGGCTCATAGGTACTTGGTTATTTTTCAGAGTATTTGGATGTGTTTCGTAGTAGTTATTATATAGCAAGAAAGATGTCGTTACTTTATTATTTATATTAAATTAAATAATGACATAATAAAACATGATAACAAAATCCAGACCGGAACAAATACTTTTTTATTCCGTGCGGGAATCGAACCCGCGACACGTGGCGCATTTAGTAGCAGCGCGTTTATAACCTAATATTTACATTGTGATGCAGCGAGACGAGCTCTTAAATCAATGCGCTAAACGTGTCGTCGAAAATGTGAAAAAATATTGGATCACTTTGGGTGTTTTGAATTTGAATGAATGGGAACTCCTCACCAAATAACAACAATAAAGAATGGCCGATGCCTTTAGTATCTTTTCACCAAATATCAATTTATATTTGCCATTCTCAAAGTTAACATGAATAACCAAATACAATTGATCTCTAGGATTGTTCACGATGGATAGCCCAATTGGTATGCAATTTTTATAAGTAAGGCATGTGTATGTAAAAATCTGAGGTTTCTGTCTATCCCCCTTTGGGAAACAGGTATGAGTATATGCATATATGCATTTTTGTAAATGTACTCTTGGATGTCTATTGTAATTATACAGTATATACACATAATTTAAGATGTTGCATCAATTTTGGAATTTAAAATAATTATATGATAATTTATTGGATTAAATCAGTTAAATATTGTATTAATGAGGCAACTTTTTATAGCATAAAATTTTGATAGGTATCTGCGCCAAAATATTTATATCCTAACGTGCAAATTATAAAGGCTATTTCATATTTATAAAGGCTTTATTATGTTTAATACATATATTTGAATTATAATAATTAAAAAATGTAAGAGGTTAAATTATTTTGGTAAGGTATATAAAATCGTTAACTACCAGTCTAAAGAGACATTCTGAATACATTGGTGATGTGCAGCCAAAGTACATACCATTTCCTTTTTAGAATTTCGTCTCGTATGTCCGCGACGGAGTGTCGCCATGTCCAAATAAAGGAATCGCAGGGTGCATACATAGTAACTAATGAAGATCATATAATTGTAGACCTTATTATAGAAGGCTTAAAATCTAAATATAAAAAATATATATTAGTAAAGATTTCGACAACGTTAGCAAAAAATAATATAATCACTACCTTAGATTTATGAGTATAAAAATCAGGCGACTGCTCTTCTATCAATCATTTCATTCAGATTTTGTGCATTATCGCGCCTGTTGTTATTAATCGTTACGAACACAGTGTCATTTTTATTACTCGTAGTGAGCCCAATCATCGATTGCAGTAAGTATGTATGTATTTTTTTGTGTTTAATTTTATAACTTTCTATGCTGTGTTTGGATGGCTTAGTCGGTTTAAATGTTATGTTAGCAACCACACGGATGGCGCGAAGGTTTAAGTGGTCACCAGTGTTGTGGGTTCGATTCCCATGTGCAAGTTTGATTGATTATAATTTTTTACTTCTGGTCATAAATATTTCGGTTCGACTCCGATATTTTAATTTTATTATGTTATTTGCTACTTAAAATCATACTGGGTGCGCAGAAGAATTACAATTGGAATACCAGATCTATTTTATGTAAGCTTGCTTCCAATAGTTAACTAATAATAATCTACTCATCGGTATTTTATCGAAATATTTATTGTAAAGTAACTAATTCAGATTTTGAAGTTTTAATTATTTAGAGAAAACTATAATAGGTGTGTATAACTTATATAATATAGGAAATTAAAATGAATGATTCAAATTTATAACTGCTTTTTCTTTTTTAGGGCAAGTTTCGTAAATCCATTTGAGTCCGATCTAGAGTCGCATCCCAACGATCCCACTACAGCTCAAAAACCGAAGAGTAAGAAGACAAAGTTGAAAAGCAAGACCGAGCCTAAAAAGCTGAAGAAAACTGAGGCTGTCTCAACTGCCTCCAAAGACATATTCGCAAGCGAATCGGACTCAGAAATAGATATTCCGTCGAAGCGGTCGAAAACTACCAAACGTAACCGCGTCATTGAATCTTCGGTAAGTTTAAAACTTTGATTTTGTTTTTTACTAACTGTGCTCGCGGTTGCACTCGCGTTATTAGTATTTGCTTACTGCTCCTCTCCCGCAGGTTATATAGCATGATGTTATATAGCCTTCCTCAATAAGCGAGCTAAAAAGGTCAAAAAGAATTTCTGAAATCGGACTGTTAGATTCTGAGATTAGCTTATTCTAACAAACAAAGTGTCTAGCTTTATTGTATGAGTATAGATACAATTAGATTAATTATGGAATACATACTTCGATTGCTCGCAATTAAAATTATCATTTAGAAATCTAGTTAAATATGTGTTCACATAAAGTATCTAAGTGTGTTAGTTCATTGTCTTTTATGTCATAAGCAATTAATAAATGTGGTAATATGGTATTATTCAATAGTATTTTTTAACAATGTTACAGGACGACGAGGGAGAACTTCGACCGTTGAAGGCATCTATTCTGCGCTCGTCTCTGTCCAGAAGAACCGCGAGCGGAATCTCATACCAACAGGACCTAACGCGCAGCGGCGATTATTATATTGAGCTTCGTATTTATAACCAAAGAGAGGCTGAACGGCTTGGGAAGGATCGATGGAAGCAAACGCTTCTCTCTTATAGAGGCTCTGTTTACACGGACTCATCGGCTTGGAGGGCCGTTGGTAATCTCGTATCTGCAGCCAAAGCAGAATTTAGAGGTGTACAGCCTATTTTATATCCAAATAATAATCATGTTTAATACAATCATATAATATTATTGGAATTTATATTCTTACCTAGGTATTTTATATTGTATATTTAACTGTTTTTACATTTAAGTAAATCTTTTAAACTTATTAACATTTCATTTTTATTTTGTGATTTATTTACAGGAAGCTCAACTAGGATTTTATCCTAAATACTCGAAACAAAGATACCTCGATACAAAGATAAACTCGATACAAAGATAAACTCGATACAAAGATAAACTCGATACCAAGATAAACTCGATTCAAAGATAAACTCGATACCAAGTTAACCTCGTTACTGATATAAACGCGATTTAAAATACAATATTAAGAATATTCGATTTAAATACCTGTTTTACATATAACTTTAGTTTACTATATAATACAAGTCCTGTAATTATTTATACGTTACATTAAAAAATAATTCTTTCATTTAATAATATATATATATATCTATTATCTAATCATGTTTCTTTGTGAAGTTTGTAATATGACAGTACAAAAATATTCTGCACACAAGAAAACTAATATACACAAATCGAATTGCCTATTGCAGACAAGTTTTGATAACGTTCGTATAATAGCCACAGCTTTTCGAAATCGAATAATCAGTTATAGAGTAAATCCATACGAGGTTAACAATGTGCCTGAAATATTTCTGACGCAAATTTCAGAAAACGTTTGTTATTTGATCAAAGAATTATTGAAAAAACATAAATCCTTGAAAGTAAATTTCGAATTGTTTGTTTGGTACATTTTGCCAAAAAATGATGAACAGTCTTTAAAATCATTTAACACGAAATATAGTATAGTATTGCAAAACACAAATATCTTAGACCTATATAAATTATTTTGTGATAAACTTATTTGTAAATGTACTGAATTTCAACTTTCAGAGTCAGGCTGGACAATTGATTCGCTCAGTCATTTGGAAATTAATGTCGTAAAATATAATCCTTTGCGAGGTGGTTCTTACTTACAATTACCCAAACGTATTGCACTTTCCTAAATCATGTTTAAATGTAAAAAATGATGATCAACATTGTTTACTTTGGTGCATCATAGCTGATATATTTCCGTCAAAGATTAATCCAAATAGAACTTCTTCATATCCACATTATTCTGACATACTAGATATTTCTGACATGAGTTTTCCTCCCAGTTTCAAGGATATTAAGCGCTTTGAAATAAATAATCCTGATATCAGTATTAATATATATGGTTTGGATACTAATGATACAGTTACAGGTCCCTTGTATAAAACAACATCACGTCGTTTATACCACATTAATTTGCTTTATATTACTAAAAACGGAAAAAGTCATTTTTGTTTAATAAAAAGTTTTGAAAAACTTGTGCATAAACAATTAACCAAACATAAAAGTAGAATATTTTTATGTGATGAATGTTTCATTTATTTTGACACTGAAGAGAAGTTACACAGTCATGAATGCTCAGGAATACAAACCATTTTACCTGAGACAGGAAGTAAATTAAGTTTTAAGAATTATGAGAGAACACAAAGAGTTCCTATAGTGATATATGGAGATTTTGAAAGTTTATTACGCGAATATTCTGACAAAAATAAATCCAGATATGTTGAAAATATACAAGTTCATGAGGCTACATGTTTTGCTTATTATATTTGTTGTAATGCAAATCCGAAATTAAATGATTTTATATCTTACAGAGGGTCTAATTGTTCTAAGAAATTTATTAAAACTCTAACTAATGATGTAAAACGATTATATAAAATATTATTAGATAACAAACATATGTTGCCATTAACTAAAGATGAGCAATTAAGTTTCATCAGCAGCATACAATGTCATATTTGTAAAAATAAGTTTTCATGTAATGATAGTATTGTTAAGGATCATGATCATTTTACTGGCAAATATAGAGGAGCTGCTCATAATACATGCAATTTAAATGTAAAAAAATTTACTTTTATACCAATAGTGTTTCACAACTTATCCGGCTATGATTGTCATTTATTCATAGAAGAACTTTCAAATATAAGTGGTCGAATTCATCTTATACCGAGAAACAAAGAGAAATATATTTCTTTCACAAAATATATAACAGTCAATGCAACAAATGCTGTACAATTGAAATTTATTGATTCATTTAATTTTTTAAGCTCTAGTATGGACAAATTAGTTACAACTATGAACCCTGAGGATTTTAAAAACTTAAAATATTTTTTTACTGATACTAAATCATTTAATATTGCTCGAAGAAAAGGAATATATTGTTATGATTATATAAACTCTTGGGAAAGATATGATGAGACCGAATTACCATCGCCATCAAAATTCTTTAACAAACTTACTTCCGAGTCTATATCTGATAAAGACTATGAACATGCTTTAAACGTTTGGAAAACTTTTGATATAAAAAATTTGGGTGAATATACAGATTTGTACCTAAAATGTGACGTGTTACTTCTATGTGATGTTTTTGAAAAATTCAGAAATATGAGTTTGAATAACTATGGTTTAGATCCTTGCTATTACGTTTCATCACCTTCATTAAGTTGGGACGCAATGTTGTTATATACCAAAATCAGTTTAGATCTTATCTCTGACGTAGAAATGTATCAAATGATAGAAAAAGGAATAAGAGGTGGACTTGCTCAGTGTTCACTCAGATACGCGAAGGCAAATAATGAATATCTTCCTGATTACAATAACAAAATGCCTGATTGTTTTCTTATTTATCTTGATTGTGTTAATTTATATGGATATGCTATGATGCAAAAACTTCCAGTAGGTGGTTTTAGATTTCTGATTGAGGACGAAATATTAAATTTTGATGTATTAAACGTGCCAACTGATTCTGATACAGGATTTATACTAGAAGTAGATCTTAATTACCCTGATTACTTGCATGATGATCATTCAGACTTACCATTCGCACCTGAAAAATTTGTTCCATTCTGTAGCCGGAATGATAAACTTATTGCTAACCTTTTTGATAAATATAAATATATTATTCATTACATTCATTTGAAGGAATGTTTGAAAAATGGTCTTCAGTTGTTAAAAATACATAGAATTTTAGCATTTCAACAAAGTAATTTCCTAAAATCTTATATTTCCTTAAATACTACACTGAGACAAAATGCAGCATCTGATTTTGAAAGGGACTTTTTTAAGAAACAAAATAATTCTATATTTGGCAAAACCATAGAGAATAAAAGAAAACAAGTGGATGTTAAACTTGTAAATGTATGGAGAGATGATTCAAATCAAACTAAAAAATTTTGCGGTGCTGAAAAATATATCAGTGCGCCTAATTTTAAGAATTTTTCTGTTATATCAGAGTCCTTAGTGACAATTCAAATGAATCAAACTAAAATAATTTTAGATCGTCCTATTTACATAGGCTTTAGTATTTTAGAAATAGCAAAATCCCATTTGTATAGATTCCACTACTCGATCATGAAAAAAAATTATGAAAGTAAGTTAAAACTTTGCTACACCGACACCGATAGTCTTTTATATTTAATACGTACTAAAGATTTTTACGAAGACATGAAATTAAATTTAAAATATTTCGATACTAGCAACTTTGAAACAAATAACGAATATTGTATGCCGATGGTGAACGCTAAGATACCCGGTTACTTCAAAGATGAAATGGGTGGTGACATTATATCGGAATTTGTAGGCTTAGGGGCTAAATCGTACTGTATAAGTACAAAAAAATCATCATTAAAAAAAGCTAAAGGTGCTAAAAAATGTATTACAAAAAAACTCAACATACAAAAATATAAAAAAGTTTTATTGCAAAACGAAACCCTGAGAGATTATATGTGTATTATTAAATCTAAAAATCATAGAATTTTTACTCAAAAGATAAATAAAATAGTTTTGTCAAAAAATGATGATAAGCGTCAAATAATGAATGATAAAATAAGAACTTTACCATGGGGGCATTTTAAAACAATATTTTAAGAGGAAATAGAAAAATGGAAATTCATTAATGAGGTTATTTATTCATGTATATTCCATATACTGAGCTTCTTGTAATTAAACAACTTAATATGTTTTGTACTACCTTGTTTTAATGTATTTTATATATGTATAATAAAATGTTGTGTATAATTTTATAGTAAAATAAGTATTTTGAAAGAAACAAAGTTTTGTTTTGAGTGTTTATTTTATTATAATAAATAATATTTGGTGATTTAATAATATAGAATAAAATACAAAAATCATAATAACAGTAGTTTATTTTTTAATCCAATCCCATTAGTTTAAGAATAAAGGAAACAATAAATAATATACATATGATTGAAATTATACAATTAAGATAAAAATGTAAGCAGTTTCACCATTTCTTAGTCACCTATTTAAAATTATCACATACAACAGTAAAGGATTACATATTGGATTTGCTCAGTTTTTTCACTATTTTACCCACTAAATGATCAGTTTCATCCATTATATCGTCATAGTCACTAGTTACTAAATACTGCACATTCACTCTCGCACTATCAGGTTCAATGTTAATGTCCTCCATATTACGATTATCCAAATCGTGTATCATAATTTTTATAAGATGACGAGCACGTCCTGGCTCCTTACGCATGATGAAGGATTTATTCGTAATTCGTAAATTCGTATCGTTCGAAGGATTCGTTCGATAAAGATTTAGATTTAACTTTTTTCTTTTTTAAAGTTTGTTCTTCAGCTTTCCGTTGTTGATACTCCTCATGTGATTTTGCCGCTACTTCAGCATACCAGCTCTCTCTATCTTGAGCGTAGTTAAAAGGATTCATTATGGGGTCTGACTCTTCTATCAAATTCTGAAAGAACAAGAACACAAATGTTAAAACTATATAAAACTATATTTATAATACACACGATTTAAAAGAACCTGAATTGTTACTTACCTCACGTAAATTCTCTGCAATATCTATAACCGGGCTGTAAGACGGCGAGTATGACATGCTTCTGTAAAAAAAAGTAATATAAACAATATAATTAAGTATATCTAAATAATTCACTATATTATATAATAATAAATACATACCTCAGAAACTAAGTCACGAACAAACAGAACCTACTTATGGATAGGCCAAAGATGAAGTGACTACCTAAATAAACGACGTGACATACGATATCTAATGATGTCAATTATTTAGTTTGAATCATCTAAATTAGATAGTAATCTGAGAAGACAATATTCTCATTAGTTTAATAATGAAACATGTCTAAACCTGTGCATACCTGTACCTGTAGTAACAAAATGCCATGTTACGTCTTACGTAATTTATATGTTTTAGTATAAAAGTTATACATAAAAACGTATGTTAGCCATTCATCAAAATCATTGACAAGATGAGGTTGATTAAGCAACCAATATCTCTAAAAGTTAGCGGTATACAATTTAATGAACCTTCTCAACAAATAAGACATAGCGCTTTATTACCAAATACGATTCGTTGTATAATATGCGGTCCATCGAACTGTGGCAAAACAAACGTTATGATCAGTTTACTGTTACATGAAAATGGTCTCAAATTTAAAAATCTTTATCTTTACTCCAAAACTTATTTTCAACCAAAATATCGATTCTTGAGCGAAGTATTAAGAAGAGTTCCTCAGATTAATTTCTATGAATTCAAAGAGGATAAAGATGTTATAGCTCCGAGTGAGGCTTCGACTAATTCTGTATTTATTTTTGATGATATTGCGTGCGAAAATCAAGTTAATATCCGTAATTATTTTTGCATGGGCAGACATAAACAAATAGATTGTTTTTATTTATCTCAAACCTATTCTAAAATTCCGAAACAATTATTACGTGATAATGTTAATTTTCTTATAATATTTAAACAAGATGATGTGAACTTAAAGCATATTTATGAAGAACATGTCAGCTTGGATTTACAATGGAATCAATTTAAAGATATTTGTAAAATGGTTTGGAAAACTCCTTTTAATTTTTTAATTATCAACAAAGAGTCTCCAATAAATAATGGAAGATACAGACAGAATTTCGATACCTTTTTTAACTTTGAATAAAATAACATATTTATAAACGAATTTCGCAGGAATACAGTTTAGTGCAAATCTGTCCTTACTTGAATTCACTTGTTATAAAAGGAAGATGGAGAAAAATATTAAAATAGAATTAATGAAGTCTGTCGACTCGATAAAAAGTAAAATAAAACAAATGAAAAACCAGGAACATGGACTTAACTTAGCACTAGATAAAATGTTCAAACCTGTTTCGGAACCTCTCAATAACCTTGTCAAATCTAATAGATTTTTAGAAAATGATAAAAACGTGGAAAATTTAATATCCTCAAATTCTATGACAATCGTGTCAGATGAAAATAGTTCAAGTTCTTCGAATAAGTGTGATGATTTTCACGATGCTGTATTAATTTCTGAAAGCACTCCTAAAAAGGAAAAAGAAAATGATGTAGAAACTTCGTTAGAAAGTGAAGACATTTATGGTATTTATGATGGAGTGAACGTGCCTTTTGGAATAAGGACCTCAAACAAAACTTTAATGATGGGCAACGAAGTGGTTTCATTTTCTAAAATTGATAGTTTAGACGATGATAATACGGTTTTGGTTAAAATTGGTGGCAAGACTTATAATTTAACCTCAGGGCTTAAAGAACTTTTACTTCGAAGAAAACCCGATTTAAAGTTAATAACAAACAAAGATAAACTTGTTTATAAAGATATGTTATATCACACTAATGCTCATAAGAGAGATTTTAATCCTAAAGGTCAAATAAGAGGCGATAAAGGAACTAAGTATTGTCAAATAATCAAGCCGTTATTTAGTGAGACTTTAGTAGAAAAAAAACTGCCCAAGCTCGGAGGTAGCTTGCCAAAGCTTAAAAAATATAAAACCAACACTGACTTGGTATATTGGGATGATCCCAATGAATTAGTTGAGAGATTAAAGTTATTAGTAGCTTCAAGAGATGCAGGCAACACAAATCATGATAATGAAATTATATCAATAATTGAAGAACTAAAAGAAGCTAACATAATTAAATAATAAATACTGATAACAAACAGTATTTAATTTAGTATTATTAAACCATTCGTTATGATATTTACAAAATAATAAAAATTATATAATAATTATATATAAAGAAATATTTTATAAAAAATTAATATAAACCCTTTATACAAATTTAAAACATGAGTAAGGCTGATGTAGTAAATGAAATTCATAAAATTGCGAGAGTGAACTTTCCGCGAAGAAATGTTATTATGAAAGATATCGATGATCTATGGCAGGCTGATCTAATTGATATGCAATCAATATCTAAAGTAAATAAAAACTCTAGATTTATTCTTACAGTTATTGACACATTTTCGAAATACGCTTGGGCATTTCCTTTGAAAACTAAAAATAAAGATGTTGTATGTGATGCTTTCAAAAGATTGTTGGATGAGGGTCGCAGGCCTAAAAACCTACAAACTGATAACGGTACAGAATTTTATAATAATACATTTCAAAAGCTTATGAAATCTTATAATATTAATCATTACTCAACTTTTTCCACGAAAAAAGCTTCAATAGTTGAGAGATTTATCAGAACATTGAAATCAAAACTGTATAAAGAATTTAGTTTAAAAGGTAACTACAAATGGATACATACCCTCAAAAACGTTATTTATAAATATAATCACACCCATCATCGGACAATTGATGAAATGCCTGCGAAGGTCAATGGTATAAATAAAAAACACATATTAAAAAGATATGACAAAATGGTGAAAAAAGTCAGTATGAAAAGCAAGTTTAAAGTGGGTGACTATGTGCGTATTAGTAAGTACAAAGGAACATTTGAAAAAGGATATACACCCAATTGGTCAACAGAAATATTTAAAATTCGCAAAATACAAAATACAACTCCAATCACTTACTTAATTGAAGATACGATCAGAGGTCGGCCAATTTTAGGAGCATTTTATGTCCAAAGCTTCAACAAACGAAACATCCTGATATATATTTAGTTGAGAAAATTATTAAAAGAAAGGGCAGTAGGGTTTTTGTAAAATGGTTAGGCTTGTCTTCTACTGAAAATAGTTGGATTGATAAGTCGAATGTTTTATGAGAATTAATAAACTTTACCTGCCAAGCGTCAAACATTTTTTTTTTGTATTTTGATACCTATTTATTAAGTCTTTAATCCTAGATTTATCAGTCTTATTATGTGTATTGGAGAGAGTAGTCTTCTCAACTGGCTTATAAATCATTTACCATTTGAATTACATTTACCAGGATACAATTATTGTGGACCTGGTACAAAATTAACTAAGCGACTCAAACGTGGAGATAAAGGTGTAAATAAATTAGACGAATATTGTAAAGAACACGATATTGCATACCAGAAGTCATCAAATTTAAAGGATCGACACAAGGCAGATTTAATTTTGTACAAAATGGCGAAAAAGCGTACAGGTGCCCCTGATTCCAATACGGGAGAAAAAATTGCAGCGCATTTAGTAAGTAATGCTATGTTAGCGAAGATTAAAACAGGTTCTGGTCTAATAACACGTAATCAAAACTCTTCAAGAAAAATTGCACCTGGAAAAGGTCTTAAAAAGAAATTTAAAAATGTAATTAGTGTTGCGAAAAAACGTATGAAAAAATTAAAACCAAAATGCAAAAAAGTGGCAATAGAATTAGCAATGGCTGCTGCTCGAGAATTAGCTGATAATTCATCCATTAAACTTCCACGAGTCATTCCTATACCAAAAACTGGCGGAGTATTACCTCTGATTCCTATTTTTGCGGGATTATCAGCCGCAGGAGCTTTAGCAGGCGGTGCAGCTGGTATTGCAAAGACTATAAATGAGTTCAAAATGGCTAAAAAACTTTATGAGGAATCGAAGAGACATAATGAAAAAATGGAAGCTCTTTGTATCGGTAAAGGACTACATCTTAAACCGCATAAAAATGGACTTGGAATTTTTGTATCAAAAGCAAAAAACTAAAATATCGGCTACCCAACCGTGCCTTGACTAACTTTGACATTCTGAAATATGGAAGCAGTATTCCTTTTTTTAGAGGCGTTTTTATGAGAGATGAGCTCCCTGATTCTCCCTTCAAAAAAGAATGTGGAGTGCTTAACTTAGACAATTCTAAGAATCCTGGTTCTCATTGGGTAGCCTATGCAAAATACAATGATTATATTGAATATTTTGACAGTTACGGAAATCTTAAACCTCCAAAAGAATTAATAAAATACTTAGGCTCTAAAGTTCACTACAACTATGAAAACATACAAGGCGATCACCCTTTCAATTGTGGGCATCTCTGTTTAAATTTTCTAATGAATTTCTGGTATAGACATAAATAAAATAAACAAGATTTTTCAAAAGTGTTCAGTATGCAAGTATGTCTATAACAGTGACGATCTCAGGCAAAAAATCAGAATTAGAATCGTATTTTCAACCACCTCTGAGTTTATCCGGAAAATATGAGTGTGGTTTGCTTTATTGTTCAGTCTTAAACTCCGAATCAAATACGCATTTTAATAATAAGAGTTACCCCCTGTGCTAAGAATTGAATGTGATTTAATATACGGTTCCTACAATAACGGATTACCAACTCACATTCTTCATGAATTTGTAACTAATACTACTGCAGATCATCAGTACATAGAAACGCCGCAGACTGTTATTTACTTTCCAGTGAACAAAAATATAATTTCATCTATATCTATTAAAATTGTTGATCAGTTTGGTTATTGTATTAACTCTATAAAACATATTCAAATACGTCTTCATTTAAGAAAAACAATATGATATTATATAATATAAACCCTACAAATAAAATAAAACACCTTATTTCTTCTACAACCACTAAAGTGCATAGACGTAAGAAAAAATTGAAGAAGTTGACTAAAACAAATATAGATTTTCTTAAAGCTTTAGGTTTAAAAACATGAATATGCTACAGATTAATGAATTACCACACTACGATACTTCCATCGAAAGTTATGAAGTCCATTCTTACAATCCCTACAATAACTGCTTCAGAGAAAACGATGAAATCAGAATTCCCATCCACCAGCAAGACATATACGTGCTACCATCGGCCAGTTCAATTTATATCGAAGGTCAAGCAAAGCTCTTCAGCAAAGATGGAAAACCGATTGAGAAGACTGTTTCGTTCAGTAATAACCCTATTATGTTCTTGTTTCAAGACATCAGGTACGAACTAAACGGTATTGAAATAGATCGTATAAAAAATTCGGGAATAACGTCTACAATAAAGTCATACGTTTCATTAAACGAAGCAGAAAACAAAGTAGCTGCCATATGGGGTTGGAACTTAACTGGATTTCAAAATAATGGACATTTTAGTGCTGTAATACCGTTAAATAAGATTTTAGGATTTGCTGAAGATTACAATAAAATTGTAATAAATTGTAAACATGAGCTTATATTGAACAGAAGTAACTCTAACTTAAACAGTGTCGTACTAACTGATGATATTGTTCATTTCCAAATCAATATAGAAAAGATACAATGGAGAGTACCTCACATAAAAGTGTCAGATCGAGAACGACTGACACTTTTGAAACATTTAGAAAGAGATAAACCTATTCAAATGGCATTTAGAAATTGGGATTTGTATGAATATCCTTTACTACCTAAAACCACAAAACATTCGTGGTCAGTTAAAACTGCATCACAATTAGAAAAGCCTAGATATGTTATTTTCTGTTTACAAACTAATAGGAAGAGTAATAAATTAAAAGATAGTTCGCTATTTGATCATTGTGAAGTAACGAACGTAACTCTATTTTTAAATTCGCAATATTATCCATATGAACCTTTAGGGTTGAAATTTTCTGAGAACAAATACAGTATATTATATGAAATGTATGCGAAATTTCGCCAGTCGTATTACAACTGTCCGTTGGATCCCTTACTCAGTCTAAAGGACTTTAAAGATAAAGCTCCTCTGTTTATCATAGATTGTTCAAGACAGAACGATAACCTAAAAACAGGTCCAGTAGACGTTCGGTTGGAAATTGAATGTTCAACATCAATACCAGATAACACTGCTGCATATTGTTTGATTATTAACGATCGACTTGTGGAATACAAACCTCTGAGCAATATAGTACGCAGGTTATCATGACTGCTATTGTAGACGTTCAAGGCTTTAAAACGGAAGCAAATGAATTTATTCTAAAAGAAATTTCTATATTTTGTAATAAAAAACTGCAAGTGTTTTTAATTAAGCCACCATTTCCATTTTACGACTTAACAAAACAAGAAAGACGACAAGTTGCATGGATTGAGCGTAACCGAAAAATATACTGGAGTGAAGGATTTATACCTTATTCATGTTATCAGTATTTAATTTTAGATGTTTTGAAAGATAAGTGTATATATACTAAAGGACATGAAAAAGTGCTATGGTTGAAAAGAATTTTAAATAATAACAATAATAGTGTGATTAATTTAGAAGATTATAGTTGTCCTAATTTATTAAGTTTGTATGATCGATATAAGTATTCTGAAAGTGTATATAGTTGTATCTACCATGACTCAATATGTGCTTTAAAAAATGTTTTGTGTTTAAAAAAATGGTGTCTTGAAAATAAAATTTTTTAATGAGATAAATTGTTTACTTACTTATTATGCTTATTCCCCTCACCTTTTAAAATATTTATAAATTGGTTGTAACTGCTATGAGAATTTATTACAGTCTCATAAGTGTAATAATTAACAAGAACAATAAGATAGTATAAATAAAAATGATGCTCCAATTAGAGTATTGGATGCGTATGGTCTTGGATCATTATCGATACTGAGTAGGAAAAGAATAACTACCTTACCGTTAAGTGAGCTTGATGATCGATTATTCAACCCTTCAGCATCCAGACTTCAGTTCCAAATCAAAACGATTGATTAGTTTCTCAGACTGGCCCCGACAAATGCGTCAGAAGCCTGAGGATTTGGCAGAAGCCGGTTTCTTTTACACCGGTCGAGGAGATAGGACTATGTGTTTCCATTGTGGTGGAGGCTTAAAAGATTGGGAAGACGATGATGGCACGTGGCAACAACATGCTCAGCGGTTGCCTTTAATATCATCCAACAGATAAAACCTATCTACAAACAGTAGAAGATTTTATGATTTTGTTCCATGCAGTTGACGTTCAACTGCTAGCCGATTGTAAAATTGCGGCCCCTTCTTCAGAAGCCGGTATCAGTATGACGAAGCGTCGATGATCGAAATCGGACGGATCGCAGATCATGTTATTAATATTACACTACTCTTATTGGAAGAGATATTTTGAGTATTCCAGGCATAGAAGTTACATTAAGCAAAAGTGCCATCACAGTGACAAGAGACGAGGAACGCAAGAATGTAGCGAATGTATGGAACTTATCTTCGAGTACTATAAATACGGATGTAACGAATGAGGAACAAATAAACAGCCTCATGAATCTACTAAAGAAATACAAAGAATATTTCACGGAAGACGTATCGGGATCTAGGATAACAACCGGTGAGTTGACAATTCGATTAAAGAATCCCGATAAAATAGTGAACCGTCGTCCTTATAGATTGGCGCCAGTAGAACGCGAGAATGTTCAGAAAAAGAAAAATATTATTAGAGAGAGCAACTCACCTTTTGCAAGTCCAATTATAATGGTCAAGAAGAAAAGTGGCGAAGATAGATTATGCGTGGACTACAGGGAATTAAACGCGAACACTATACGAGATCATTACCCACTGCCGTTAATCTCAGAACAACTAGATCAGCTTGCTGATGCGAAGTACTTCACTTGTCTTGATATGGCGGCGGGATTTCATCAAATTCCGATATCATCCGCATCAATTGAAAAAACTGCATTTATTACTCCCGATGGGCAATACGAATATTTAACAATGCCATTTGGACTAACGAATGCGCCGTCGGTCTATCAGAGGGCTATAAATAAGGCATTAGGAGAACTACGAGGAAAAGTAGCACTAGTTTATATGGATGACGTGCTCATACCAAGTAAAACCGTTGCTGAAGGTGTGCAAAAATTGGAACAAGTTTTAGAGGCTCTCACAAAATGTGGCTTTTCAATAAATATAAAGAAATGCTCATTCCTGAAGACTTCCATCTAATTTCTTGGTTTCATAGTAAGCAACGGGAAAGTAAGTCTAAAGTTGACGCATTGGCCCGATCACCTCCTCCAACCAATGTGAAACAAGACTATTCAATGGATTGGCTGGGTATTTTCGCCGATTTATAGCCAATTTTTCAACTATAATGATACCATTGTACAATCTGACCAAATCTGGTGTAAAATGGGAATGGACTGATGAACATGAAGCTGTACGATCTACGATAATTAATTATTTGACTTCAGCACCCCTACTTACAATATTTCAAGAAAACCATCCGATAGAACTTCATACGGATGCAAGCGCAGTAGGATTTGGGGCAGTGCTAATCCAAGTAAAAAATGGAATTCGACATGTTATAGGATATTTCAACATGAGAACTACACCTGCTGAATCAAAATATCATAGCTACGAGCTTGAGACATTAGCAATAGTTCGAGCAATCAAGCACTATCGTCATTTTCTATATGGAAGAAAATTTATAGTCATAACGGACTGTAATGCAGTAAAAGCGTCACGCTATAAACAAGAATTGCTTCCTAGGATCCATTGGTGGTGGGCCTATTTACAAAATTTTGAATTTGAAGTAGAATACCGGAAAGGAGACAAACTGAAACATGCAGATTTCTTCAGCCGAAATCCACTCCGTGTAGTTATGAATTTATCATCGAAAGATGACTGGCTTATTGTAGAACAACGCCGCGAACCTGAACTCAGCAAAATAATCAAGGAAATACATACAAATCAACGGCTTCATCCGGATTATGAACTCAAGGACAACATTCTACATTACAAAATAACTTCAAATAGTAAAGTAAAAGTTGTCAAAGTCGTTCCACAGTCTTACCGATGGAGTCTTATAAACACCTATCACGAGGCACTCAAACACATGGGATGGGAGAAGACATTGGCCAAACTTAAAGAGAACTTCTGGTTCCCCAAGATGTCATCTACAGTCAGATACTTTGTAGAACATTGTCTGATATGCAAGACGATGAAAGATTCATCTGGAGCGGTACAAAGTCGCCTGCATCCCATCGAAAAGATACCAGAACCCTTCCATACTATGCATATTGATATTTCTGGTAAACTCAGTGGTAGTGCTTCTCAGAAAGAATATGTTTTTGTAGCAATTGATGCTTACACGAAATTTGTTATATTACAACATGCTAAGAACAAAACTCAAGGCAGTGCATTGAAACATCTCCAGGAAATAGTATTTCTCTTTGGAGCTCCAAGACGCATTATTGTTGATGGAGATGGCGCATTTATCTCTCATTATAAAGCCTACTGTGACAAATACGGGATAGAGTTACATCAAGGTGCCGGATATACTAGCAGAGGAAATGGTCAAGTAGGATAAGATAGTAGTAGGATTATGAGAATAATAAAAAATGGCTTAACTAATTAAAAACACTCAAAAATGTCATTGGGAAAAATCGCTTGGAGCCCTCCAGTTAGCTATCAATTCAACTTTCTCCAAAACTACAGGTCAAACTCCTATAGAATTGTTAACTGGCAAAAGAGTGTCCCTCCAGAACTTCTTAATCTTATTGACGAATAGGGCTTTCATCCCGGGAATCTCGGTCTCGAAAATTTCGAGAGTCTCGACGATTTTTAGTTATTTTCGAGACCCGAGACTGATATCTTCAGTCTCGGGAATAACGAGACTTGAGTTTTAAGTCACATAATTAACGGTATTGTATTATTTTATTCTGATTACATGGACGTGGCGACACTGTAGAGTGGAGGTTAGTATAATCTGTGGAGATAGAATAACTTTGTTGAAGAACGACACGGATTTTGATAATTTCACATTATACGTTTATTATTTGTTTCTTACGTGCCCACTATAAGAGTGAAAAAAACTGTCATAAATAATAATCATCATCATCAGCCAGAACGAAGGCCTCCCCCCAGGGGGGGGGGGGCATAATCCCCACGCTTGGGATTGGCTTGGGGATCGCAGTAGCTCACCGATTAGTGAAAGGACGCTGCTGCCCGTCCTCCGGTGTCTGGCCGCAGTGTTAAGACGTACCCGGGTCATAAATAATTAATTATTTTATAATTTGTGTTTTTTTGCGGTATATTTATTAAAGTACATACACCAACACTGTCTAGTGATAGGTTTAGTATCATAACTTTATAAGTACTGGCTATATAAAATTGAATTAAACGTCAATTTGTTCCCTGCACATTTCTCTTCTGTATTCTAAATTCAAATAAAAAAAGAAATGACAGAGACGGTAAAATTTAATTAACTTTATCACGATAAATTTCGTCTCTGTGCGTTTTAAAAACTAAATTGTTTTTAATCGAAATTTTAATTTTCTCACTAGTTTGATTATTAAATTCATACTGTTGGTTTTTCCTACACCATGAAATGCCGACATTTAACCGGAGAAGAAATGTTGAGAGCAATAGGCACGCTTGAAGCGGGCGCGATCCAGTGCAATGTTGCTGATGCTATTGGCACCAGTCAACGCGTCGAGGTGACTGAGCGGCACAGAATTACCATCGCAAGACAAGACAGATTTTTTTATATAACGGCAAAAAGACAAACTACTACTACAGCTAGGCAATTAGTTTTGAAGTTACAGTCAGAGCACCAAGTGCTGGTGAGCGATCAAACTGTTAGGAGGACTAACGAAGTCAACCTTCATGCTCGTAGACCACTTCGGATTGCACTACAACAAGGTAAACGCGGGCGACGATTACAATGGGCAAATGAACATTTGGCTTGGAGCGTTCGCAAATGGGCTAGAGAGTTATTCTCTGAAGAATTCCGGTTCGGGTTTCCTCCAGATTCACGAAGAATACGTGTCTGGCGAACACCTGGACGTCAGAGCCGCCTGCAAAATCCCCAAGAAGTCAATCCTGCTTTTACTGATTATTGATTTTTATTTAGTAATCAGTTTAATGTTACATTTAATTTGATTTCTTTATTTAATCACCAAAAATAGAAGTTCGTTTTTTCGTACATTGTTAACTTTTTGTTTATTTGTACTATAAAAGCATTTTTCTTATGTTAGTATTTTATTATAATTCCTAATTAATTTAGAGAATTAAATACTGCGCATTTTGATATAAGATTGCTAAGTAGTTTCTTTTCATGTAATTCAATACATGAATAAGTAAAATATCCCTAGCTTGTATTGATGTGTGTACTTGATTGAAATATCTTGTTTTGACTGCCTAAATGGAATAAATATAATAATAAATAACCCACAATTAAAGAATCTCCACGTATGAAACCTACTTTTGAAATAGTCTCGAAAGTCTCGTTTTTCTCGGGAATTTCGAGACCGAACCGAGTCTCGATTTTATTTACCCGGGACGCGGAAATGCATCCAGACTGAAAGCCCTATTGACGAACGTAACGAGCGTGTAGATCCAGAATTAATGAAATAAATTGTGGTGACAAGGATAACCGAACAGGCTGAAAAAAACAAAACGCGCTACGATAAAAGTAAGGCTAAAGTCAAAAGATTCGTAAATATATAAGATATACAAATAGAATATTTAGTTTTAATTCCGCTAAACTACTGCAAGTTTGGGTGCATGCACAGCACCGCCCTCCCGCCCGCAAATATATGCACATGCAGAAGGTGCGATAGAAATAATGTAACATGCAACCAAACCGATCCTCGACAC
Source organism: Shargacucullia verbasci (assembly GCA_947562105.1). Lineage (NCBI taxonomy): Eukaryota > Metazoa > Arthropoda > Insecta > Lepidoptera > Noctuidae > Shargacucullia > Shargacucullia verbasci. The sequence continues at coordinate 5,988,152 of OX387281.1, forward strand.
GTGTTTCGCCCCTCCACGGAGCATCCTCAGGAGATGTTGACTCGTCGACCGCTTGGACGCGAATGAGCGGCTGGTAGCGTGGTAGATCGTCTACGCGCTCCCCTAGGGGAGGGCGAGGAATCGGGTTCTGGGCGTGTTGCCCACTGCCCGAGGGGGCAAACGCGACCCATAGAAGTATGGGTCGGTCGTGGGGTTTGGTCGGACCACTGGGCGCGGATGGGGATAATAAACAAAATCCTACACTTTTGTGTGGCTGCTAGTGTTTCTGTAGGGGCACCCGAAGTGTTTCACGCCACCCAGGCGGTCCGTACTCCGCCGGGTGAGACCCCCGGGGGATCCCGGGGGAGGCCCGGCGGGAGTCTGCCGACGCACATGGTGGCGACTTTAGGTGGCGCCCCCTACAGAAGGGGTGGGTTGACCCGTGTTTACAACGCACTCGGAGCTAGCCAATTACGTTGCAAACACGGGACGTTATTGTGTGTATTGGGCGATTTGTCTATTGTGAGTCATCGCCCAATGTGTGCGTTGGCTTGCGCTCACCCGCCCGTGAGACACATCCTTCGCGTAAGTCATACGTGTATGAGGAGTCTGTTGTATGTGTGCGTGGGCCGTTTCCTTTGCCGCGGCTATGTAAACATAGGTCGCGGCGCAGTGGCGGCGGGTGCTATTTTGTGTTGTGGAGTCTTATTGTTCGAGTGTGCCGCGTGTAGTGTGGGGCGGCATACTCGGGGGCAGTCCGGTGGTGGGGGCGGCATCGTCCGCAACTAGGTCGCGCGGGAAGCGTTTGGCGTCTGGCGGGCGTGCGTGCCAGGGGGCCAGGTCCTTGACGTGGGGCCAGGCGGAAGCGTCGGCGCGAAGGAACATCTTCTTCGCCATCCCCTTGACGAAGTCGTCCACGCTCTCGACTCGCAGATCGCGGCTGATTACCGCGTTCCTCACGTAGCGAGGGGCGTCGGCGATGTTGCGCAGCGAGATGTTCTGCTGCGCACGGAGCTTCTTGCGGTGGGTCTCGCACGTGAGGGCGAGCCAAGCTGGGGCAGCGTATGTCAGCTGCGGGCGGATGTAGGCCTTGTACACCCCCAGCTTGACGCGTAGCGGGAGGCGCGAGGAGAGCACGGGACGGAGGAGATGGCGGGTCGCTCGTACCCGCGCGACAGTGTTGCGGACGTGCGGGCCCATGGTGAGCCGACGATCGAGCGTCACGCCAAGGTATTTGGCGGTCCGCGTCCACTCGATGTCAGCCCCCAAGAGTCGCAGTTTTGGAGGAAAGTGGCGTGCGCGCGTGGTGACGATCATCGCCTGTGTTTTCCCCACGTTGACCGACAACCTCCACTTGCTGAGCCAGTCGGGAAGGTCGTCCAGGGCGCGCTGCATTTTGACGGCCGCGTGTTCGGCCGTGAGCGAGGTGGTGATGTACGCGGCGTCGTCAGCGTACAGCGCGAGCGTCGATGAGTTCGTGGCGGGAATGTCGTCGGTGTACAGTGAGTACAACACAGGCGAGAGGCAGCTGCCTTGCGGGACTCCAGCGGTGATGGGGTGCGCGGCAGACACTTGGTCCTCAACTGCGACCCTGAATGTCCTGTCCGAGAGGAAGGAGGAGACCACGTGTATCAAGCGACGAGGCGCTGTGGTCCTGGTGAGCTTGTGTACAAGACCGGGGTGCCATACCCGGTCGAATGCCTCCTCCATGTCGAGGAATACTGCAGCGGCGTACTCTCGCTTGTTGACGGCCGCGGTGAGCAGGTGCAGTACCCTCGACAACTGGAGCGTCGTGCTGTGTTCGGCGCGGAAGCCGAACTGTTCGCATCGGGGGGTGAGGTGTGGTGTCAGGTGGCGCAGCAGGAGCGCCTCGAACACCTTGGAGGTGGTGGGCAGCAGGGTGATCGGCCGATAGCTCTCCGGCTTCTGTGGGTTCTTCCCGGGCTTCGGGATTAGTATGACGCGCCCCTCTTTCCACGCGGAGGGGAACGTCCCGGTGCGGAGAATGCCCGTGTATAGCCGGGCTAGGGCCGCTGTGGTACGCGGTGGCAGGTGGCGCAGCGCAATATTTGTAATATTGTCCGCACCGGGGGCCTTTCTGGGCTTCGTGCGTCTGATGGCCTCTCTCACCTGGCCCGGGGAGACGAACAACGGGTCCTCCTCGGGAGCTATCGGCGTGGAGAAGCACTCTCCAAGGTGTTCACCATCAAGGTTGTACCATCTCCGCTATTACGAATTTTTGCAGGTAGTTCAATACAAACACTAAGTCGTAGTGCTATATAAGGGGGCGCACACTATCCAGCCGCTCATTCGCGTCCAAGCGGTCGACTAGTCAACATCTCCTGAGGATGCTCCGTGGAGGGGCGAAACACGTGTCGAGGATCGGTTTGGTTGCATGTTACATTATTTCTATCGCACCTTCTCCATGTGCATATATTTGCGGGCGGGAGGGCGGTGCTGTGCATGCACCCAAACTTGCAGTAGTTTAGCGGAATTAAAACTAAATATTATATTTGTATATCTTATATATCATGGATTTCCGCAAAGTAACGCCTGATTCCATTAATTATCAAAAGATTCGAAAAGGGTGAATATGTTCTACTAAGAGAGCCACCACGACTAGGTACTAAACTTAGCCAGAAATATGACGGGCCTTTTGAAGTAAGAAAAGTCCTACCACACGACAGATATGAAGTTCGTCGAATTAACCGTCGTGGCCGATCCAGGACAGTATGTCATGAACAATTAAGGAGCGCTCCTAAATTTGGAATCCAAAGTGACGTGGCCATATCGGCAATGAATAGAGAGATCGAAGAGCAATAGTACCTAAAGCAGGTAACCGTTGAATTACACATATGTGATGTGAGGAACTGCAACCAAAATTAGCGCCGAGGCTATGAGGTTTATGAGCAATTTAACTGAATTAGCCCCTGAAGTTTTGAGAATTATGTGCAGCTTACGTAAAGTATATTAAAACGAAGGTTTAATATTTCAGAACTAACAGTTATTTTTCAGATTACTGTATGATACAGGCGCAGGGACGCGCCTATCATCAGAATGGCCGTATCGGCGCAAATATTACACAAGTACAAAACAAAATCAACCATCCATAAAGAAACGCGTCACTGCGTGAATCACTACGTCACGCGCCCCACCGTGCGCACCCCACCATGTTCGCCCCACCACTAGTGCCTTTCGCCGGCAAGTAACTTATAAAAAGGCGTACGCGGGGACGAAACGAATGATTCCGACTCTGACGCTCGCCGCGTGCAGACGTGTCGCGCTCGCCGCTGTCACGCTCCCGCCCCGTGCGTCCTCTGCGCCGTGCCTGCCACAGCGCTGTTCGAAGTCGCCTGCGACTTTCACCACATCAAGACTCGTGAATCAAAACTTGCCTTTTTCAAGGCGACGCTTGATTATCCCTGTTTCCTTGATTGATAAAACTCGCGTGTGTTGCCCCTTCAGGGTAAAAACCACTGTTTTGTGGTCCTCGGTGGAAACTATACGGTGCCAACGAAACCGAGTGGGGTGTTGACCCAATACACCCGCCGCGCCCCTTCAGGGCAAAGCAATCAATTGGAAGGAGCTAGAACCACCGGCCTTGGGGGGTCTCCTAGTCGACACTAGCTCACTACTTCCCACCTTCCTTACCCTTTTTCCTATTCTCTTGTGTTGTTTGGGTGCTGCAAGCTTTGGCCCATATCACCCTCTGCACTTCAGCTGTTAGGGACCCGTTTGCACATTAAGATCGGCAACGGGATACCAGCTTAGGGCACACCCTACGTACAGACACCTCCCTGCCTATACCCGGCAGGGAGGGTATAAAACACCCACACACCCCCGGGCCCATCCAACCCGGGGTTGAAGTATAAAATAGTAGGTGTAGGCCGTCATTTTGTTATGCAAAATGACGGACGCGATTCTTTTATCGTTAAGGAGGTTCTCCTTAACGACCCCGATTTTCAAGCCAAATATGGCTCAAAACTATCCGATGTTTTAAAACAAAAATCCCCTCGCCCAGCGACGTCCTCTATACCTGCGGTTGTTAACAAACAACCCGCCCCTATTGTTTTCGCCGAGAGCCCTGCAAGCCCGGCACCCATTGTCCCATTGTTGTCCGACGACAACAATGGCCCCTTTGTGCGCACACCTGCGCATGTCCCGCATTCCAATGCGAGAGATGGCTGAGGCTCTTCCTCTTCCTCTCACTCCGACGAGTACATTACCGTCGAAGGCAAGGGGAAGAAACGCGCCCGCAAAGGGAAGAAACAAGCCCCGATTCCCTCTAAGAAGGCGGCCGTTCCCTCCGCAATCCCGGCCGTGGCCAGCCCCTCGCAGGGCAGCCGCCCTCTCTCACCCTCAGCTGCTAAAGCGGCCACCCCACCGCAGGGCAACCGCCCTTCTCCCCCTAATCCCGCGGGCTCCGACCCGCCTAAACCTCCCACCCCGCCACCAGTGTTTATTCACGACAAGGGCAGTTGGACCGACATGTCCAAGTTGTGTGTTCAAAAGCACATCAACTTCACCCACGCCCAATCCCTCTCAATAGGGATTAAAGTAACAGTCCAAACCCCGAAAGATTATCGGGAACTAACCTCCCTGCTTTCCTCGCGTAAAGTGCCCTTCCACACTTACGCTCTCAAAGAGGACCGACCCTTCAGGGTTGTCATTAAAAATATGCCCAAGGAGATCGACGTCAAAGACATCGTCTGCGACCTCAAATCCCAAGACATCCCAGTGCTCAGCGTCCATCGCATGCACCGCGCTCGCGGCCGTATCCCATATAATATGGTGATCGTCGCTTGTGAAAACTCTCCCGCCGGTAAGGCGATTGTCAATATCCGCTCTTTGTGCCACTTATCTGGCATCAAGGTCGAAAGTCCCCGTAAAACCGGGCTGCTAACCCAATGCCATAGATGCCAACTCTATGGCCACGCTCAATCAAACTGTTACGCCAAAGCCAGGTGCGTAAAGTGCCTAGGCGACCACGCGACAGGCGATTGTCCCCGCCCCAAAGACTTGACCTCTGCACTGAGCCTCCGAGCTGCGTTTTGTGCGGCGAGTCGGGGCACCCCGCGAACTATCGTGGCTGCCCAAAGGCTCCGCGCTCGAATCACAAGGTGGTCAAGCGTGAAGAGACACGGCAGCAATTCAGGCTGCCCTCGTCCACCATGCCCGACACCCTCAGACCCCAAAGAACTTCACCCTGGAACGCGCTGAACCATCAGCAAGCGTTCCCGGCTCTTAGACCCAAACAACCCTCCCCTACCGCAGCTATCCCACAGTTGATGGCTTCTCCCATCCCCGCTCCCTCGCCAGCACTCCCTCCACGGACTCTCCCCGTCTCGGCTCCCCAGCCGTCCGGGCCCGTGGATGTGTTCGGATCCTTGGGCCGTCTTTTTAACCCTACAATCATGGCACGCGGCCGTGAATTACTTGGCAAGCTCAAGATTGCCGAGGGTAACTCCACCGCCGTCTTCAACCTAATGTCGGAATACGCCGACTTAGCCGAGTTCTGCGAAAACTACCGTGTTCATTTTTAAATGGATCCAGTAAGCCGCAGATTAAAACCCCGATCCCTCAAAATAGGCTTCTTCAATGCCAACGGCATTGCGGGTCAACGCGATGAGATTGCGTCGTTCCTCCGCGACCATCAAATCGACATCTTCCTCGTACAGGAAACCTTCCTTAAGCCTTCCCACCGCGATCCTCGAATCGCTAACTATCGTCTAGTTCGCAACGACAGGACCCGCGCCGCTAAAGGAGGTACCCTCATTTATTATAAAAATTCCCTGTATTGCATACCCATGGACCCCCCACCCCTATCCCAAATAGAGGTTTCAATATGCCGGCTAGGCATGACTGGTCACCAGCCGATCAATATCGTATCGGCTTATATCCCTCCCTGCAACTATTATACTAATATCGAGCCGGACATCTGTTCCCTCATGAACCTAGGTGGTTCCGTCCTCCTGGCGGGCGACCTAAACGCCAAAAGTCCATCCTGGAACTGCCACAGTTCAAACCCTAGAGGTAAAAACCTAGAAGCTTTATGCACCAAATATAACTTCGATGTTATCGCCCCGATGAATCCCACCCACTACCCGGCTATTGTTAGCCATCGGCCCGACGTCCTCGACATAGCGCTGCTAAAGAACGTAAACCTCGGTATACGGTCTATAGAAACGCTACAAGAGCTAGATTCTGACCATAGACCGGTGACCCTAGAGCTAGGTCCCCGTATAGGTTGACTTTTCCCCGCTTTTCCCGACGAAGCTAACCGCGCCCGTATGCGTCGCTTGCAGCGTGCTGTAAAGTCTCGCATAGCGGAGATGCGGAAGGATCGTTGGGACAAGTTATTGAGCACTCTCGAACCCTCCCGTCAAGCGTTCTGGCAACTGACCAAAAAGCTCAACTCCGATACAGTAGTATCCATGCCCCCTCTCAATCGTCCCAACCAAAGCCCCGCATTCGAGGACGACGAAAAGTCTGAATGTCTAGCCGACAGCTTGGAAGCCCAATGCTCCCCAAGCACTCTCCCAGTCGACCAGGCTCACCTCTTCAAGGTAGACGCCGAGGTCGAACGTAGATCCTCTCTCCCTCCCTATGAGGACCCTGACGATCCCCTCCCCCCGGTCACACCCGATGAGGTTCTTACTCTCGTTAAGAAACTCAAACCCAAAAAAGCCCCTGGCTCTGACGGGATCACCAACAGAGTGATCAAACTATTCCCCGCCCCGCTCATCGTCTTAATGACTGCCATCTTCAATGCGGCTTTAAGCAACAATCTCTTTCCACAGTCATAGAAAGAAGCTACCGTTATCGGTATTCCGAAACCCGGCAAACCCAAGTCTGAGCCGTCCAGTTACAGACCCATAAGCCTCCTAAACGTCCTTGGGAAGATTTATGAGCGTCTGATCTATGTTTGTTTAATGGATTACGCCGAATCCAACAAACTCATTCCCGACGAGCAGTTTGGTTTTCGAGCCAGACACTGCTGCGTCCGTCAGGTTCACCGCATAGTAGAGCATATCAGTGCTGGTTTCCAAAAAGGCCTCAAGACAGGCGTTCTCTTCTTCGATGTGGCGAAAGCCTTCGACAAGGTCTGGCACAACGGCTTATTATATAAGCTGTATCAGCATAAAGTGCCCGACCGTCTCGTGCTCATCATCCGAGACTTCTTGTCGAACCGCAGTTTTCGCTACCGCATAGAGGGTGCGCTCTCGTCCCCTCATCCGATCCGAGCCGGAGTCCCTCAGGGCTCAGTGCTCTCCCCGCTTCTCTTCACGCTGTACACAAGCGATATCCCGATCAGAGGCAAATGTCGATTAGCCTTATTCGCTGACGACACAGCCATCTTCTACTCCGGCATTAATCCGGACTGCATCTCCCGATCCCTCCAGACCGCAGCCAACGCCCAGAAATGGTTCACGAACTGGAGGTTCGAAGTCAACCCGACTAAGAGCGCCGCCGTGCTCTTTTCGAGACGCGGCGTGGATCCTAGTCTCATAAGTCCCATCTCCATGTTCAGCCAACAGATCCCCTGGGAACTGACGGCCAAATATCTGGGTGTGACCCTCGACCACCGACTCAAATTCACCGAGCACATAAAGACGGTTCGCCACCGCGCCGCCTTTGCTCTCGGTCGCCTCCATTTCATCCTCAATGCGCGGAGTAAATTAGCACTCAAGTCCAAGGTGCGAATTTACACCACATGCATCCGCCCTATCATGACGTACGCTAGCGTCGTGTTTTCACACGTTAAGACGTCCAGACTCCATAGGTTGCAAATTCTCCAAAACCGTTTCTTGCGCAAAGCCACAGGCTGGCCCTGGTACGTTCGCAATAAACAGCTCCACGTTGACCTAAACCTCCCGACCATCAGATGTTTCATGAAGAATGCGTCTAAACTCTTCTTTGACTCTGCTCCCTCGCACACAAACCCCTTAGTGGTATCTGCCGCCAATTACACCCCCTCCCGCATATCCAAAATTCGCCGTCCTAGGCACACTCTCACGTACCCAGACGACGATATCACCCTCCATCAGGAGGCGTTCCGATTGGCTAGGAAAACTACCAACACTACACACAACCGACCGTCGTACCGTCCTCGCCGGCGAGGCCCGTCGCGAAGACCCGTTCATTCTCCACCCCGACCCTTGCTCGAGCCAGCCCGCGCTGAGCCAGTAGTAATAAATCAAATGTCCCTAAATAATCACAATCAGATCCAGCAAGTCCTCTCTTTTCTGCCCCCCAGCAACGCCCTAAGCCGAGGTTCGAGTCCCACTATGGGACATCCATAGCAGTGTTGCTTAGTATTATTTAATTTGCTCGGCTGGAGGCCCTTCTGTTCTCGCCATTTGTCCGGTTAAGCAGTAAAAGCTCCCTGAGCTAACTGCGAGAGACAACTCAAAAAAAAAAAAAAAAAAAAAACGAAACGAATTCGATGGCTGGCCGTTGAGCTAAATGGACTGACTATTATTATTGATTTTGAATGTTATTTATTAAAATTATTATTATTTGTTGTCACATTTTAAATAATTAAAAACAATTAGTAATGAGCAACGAAGGTGATTTCATTCATGAAAGTACCCCTCCTCTTACATGTATTCCATGTAAGTGTATTTTCTATATTTAGTCCAAGAAATGTATTAATTGTAATTTCTGCAATTTGCTTGTCGTTTAAATTAATATTAATTGTCATTTTCTTGTTTATTCTTTGTCCAAATATTATAATTATCGTTTTATCTAAATTTATTTTTAAATTATTTATTTCCAGCCATTTAATAACTAATGTAACATTATTATTTACATTCAGTCAAAAAAGTATCGGGAATGGATGATGTGTTTATGGTTCCAAATTCAAATTTTTGTTTTTTTTTTGTTGTTGTTAGATTGGCACAACTGTTTTCCATATTGGCGCGGAGTTTGAGTTGCATCTGTTATTCAAAGCTTCAAAGCCGTCCGAATTGAATAATTTGGAAGCCCTTGACCGAAAAAAGAAGAATAAAGACATATACCAGTACGGACTATCATCTTTACACGCTTGGATAAGATGCATGGAGTGCCTACTTCACATTGGTAAACTTATTTTTTGTATTTTAATACATTTTTTTTCATGATGAATAGTGATTATGTTTTCTTTAAGATTTTATTGTGATGAAGATTTAATTATTTAAGTAACATCATGTCTTTGTTGCAGCTTATCGTTTGGATATCCAGAAGTGGAGTTGTAGGGGTGACGACAAAGATACAATGAAGACGAGGAAGAGCGCAATACAACAAGCATTTAAAACGGAGCGCCGCTTGCTTATTGACGTAGTCAAACAAGGAGTAGGCACCACAAATGACGGGAATACTGCCAGAAGATTTTTTAGAGATGCAGACACAACATCCGTATCACTGGCATTAGTAAAGATTTAATAGAAAGATTACACGTGATTCTCCAGGCCATTGCGTCTGGAGAACGAGTGAATCTTACTATATTCTATAAATTTTGCAGAGTGACTGCAGAATTGTACATAAATTTATATCCCTGGTATTATATGCCTTACAGCATTCATAAGCTGGTAGTACATGGGACAGATACAATTAAACATTTTGGTGTTATACCTATCGGTAAGCTGTTAGAAGAAGCAGCAGAAGCTCTCAATAAAGACTTGGAATTATAGAGAGCACCATTCCAGAAAAGTAAATAGGATAGCGACAAATGACCATATTTTGCACAATTTTCTTTTGTCGTCTGATCCTAAGATCACTGGTCTTCGACCTCAAATGGCAAAACAGAACGTGATGGCTCTCTCTTCAAGAGCCAGGGAGCTTTTGCTGAATTTTCCGACAGAAACAGAATATATTGATGGTAAAAGTTTACAACATAGTGAATAAGTTTATTAATAATATTACGGGTGAGATTTTTTTTGTATTTTTATTATTCTTATCTACCAACTTTTATCTTTTTGCAATTGATATTAATCCGGTTAATTAAAGTCCATAAACAAACAATTGATAGTTAACTAATTACTTCGTATTATGTTTTAATACTTAATACATTAGTAATATTCGGGGAGTTAACTTCGAAATAGTCTATGGTTGCTTTAAAATTAACGATTTATGTAAAATTATGTTTACAATAATATAAAAAAGAAATAAAGACAAGCTTTTAATGATTTCGTTTCTGTCATTTTTCCGATCCATTTATCTGACAAAGTTGCAAGTTTATGCAGACATTAGCGGTGTACAACGATGGTGGAGAACACCAGAAATAAGAATAAAAAGGTTTCAAAGCGGGATCTATCAGGACTTGGCTAAAATTTTGATTTAATTGATCCGTTTCATACAAAAAAAATGTAAATATTTTTTTTTACCCAAACTATAAGGTTTAGGAAAAAATTAATTAGATCTATCCAACGGCATAAAAAAATAAGTGAAAATTGGAAGTTGACCTCTAAGTCCGCAAAATTGCCGTTTCGATCCACTGTGCGCCGTCACGTACGCGAGTACTTCAGTGTTTCGGTTAACATCAAGCGCTCACATTTAACATTTTTTTCTTCTTAAGTTTTTTTTTTTTTTTTTTTTTTTTTATGTCATAGGCGGCAAACGAGCAGACGGATCGCCTGATGGTAAGCGATTAACGTCGCCCATGGACACCCGCAACACCGGAGGAGTCACAAGTGCGTTGCCGGCCTTTTAAAAAGTTTCTTAAGTTACATTAATTTAGTGAAAACTTTAATTAAACAATTATTTTTAACATAACAGTTATTTTATTCTCTGCAAACATTAAATGTAAAGGCTTACGCCCTTACATTTTGGTCCTTCAAGTTTTATTTATCGTAAAAATAAAATCAGTGCCGTGGTACATTTCCACTCGCGGGAACATTTGAACATTGAACAGGACATAAAACCAGTGTGAACATTAACATTTGAGTGATAGGTGTCTAGATTGTGGTGAAATAACAGCAACAGGCGGAAGCTGCGAACCCGGTGAGCACGTTCCATTTTAACTCTTTGCTGCGTTTTTTTTTCTGAGATTGTTTTTTCTGTGCTCCAAATATCAATAAACAAAAACAATGTCTTCGGTTTTATTTAACTCTCAATCTGTGATTCTTGAAGCTGTTAAAAGAATCAATGAAAATTTTAAGAAAGATAGTCCTACGCGTAAAACTACTCTTGAGTATCATGACGAGAGACTTAGCAAGCTGGTAGAATTATGGAATGATTTTAAGAAAAACGACATCCAATTAGCATTCGTCGTAGAAGAGAGGGATGGTGCTTACTACGAGAATCGTGTTTACGAACGCCTAGAACAACTATACGAAGAAACGAAGTGTATGATAAATAAATCGAAACAAAGATTGTTGGCTAAAATCGAAGAGGAACAACTTAATTCTTTTGGTAAATTACCAAAACAAGGAGAAAGTAGCGCGTCAAGTACTCTAAAAGAAACGTCAGAACAACAGGATGTTAATGAGTTTGCAAATGATATACAAAACACATCAAACGAAGCAAACATCATAAGTCAACGTACTAAAGACAAAATGAGTGAGCAGCAGTCAAACATCAAAGCTTTTGAGAGAGCAGTACGAAACATGGACATTGACAATTTGAAAGAAAAGTGGCAACTTGAAGATAAGTTGAGAACAATCACACAACGCTGGGAAAAGGTCGATAGTACTTACTGGATGCTCGATAATATGTTAGATGATACACAAGCATTTGAAAGTGATTATAACAGAATAGAAAGGTTGTATGAGTTTAGCAAGGAACAAATTAACAAGAGAATATGGGATAATAAACACCAGGAAAAATCTACGCCTAAAATTGAACTCCCAGTATTCAATGGCAGCTACGCCCAATGGACAACATTTATAGATTTATTCATAGAAATCGTGCATCATAACACCTTCATTTCTAACGCTCAAAAAATGCAACATTTAAAATCAAAATTGAAGGGGGAGCCCGAGCGATTAATACAGCACTTAAACATTAGCGCTGATAATTACGAAACCAGATCAGACCAGATCCTTCCACAGAGATACGATAACAAAAGGCTCTTATTTACCTACCAAGCGAACGTTCTACTGAACCAACCTAACATACAAACACCAACTGGATCTCAACTAAAAAGGATACATGATACAACCACCGAGTGCATGGAAGTTATAAAAAACCTAGATTTCGATACCTCAACATGAGATCCCTTAGTGGTTCACATTTTAATGCAAAAGCTTGATTTAGACACAAGCCAGTCCTTAAAAGAATCCTTGGACGATCCTAGAGGAATGCCATCATTAAGTGAGTTCCTCAAATTCATTGAAAACAAATTTATGTCAATGGAGTCAAGTACGAACTCAAACCGCTCCCGAAACAACATTAACAATCCGCAACTAAACATTCAACCGAAAACAATTCATAATTCAATGTACAGTAAGCCTAAGATGCAACAGCAGAACCTTCAATTTGAAACTAAGAACATGCCGAGATCATTTCATAACAAAAAATCATTTCATAATTACAATATATCATGCCCCAAATGTAATAAACCACACGGTCTCTACAATTGCAGCGAATTTTTAAGTATGTCACCAGAGGAAAGGTTAAAAACAACTAACAGCCTACATGTGTGTATAAATTGTCTGTTCAGCCATAAAGGCGATGTATGTACGTCAGGGAAAAAATGCAAACACTGCGAAGAGCCGCACAGTAGCATATTGCATGAAGCATTTGATGTTGCACAATCAAAATCTAACAAGCCTAATGTAGGTCATCGATTAAACACGCACTTAGCGAATGACAACTCCAATGAAGTGCTGCTAGCCACAGCTCAAGTTAAAACATTGACTTATGATGGGACTACGATTATTTTACGCGCATTGTTAGATCAAGGATCTCAAGTAAGTCTTATCACAGAGAATGCAGCTCAAATATTACAGTTAAAGCGGAACAAGGTGAGCGCGGTGGTGTCAGGTATTGGAGCTTCGACCAATATTAAGTGTAAAGGAGTGGTTAACCTTAAATGTCAAGCCTTATACAATAAATTTAACATAAACATTAATGCGCTTATTATGAAGTCGATAACGAACAAACTGCCAAGTAAAACTGTGGACAAGGCCAACTTTGAACACATTCAACATTTACAGCTTGCTGATCCTGAATTTAATGTATCCCAGGACATAGATTTACTACTGGGAGCCGATGTATATTCCGAAATATTGTTAGAAGGGCTTATCAAAACAAACACGTCATCCATCATAGCCCAACAAACTCAGCTAGGATGGGTAGTGTGTGGTCATTATAAAACATTCAATTGCCATGTAATAGTTAACAACAATCAAGACCTTGCCCAGTTCTGGGAACAGGAGTCATTGCAAGATAACAAGGAAGATACTGACCCTAACAACAAGTGCGAGCTGTTATACAAGGAAACCACAACGCGACTGCCAGATGGAAAATGCCAAGTTCGTCTTCCTTTTAAGGATAACTTTATAGAACACCTAGGAACATCGAAACCGCAGGCCATCGCTCAATTTCAACAACTGGAACGAAAGATGGCAAGAAACCCCGCATTTGCAAGAGATTATATAGATTTCATAGAAGAATACGAAGGTATGGGTCACATGGAGCAAGTTGAGGATAACACTAGACCTAAAAACGTTGAATATTTTTTGCCACACCACGGAGTAGTGCGGCCAGGTGCTATCACTACAAAATTGAGAGTTGTGTTTAACGCGTCAGCCAAAACGAGTTCGAAACACAGCTTGAACGATTTAATGGAAGCAGGGCCGAACCTACAAAAAGACATTTTTTGCATATTGTTGAACTGGCGACAGTACAAATATATAATATGTATTAACATCTGACATTGAGAAAATGTACCGTTGTATAGCTGTACATCCGGACCATCAACCCTTACAAAAAATCATATAGCGGAATGGGCCAAGTCAACAGCTACGAGAATATCAACTGTGCACAGTTACCTACGATACGAAGGCCGCTCCGTCCTTAGCGCTCCGAACACTTCAACAGCTAGCGATGGACGAAGGTGACAATTACCCAGAAGCAAAGACATTTTACTCAATCAGTTTTTTGTAGATGATGCGTTATTTGGAAAGGATACCCTGGACGCGGCTCGGGAAACGAGAGATCAACTAATACAACTATTAAGGAAGGGAGGTTTTAATATCAGGAAGTGGATAAGCAATGAGCATCAATTGATTGAAGATCTGCCAGAACATATGATTAGTCCTGTTAGTTTCAACTTTACAGAGGCGAAAACATCTAGGGCGTTAGGTTTGGCGTGGGATCCGAAGGAAGACAAATTCATATTTTCACCAACATTAAAAAACAAAAACAACACTAACACTAATAAAAAATCAACAAAACGTCAAATCCTGAGCGACATATCAACTATTTTTGATCCAATGGGGTTATTATCCCCAATAACAATCAAGGCCAAAATCTTATTTCAACAGATTTGGAAACAGAGAATCGAATGGGATGACACTGTTCCAGACGAAATAGAAAAGGAATGGAGAACCCTTAAAACCGAATTAACAAACATGCAACAGTTTACAATTAACCGTTGGCTTGGGTTCGAAACAAATAAGTGCGAACTGCACGCGGGGTAAGGATCGGGGTAAGGACAACCTGGTTAGAGTAGTGACGATGAAAACAAAGACAGGGCTACTAACAAGACCAATAACAAAATTAAATTAAACTTCCAATATCAGAATCTATGATAGAAAAACCTGATACCACCACTCCTAGTGAAAAAAGAACATATATAAAAAATAACACTCAACAAAAACAACGATCCAAATCGAGGAAGGCGGGATCTAGTCTTCTTTGCATGCTCATAACATTATTAACATTAGTTCATCCGTCAAATCAGTCCGTCAAACAAATCAGTGACTTCGCACTACAATATAAACAGGATATAGAAATATTACAGCATAACAGAGACCATTTATTGAACCTTATTAAAGGGCAAACATCAATAATTGAAGCGCAAAATAACATTCTTAAGAGAAATGAAGAGGCAATGAATACTCAGTTCAATCTTTTATCTCAACGTCTCAACACTACCGATAACTATTTACAGACATTGGGTAAGGCTGTTAAGGAAGCGGAAGTTATGGATTACTTTAACATCATGTCAGTGGCTACTACAGTAATTTTATCTAAATTGCGTCATATCCAACACATGCGTTTAGATACAGCCATAAACATTCATCATGGTCATGTGGACATCAGACTTTTACCACAGAGCCAGCTCTTGCAGGAACTCAACATAATTTCTGGACAGTTGCCACATCTATCAATTCCTGTGGATAATATTCAAATTCAATTAGCTGATATATACAAACTTCTAGAGGTCAAGTCTAGGTTAATAGAGAAATATTTCATCATTGAAATAACATTACTGTTAACAAGCGACAATCAGTTCACTATATATCAAACAATTCCTATACCAATGCAAACTAACAACAAACATTCGCTTGTAATGAAAACAAGCTCAGAATATGTTGCAGTCAACATTAGAAAGGAGACATATATGCAGCTAATGAGCAGAGACCTGGAACATTGTATTAAGGTTGAACCTAGTACATACATTTGTTCATTAAATAAACCAACACTCAATATGAGAAACCATCAAATCCCATGCGAGATAGGCGCGATAACAAACAGTACAGTAAAGTGTACCTACGCATCTGAAAGCTGTACCAATAAATGGACAAACTCTACAAAAACCTAACACGTGGCTCTATGTCTGCTGCAAGGGTTGCCAACTGCAAATAATTTGTGAAAGGCGTATGACTTCTAAGGCAATACATTCAACAGGAATCATAGAAGCCAAGGAAGGATGCGTAATCAGAAACGATGAAGAAACATATTACACACAAGTTTACTACTCCAACAACATTTACGTTAACCCAGAAGTACCGCTGATAGATCTGGGGGATATCAATTATCTAACATCAGGCCAGCCGATTGATTTATCAACTGTGGAACTGAACACGCAGGTTGTAGGAAACGATTATGAACAACTTCATAATTCCTTGAAGAAATTGGAAGACCTAACTCAACAGACTGAAATATCGCAACACGATGTACACCAGTACATAGTTTCCTACACTACAATGGGGCTTTTGATCTTGTCATTAAGCGTCGCGGGAGGAGCCTACGCGTATTGTAAACGTAGTAGTAGCATCACCGTCACAGCCAGCGCCGCTACCAGATTACCACCACCGAAGCCAGCGAGGGCCGCATCATCCACTGGAAACATAGAGATGGCCACCAATGCTACATACGCAACACCTCATACATTTGATTTTTAATTATTTTACATTTATCAAAAATTTTTTCATTCCCTTGGATTATTTATATTTTTTACATTTAATTTTTACTTTACATTGTTAGATTTTTTAAGAATTTATTGGATTGTATTCTTTGCCCCTGCCAAGATGTACGGTCAACCGCACATTGTACTTTGGCACTTTGGCCTAGTTATAAAATTGTGTGCATTTTAGCAATTTATAACGACAGCGCCGTCACGTACGCGAGTACTTCAGTGTTTCGGTTAACATCAAGCGCTCACAACATTTAACATTTTTTTCTTCTTAAGTTACATTAATTTAGTGAAAACTTTAATTAAACAATTATTTTTAACATTACAGTTATTTTATTCTCTGAAAACATTAAACATTAAATGTAAAGGCTTACGCCCTTACATATCGGATGATTATGTTTTCTGATGATAACACAGTGATTGTTGCTGTAGGAAAGTCTTTCATGTATATTAAAAACAATAATGGTCCAAGTACGCTCCCTTGTGGTACTCCATAAGATACAGTTCTGAAACGTGATTGGCATGAAATTTCTGTTTTGATTTTTATGCAAATTCTATTGATTGTTACCTATTATTGAGATATGACTAAATTTTTGCTAGATTACCTCGGACGCCATACGATTTTAACTTATCTAATATAATTTTATGGTCTACAAAATAGAAGACTTTTGTTAAGTGCATGTAGAGAGCAGAACAAGTAATTTAAGAATTCATAGATTGCCGTATTAATAGATTAATTTTTGTAGGTTAATAAATGTGTTGTTATCTTCGAAGTACGTTTTTATAATATTATATTACTTCATCAAAAATATTGGAGAACATTGATACTAAAGCAATAGGTCTGTAGCAAGAGATGTCTTCTTTGTTGTTCTTCTTAAATGGGGGTTTTATTATTGATACCTAGAGCTTGTCTGAATATGTACCTTACCTTTGTGAAACAAAAATGTATTACATGAATTAATATGGAAGCAAAGATCATTACTACCTGTTTTACTATTTTCGTACAAATGTGGTCATATCCAGTGCTAGAAGTATTTTTAAATGTTTTATAATATGGTATATATCATATGGTATTGTAGGCATCATAAACATGGAAAAAAAGTTACTATTTAAATGTCTCTGAATATATTAGAAGCTAGAAAGCTTTTCGCGAGTTGTATTTGTATATTATATATAACAAGCTTTTATATCATATAAATTGTGTAATGTAATAAATTGATGGATTTGAATCAATTTAAAGTTTATTTTCTTCTTTTTAGAGCATTTAAATAAAAGCTTGTTTTTAAAAATGTTTTTCTTTCTATTTATTCATTATTTAGTTATTGCTGTGTTATTGTATATTCGTATTTTTTTCAGCAAACCCTTTTATTTGGTACCCATATCATGGGAGTGCATAAAAAATAACTAGCCCACCATATTAGGCCGTCCCCCATATTGGATTTATAATGACGTCGCTTAGCTAACCATACATTGTCATCCAAACTAAACGTGTATGCAAAATTTCACCTCAATCAGTTGAGGATAACTGCTTTAAAATTCAGGTGCAAGATTTGACCCGAACATCCATAGAACAAACATTGCAAGTTAAATAAAAGCTTGTAAAAATACGACCACGCGCCAACTGAGTCACCATAAGACGGTTAGATAAACGAGAAAGCATGATAGCGGGCAGAAATCGTGGCAGCTATAGCGGCTAGTGTACCAAACCGGAAGGTCCCAGGTTCGATTCCTGCTTGCGGTCATATTTTCTTTCCACAATTGACTAACTTTAATAGAATAATATTTTTAGTTCCTCCAAAATTTAACTCAAGTTTCTTAATTCTAAAACACGCCCAAAAATCTGTCTCATGTATTATCTGTTTGCAGGTCCCTCCCTCCTCGATGTTATATTACGAGAACAGTGAAACGAAACTATATCTAATGTTCTACTACCAAGTCCCACCCAGCCATCAAAATTTACCCTATTACACGCCATACCGCCAAGATATTCCCTATTGCCCTTATCCTCAATGCAGTTTTCCCACCAGCAACACAAATATACATGAATTTGGGTCACAACCAATATTCAGAGACGAGATTCTCTCTACGCCATACACCTTGCCCCTCACCAAACCTCTCCCCGTACCCTATCCAGCACTCTTGAGCGCGCCCTATACGGTGCCCCAGAGCGTACCCAATAACTTGCCCCACGTTGTTCAAATAAACGATTGGTCTACTGCTGCCCATAAAGGCACCCATACTTCGACCCTTGATTTACCTCGCACTAATTTCTCGACTTCTGAGTCACAGTGTACGATTGTGACCCAGGACCTGGTGCCAAAAACATACACCTTCCCCTATAATTACAAAAACCCACACACTCTATTTGCTTATAGACCCATTATTTATACTTCTCCGCGAAATTCGCAATCACAAATGTTAGACGATTTAATTAAAGAAGGTATACCAATCATCCCTAATGCGCCACTGCCTGATCAACTGAAAGACCCACTGCCAATCCCGCTACCTGAGCACCTTCAATATAAATTATGGCCTAAAGACCCATATCCACAAATATGGAAAAAAGTGGCACGGAAAGAGAAATCGCCATCAGTGCCTGAGCCTGGTACAAGTTCTAAGATAATCACTGGTACCAAATCAGAAGCCTCCACGCCCGCGAGGGACACCCCAACATGGAGTATTAATAATAATATTTTTAGTTCCTCCAAAATTTAACTCAAGTTTCTTAATTCTAAAACACGCCCAAAAATCTGTCTCATGTATTATCTGTTTGCAGGTCCCTCCCTCCTCGATGTTATATTACGAGAACAGTGAAACGAAACTATATCTAACGTTCTACTACCAAGTCCCACCCAGCCATCAAAATTTACCCTATTACACGCCATACCGCCAAGATATTCCCTATTGCCCTTATCCTCAATGCAGTTTTCCCACCAGCAACACAAATATACATGAATTTGGGTCACAACCAATATTCAGAGACGAGATTCTCTCTACGCCATACACCTTGCCCCTCACCAAACCTCTCCCCGTACCCTATCCAGCACTCTTGAGCGCGCCCTATACGGTGCCCCAGAGCGTACCCAATAACTTGCCCCACGTTGTTCAAATAAACGATTGGTCTACTGCTGCCCATAAAGGCACCCATACTTCGACCCTTGATTTACCTCGCACTAATTTCTCGACTTCTGAGTCACAGTGTACGATTGTGACCCAGGACCTGGTGCCAAAAACATACACCTTCCCCTATAATTACAAAAACCCACACACTCTATTTGCTTATAGACCCATTATTTATACTTCTCCGCGAAATTCGCAATCACAAATGTTAGAGGATTTAATTAAAGAAGGTATACCAATCATCCCTAATGCGCCACTGCCTGATCAACTGAAAGACCCACTGCCAATCCCGCTACCTGAGCACCTTCAATATAAATTATGGCCTAAAGACCCATATCCACAAATATGGAAAAAAGTGGCACGGAAAGAGAAATCGCCATCAGTGCCTGAGCCTGGTACAAGTTCTAAGATAATCACTGGTACCAAATCAGAAGCCTCCACGCCCGCGAGGGACACCCCAACATGGAGTATTAATAATAATATTTTTAGTTCCTCCAAAATTTAACTCAAGTTTCTTAATTCTAAAACACGCCCAAAAATCTGTCTCATGTATTATCTGTTTGCAGGTCCCTCCCTCCTCGATGTTATATTACGAGAACAGTGAAACGAAACCATATACAACGTTCTACTACCAAGGGGGTGCATGAAAGGAGCCTCCCCGTGTAACG
Source organism: Shargacucullia verbasci (assembly GCA_947562105.1). NCBI lineage: Eukaryota > Metazoa > Arthropoda > Insecta > Lepidoptera > Noctuidae > Shargacucullia > Shargacucullia verbasci. The sequence goes on from OX387281.1 coordinate 6,008,264, forward strand.
TACCCACTGAGCTATCGTACGTTCGGCGCACCCTGGGCAATTAGCGAGCTTTCCCCCGCTGATTGGCAAATCCTTTCACCACGATGGCAATCCAAAATACAAACAGTCCACTCACAAAACCGGCTTTGTGCGTACTCTCGGTTAACATCGAAGGGTTCTCACAAAGCAAATCAGAAATTCTTTCCGATTTATGCCGTAGGAAGCGCTGTGACATTCTCTGCGTGCAAGAGACCCACCGAGGTGAAACCCAGAGCCGGCCATACATTCCTGGACTTACGCTTGTCGCCGAGATCTGTCATCCAAAACACGGTAACGCAGTGTTTGCTACTCCCGGCGTAAGCATATTATCCACCAAGTACTCAACCCAGAATGGCGTGGAAATAATCACCATTGATGTTGGAAACTGCACTATCACATCTGTGTACAAACCTCCTGGAACATCTTTCCAATTCGACCCCCCAGAGAATTTCAACGACCAACCCATCAAACTTGTGATTGGTGACTTTAACAGCCGCAGCCCTAGCTGGGGTTATAATGACTCGGACTCAAGTGGCGCAGCAGTCGAGAAATGGGCTGAGACGAATGATATGAGCCTGATTCACAACCCTAAGCAACCGGCTTCTTTTAATAGCTGCCGATGGAAGCGTGGGTACAACCCAGACCTTATCTTCATCAGTTCTTGCCTCAGCTCACAGTGCTCCAAAAGCGTTTGCTCACCTGTCCCCCGGACCCAACACACACCAATAACGTGCAGCATCGAGCCTGTAGTCCGGCCGATAACAGTGCCTTTGAAACGCCGATTCAACTACATCAAGGCTAACTGGGAGATGTTCATGCGAACCATAGACGACACCCTATTGAATGTCTTACCAACTCCGCAAAATTATGACCAATTTGTTGACATCGTGTCCACTATTTCCCGAAGATTTATACCTAGGGGCTGTAGGACTTCCTACATTCCAGGCCTGACCACAAAGTCTATCAAACTTCTGAGACAGTACGAATCTCTTTACAATAGTGACCCCTTCTCAGAGGAGACGACACTTGTTGGAGAAGAACTGCTATCGACCATAGGTGAATATCGACGAGAGAAATGGATCAACACTGTAACTAATGCAGTCAGAAAAATTAGACAATTAACAGATATAGCTACTGCCCGAATGGTATATTACGCATACTTTCATAGCATTATGTCTTATGGCATTGTGTTGTGGGGATCAGCGGCGGATGTAGAATCAATTTTTGTATTACAGAAGAGGGCGATCCGTGCGATCTATAACATGGGCCCACGCGAGTCTTTACGGGATTTTTTTAAAGAAATCGATATTTTAACACTACCGTCTCTCTACATTCTAGAAAATATAATGTTCGTTCGGAAGAACCTTCACATGTTTAGTATCAATAGCGACGTTCACAACATTAATACTAGAAATAAACACAAAATAGTGGTGCCAAAATTTAGATTGACTAAAACAAATAAATCATTTTTAGGACACGGTGTACGCTTCTATAACAAGCTACCGAAAACTGTAACCGATCTTACCGGTAAGAAATTTAAAATCCACGTTAAATCTGTTCTCACAAAGAAAGCATATTATAGGATCAAAGACTATGTTGACGACAGAGACGTGTGGCGTTGAATATCTTCTGCACATGTGGCTTCCCTGGTTATCCATTGTGTCTACTAATTCTATTTTATATTAGATTCACTTTACATGTCTGGACATTCTTGATGTTTCAATATTTTGTATTCTTTTTTGTATTTTTTTATTTCTGTTTTATCCGCTTTGATCTGTTTATCCCGTTTTTAGTTTATATTCGAAACAATTGTTTAACTCATGTTGTATTGCCTCATTGTGTAAGTAGCATTCTATTAAGTTTGTATTTTTTTTTTTTTTTATATAATGCATGTTAATTTAAGATTTTAATTGTAAATTAACTTTTTGTTTTTGAAAAGAGTATCCATGGAGTTTCTTGCCGGTCTCTTCTCCATAGGACCTACCCTCTTTGGAACCGTGCGCCTAGAGTCTCGACTTTTTAAAAGTGCCTGAAAAGGCCTACTTGAAATAAAAAACTTTGACTTTGACTTTGAATATCAACATGACTCATAACAGTAAAAAGGCATGGAATACCATCCAAAAATTAACTAGCGAATCTGCTAAACCGTCGTTGCCTAGCCAAGTCACTGCAAACCAAATAGCTCACCAACTTCTTTTAAGGGGTTATACGCAGTCAGAATTTTCAAAAAATAAAAATTGCCTTTTCGTAATGTATATATATCTGACTATATTCCCTGAAAATTTCATATCGATCCGGTAAGTATTTTCTGAGATATACTCATATTTGTAAGGACGTCTCGGACTGTTAGAAAGTAGGCGGAGTAAAAACTGGAGTAGTACCTGCTCTTTTCTTTCTTTGTGTTCCTAGGTATTAAATGACCTTATGAATAGTCCATTTTATATTTTATAGACCTGAAGACTAAATCGAGTTATTTCTTGTACGAAATAGGTGAACATCGTTTCAAACAGTTCAGCCACGTTGTACAGTTGTATGTTCAGTTTTAACTTTCTGGTCTCAGTTTTGTGTTTTTAATTAAATTAAACTGACTTTAAATCTTGAAATGAAATGAAATGAAATGAAATTATTTATTTTGCAATTAGGATTTTTCAATCACTTTTACACGTCTTTTTTAAACTAGATGGCGTCGGCATTTCCTATGACTATCCCTGAGAAGAAACGCCGAAACAAACTCAGGGGTCAAAGTCTATTTTAAAGTCCAGACAGATTGCATTGATGTAAAGGTTTATGTGAGACAAATATAGGGTGGAATAGCCTTTTGAAGAAAGTGCCATAACTATTTGAGCTAACCTGTCGCAACAGAGTGCAAGCATGCATCAGTTATCGTGAGAATTAATGAAATGAAGAGCGCTCAGCCTAGATCTCACTCACATTTACAATGTATAGCGGTTATATATAAGAAATAATTTCAATTTAAACGACATTACAATAACAAAATAATGAAGTAAATAATATAATAATTAATGGCAAAATTTGTATATAAAAAAAAAAGGAAAGGCTAAAGAGCGGCTCAATCCCAAGCGTTTTTGTCATCTAAATAGTCCGAAATTTTATAGTATCCTTTTTTACAAAGTTTAGATTTAATTACAATTTTGAACTTCTTTAATGTTAAATTACGTACATCATTGGGAAGCTTATTGTAAAAGCGTATACATTGTCCCATGAACGAGTTGCTTATTCTGTGGAGGCGCGTAGCATGTACAGCAAGGTTGTGTTTATTCCTAGTGTTCAAAGAATGAGTATCAGACAGTTTGACAAAGTTCGAAATATTTTTATAAATCTGTGTCTCAGCGACACCCTTGGACCAAGATTATAAATAGCTCGGACAGCCCTTTTCTGCAAGACGAATATAGTATTGATGTCTGCAGAGTTTCCCCAGAGGAGGATGCCGTAAGTCATAACGCTATGAAAATAACTGAAATAAACTATTCTGGCTGTATCCACATCAGTTAAGTGCCGAATTTTTTTGACAGCAAACGCAGCAGAACTAAGCCTACCCGATAATTTGTTTATTTGCGGGCCCCATTGCAGTTTGGCGTCTATAGTGATGCCTAGAAAAACAGTCGAATCCACAATGTCCAGTTCCACTCCATTCAATTTAACATTGATTGGTACTTGTCGGACATTGGGCGTTGAAAATTTAAGACATTTGGTTTTTTTCTCATTAAGGAGAAGATTATTAACATTGAACCAATGAACTACATGAGATAGTGCAACGTTAACTTCGCGAAAATCTAGTAATCTTAATGAAAATGCCACTTAAGTGTAGTAGAAAACAAAGAGCAACTGAAAAAGTCCACTTATCACGATCTAAAAGAAGGAAAAATGTATTTAATCCAAAAACAGCTGAGACACATAAAAATAGTTTTAGTGCGTCCGCAAAAAAATTCAAACTACAGAAGGAGATTTTAGTTCCCTGTGATTCTTCTATTGAATATAGAATTTTGAATTTTATAACAGTGTTTACAGCATTAAGTGATTTTGTAAAGTGTAAAACTTGTGAAGGAAAAATAAAATTTGAAACAGCTTCACATCGAGGTCTTGGTTTTAAAATCGTTTTGCTGTGTGATAAGTGTGAGGCTCGTTCCATAAACTCCAGTCCTTTTGTCAAGCATTCTTATGAGATAAACAGACGATTTATATTTGTTATGAGAATTCTTGGAATAGGATTGAAAGGTGCAGCTAAATTCTGTGGATTGATGGACATGCCAGCTTTCTTGACGCAAAATACCTATGATTTGATTATTGAAAATATTTACTCTTGTGTGAAAGTAGCCACCGAGAAACTTTTCGAAAAAGCTTGTGCTGAAGAAAAAGATGCGACTGCTGAAAACCAAGGTGATGAAAGTTTTGAAGAATTAACAGTATCTGGCGATGGAACCTGGAAAAAGCGAGGATACACTTCCTTATACGGAGTAACATCATTGATTGGATATTATACGGGGAAAATTATCGATATTGTTATAAAAAGTGCGTACTGCAAACAATGCGAACTTTGGAAAAAGAAAATGAATACTGAAGAGTACAACGTTTTTTTTTTTTTTTTACAAACATTGCCCCACACTAGGATGTCTAATGTATCGTGGGTACAGTTTACAAACATACATGTCACATGCACACACAACCAGACCCGAAACAACTATCTGTAGATCATACAAATATTTGTTCCGTGCGGGGATCGAACCCGCGACACGAAGCGCAGAAAGCTAATCGCTTAGCCACTGCGCCAACTGTGTCGTCAAATTGGCTAGAAGATCACAAACATTATTTTTCTGCGAATCATAAAGGCTCTTCAGGAAAAATGGAAGTCGACGCAGTCGTTGAAATGTTCAGACTTGCCGTTCGTTATAAAAATTACATAGGTGATGGTGACTCCAAAACATACTCTGGGATTTTGAGAGCTGAGCCTTATGGTGATATTGAAGTATCCAAAAAAGAATGTATTGGATATGTCCAAAAGAGAATGGGTTCACGACTCCGTGAGTGTGTAAAGAAAACTACTGAAACTGTAGATAAAGATAAAAAAAATACAAAAAAAAAGTACTTGGTGGAAAAGGTAAACTCACTGGGAAAATGATAGACAAGTTGACAGTTTATTATGGCTTGGCAATCAGAAGACACTGTGATTCTGTTGAAAACATGTATAATGCAATATGGGCAACTTATTATCATTATTGTTCAACAGATGAAAATCCTCAACACGAAAGGTGCCCGGTCGGAGAAGAGTCATGGTGTTGTTGGCAGCGAGCGCGAGCAGACACGTTATTCAGACACGTTATTTTCTTATAAACATGATTATCTGTCTTTTCCATCTGATGTTGCTGAAGCTATCTTTCCAATTTATACAGATCTCAGCGATAAAAAATTATTGGAAAGATGTGTTGGTGGTTTTACGCAAAATAACAATGAGAGTTACAATCAGTTGATATGGAAAATAACTCCAAAAATAGTTCCGTGTGGTTCAAAAATTGTTGAAATAGCAGCTTACATCGCTGCCGGTATCTTCAATGAAGGTACAACTTCACTTTTGTTTTACATGAATGCAATGGGACTATCACTTGGGCCCAATGCCCATGCCTATGTCGTGAAAGAGGATGTAGGGCGAGTCACGATCTCTGACTTGAGAGCGCATGGGAGTACGCGCGAGGGAAGAATGGCTCGTAGACAACATCAACTCGAAGTATTAGAAGCTGCTGATGCTATAGATGGTCCATCTTATGGCCCAGGAATAGACGACTCCATTTAAGTAATAATATATATATATATGTGTGTAAATTTCTTCCAAAACTTTAAACGCGTTTTTCTCAATACTATGTTTTCCAAGCCGGTGACCAAGATTTCTAAATAACTGCTCAACCGATCGGTCTGAAATTTTAACACAACCTTCTCAGATATATTCCTCAGGTATTAATCAAAGGAATAATATTTCTGATAGCTATTTCTATTTTTTTTAAACAATTTACGTGGGTATTTTGGTCGAAAATTCGATTTTTTTTTTACGAAGCTGCCATTTTTTCAAATATAAAAATTTCGTTTATTCCTTCGATCAATACCTTGTTTTACCTATCCACTAGAATAATCTTTTTGGTTATTTAATTTCAGATAAACTTAACCGGAGAAATCGTGGTCACCGCCGAACACCTTTTTTCGGAGGACCTTCAGGAGATCGTCTGCAGGAGCACACAAGATCAAAATTTTTACAAATCATTAGTGCTATTATAAACTTAGATGTTGCCACTAAATGTACCAATACTTTTAGTTTTTATAAAATAAAATACCTTTTCAGAAAAAAATCGTAAAACATCTTTTTTCGGCCTTGCAACTGCGTATAACCCCTTAAATGGCAAGCCAACGGTCCGTTCTGACAAGGTCCCAACGCTAAGTAGCTCTACTGATACCTGTGACGAAATAAGTAAACCGTTTAACTTAACAGATATCGTCACAGGGATAAAGGATCTTAGGTGTGGTAAAGCCTCTGGAATTGATGACATCTCAGTGGAACAAATAAAGCACCTCGGCCCAGTTGGGGTGTCATGGCTGTTGCAGCATTTCAACCATTGTCTGGAATCAGCTTCTATTCCCCGTCTCTGGAGAAAGTCAAAGGTCATAGCAATACCGAAACCCAGTAAAGCTGTAAATGATCCCAAAAATTTTCGGCCTATATCTTTGCTGTGTCACACCTACAAGCTATTTGAGAGGCTACTGCTGAATCGGCTCACGAGTTTTATAGACCCAAAATTAATGCCAGAGCAAGCTGGTTTCAGACCGGTCAAGTCATGCTGCAACCAGGTTCTGAAGTTGGTGCAACACGTGGAGGATGGTTTCGAGATGGGAATGGTTACGGGTGCTGTATTCGTAGATCTGTCAGCTGCCTATGACACAGTTTATCTGAGACGACTTTTATGGAAGGTGGAGGTAATGACCGGTGACCGAAATTTTGTAAGAATACTTCGTGAACTTCTGCATAACCGTCGTTTTCAGGTCCAGCTGCTCTCAGACAAGAGTCGCTGGAGAGCACAGAAAAATGGCCTACCTCAAGGAAGTGTCCTGGCTCCGCTCCTATTCAACATCTATACCAACGACCAACCCTCAAGCCAGAAAACATGTCGCTTCTTATATGCAGACGATCTTGCTCTCACTTCTCAAGCCGCTACCTTTGAAGAAGTCGAGGGTAATTTATCAGAAGCTCTTGGCAACTTAAGTCAATACTATTACGCTAACTCGCTTAAGCCCAATCCGAGCAAAACGCAGTCCTGCATATTACACCTGCGCAATAGAGAGGCGGGCCGCAAACTCAACATTGTTTGGAGTGGAGTTCCCATAGAGCACAATAACTTCCCGAAATACCTTGGTGTTTCTCTGGATAGGTCGCTTACATTTAGAAGAAACTGCGAGAACATCAAGCAGAAGAAACACACCCGTAACAATCTCCTGCAACGATTGATTTCTTCTAGGTGGGGAGCCGCGCCTAATGTTCTGCGGAAAACAGGGCTGGCTCTTTCCTTTTCGGCGGGCGAATACGCGTGCTCTGTCTGGGCTCGTTCAGCTCACACAAATCTAGTGGATACAGCTTTAAATGAAACGTGCCGGATCATTACTGGCTGCCTTAAACCGACACCGGTAAAAATGCTGTATCCACTGGCAGGAATAGCGCCCCCAGATGTCCGCAGAACCGTGGCGAGTTCTAATGAAAGGGCCACAATGGTAGGTGATATACGGCACCGTCTGCACAATCACACCCCTGTGCCACAAAGGCTAAAGAGCCGTAACAGCTTTGTCAAGTGTGTCCTTCCTCTCGTCGGTGAGCGTTCACGGGAGAGATGTCGACTCTGGCGGAGCAGCGTTACCCTACCGATTCCTTTCGTCCCACCTACTGAAAATCTCCCTCCTGGACATGAATGCCCATGGCTGATTTGGAAATCCCTAAACAGACTTCGGACTCAAGTTGGCCGAAGCAAGGAAAACCTGTTTAGGTGGGGATTTGTAGATGAATCCAATTTAATGTGTGACTGCGGTACAGTCCCGCAGACGATGATGCACTTAATATCATGCCCGGCGTGTCCCCACACATGCACGCCGGAAGAATTAATGGATGCCACTGATAGCGCAGTCCTAGTAGCTAACTTCTGGGCTGGAACTATCTAGATTGTCATCGACTCGCTAAGAAGAAGACTACCAAGTCCCACCCAGCCATCAAAATTTACCCTATTACACGCCATACCGCCAAGATATTCCCTATTGCCCTTATCCTCAATGCAGTTTTCCCACCAGCAACACAAATATACATGAATTTGGGTCACAACCAATATTCAGAGACGAGATTCTCTCTACGCCATACACCTTGCCCCTCACCAAACCTCTCCCCGTACCCTATCCAGTACTCTTGAGCGCGCCCTATACGGTGCCCCAGAGCGTACCCAATAACTTGCCCCACGTTGTTCAAATAAACGATTGGTCTACTGCTGCCCATAAAGTGACCCATACTTCGACCCTTGATTTACCTCGCACTAAGTTCTCGACTTCTGACTCACAGTGTACGATTGTGACCCAGGACCTGGTGCCAAAAACATACACCTTCCCCTATAATTACAAAAACCCACACACTCTATTTGCTTATAGACCCATTATTTATACTTCTCCGCGAAATTCGCAATCACAAATGTTAGAGGATTTAATTAAAGAAGGTATACCAATCATCCCTAATGCGCCACTGCCTGATCAACTGAAAGACCCACTGCTAATCCCGCTACCTGAGCACCTTCAATATAAATTATGGCCTAAAGACCCATATCCACAAATATGGAAAAAAGTGGCACGGAAAGAGAAATCGCCATCAGTGCCTGAGCCTGGTACAAGTTCTAAGATAATCACTGGTACCAAATCAGAAGCCTCCACGCCCGCGAGGGACACCCCAACATGGAGTACAATTGTCCAGACAAGGGGGTCACGTGGCAAGCCCTCCCATGTGAGATCCTTTCGTTCATTTCCTCACCGCACCATGTCCTATGTCCACTCCACTCCTCGTACCTCGTCATCAAATCAAATTTTGACGACACGGTTGGCGCAGTGGCTAAGCGATTAGCTTTCAGCGCTACGTGTCGCGGGTTCGATCCCCGCACGGAACAAATATTTGTATGATCTACAGATAGTTGTTTCGGGTCTGGTTGTTTGTGCATGTGACATGTATGTTTGTAAACTGTACCCACGATACAGGAGAAATCCTAGAGTGGGGCAATGTTTTAAAAAAAAAAAAAAAAAACCCACCGCCTCTACCGGCATACTACCTTTACCTTTCCGATGGCCTCCTTGAGTGTCAATTCGGGCGCCTCCCGGCAACTATGCACGTGCGCTGCCAGGTGTACGCATCAAACGGGCACCCAACTCAACCTACCGTGCGTCCGCGCCGCACTATGGAAGACAAGTTTTCAAAAAGTTTTAGTTAGTTTTAGCTAGGTAACTTTATGTAATTAGGTTGTAAGTTTTTGATTGAACCACTCTCTGCTACTATAAATCTACCCTCAGTATAGATAAAATTAATGTATTCGAAATGAATAATTCAGGAGACCAGTAACTTGTGGGAAAAAAAATTTTTTTTAATGTTTTCTGGTTTCGTAACCATATCATTAACATGAATGAATTAGAAATATTCAAAAGATATAAAATGTGCTTGTCGTATAAATTTAAAACAACATTTTAAAGGGGAATTGTTTATATATCGAAGATGCTGGTGCTGGCGACTGCACTCTCCTCCCACAGGATGATGGTCTCATAAGCACAAAAAATGTAAGAAAATCTTCCATAACTACAATATTTGTCAGAGAGATTTGTTCCATATGATTGTCATTTTTATCGATAGTATATTACAATCAAAACTTTGGAAAAATTGAATACTTTTCAAAGATTGTATCTCCTCTTAAATTTTATCATAGTATGGAGGAACGAGGTATGGTGTTCCTCCATTGAAAAGGGAGGATCCTTCGACCAGGCAAGGTGGTTAGCGTTGCATGGCGGGCCTATGCCCGACAGATGATGTTGGATATTCGTATATGTTTTAGAATCGTTGTAAACTCTTATAGTGCGATTCAGGGTTTGTGTCTCACTAAAATGTTATGTTAAAAAATAAGTATTTATTAATAATTTCAAATTTTTTTATTATGAATATTGGGAAGTAATTTTAAAAATTGTTATCCCTATTTTATTCTCCCTTATGGCATGCAATGCTTAATTATAATTGTTTAATAATTAATAATTTCATATAAGAAGAATTCAAATTAAATTAATTAAGAAGTATTCTTGTGTATATTATTTATTACTCTATTATATCTATAAAAATAAAAGTCCTTATATTTAAAACTTCTTTGCAATCTACCTTCATTAAAAAGATTCTACACAATAATAACCCTACTATCATCCAACTGCTTAAAGGGGTTAAATACTCAGTCCACGCTACACACATAGTACAAGAACTTATAAAGTCCTAGTCTACTAAGGTCAAGTCAAAAGGTTTCATCGAGATGTTTTCCTTCACCATTAGCACAAGTGACAATTAAATCCTGATCAAAGGGTTAATTTAAACCTTCCTGCATGGAATAGCGTTCTTGAAACCACTAGGCTATCACTGATTATATAAGCAACTATCCACACAGGTAATGTTAATTGAAAAATAGAAAAAATACTTTTTTTTTTTAAATCGTCGCCCACACCGACCAACCAACCGAAACAACTATCTGTAGATCGTACAAATATTTGTTCCGTGCGGGAATAGAACCCGCGACACGTAGCGCAGCAGTCGATCTCTCAATGATTGCGCCAACCGTGCCGTCAATTGTTATAGGTATAGGTATAGGTACGTATAGAACATATACCTAACGAAATACGGAACAACGATTAATCAATTTGTTATTTTTTATAATTATGAAAAACTAAAGTAATAAATAGGTACAGCCGTTTAGTGTCCTGCAGCTAGGCCCGGGCTTCTTAAGAAGAGAAGGTAACGTTAGGTCTTAATCCACCACGCTGGCCTGGTTGGTGGACTACACAGACCATCAAAAACTTTATGGATGCCTCTCAGATATCCAGGTTTCTTTACGATGTTTTTCCTTTATCAATAACGTAAGTAACAATCAAATTCTAATCCGCACATAAATTCGTAACGTTACAGGCTGCACTGGAACTTAGTCCCTCCTACAAGGTAGCTATCACCGTTAGACGTTGAGATTTCCTGCTATAATTTGATTATCTTTCTGTGCTACGTGTTTTGGTTTCGATTCCCGCACGAAACAAATATTTATATCATCCGCTGCATAATCTAACTACATATATAAGGGACAGCTCCCAATGCAACCGATTTCGACTGAATATCAGTATTTTACACGGAGCGACTGCCATCTGACCTCCGCCACCCAATTACTGGAAGAGACAAATACCTAAGGTTAGACTGGATGTTGAGTTTTTCAGTTGCTGAAACCAGTAACGACTGTTATAGTTATTCGTATGACACCTGAGACCAACTATGCTTAGCGTGCTTTTCGAGGCACGTAGAAGAAAGAAAGAAAGAAAAAAGAAAATTGAATTTATTGTCACAAAAAAAAAAAACAAAACGTGCGATCAATATGCTATACACAAAAAAAAAAACTTAATTAAAAGATACCTTCTATAATTTACAACATTTATATGATAACATATTGACAGTACACGCCGCATCTGTGACAACGAGGTTCCCAATCAGCATTATGCTGTGTTGCGCGCGGCATGCGCCACAACACAGCGCTGGTTTTCGTTGTTAACCCCAAGTGACGAACAAACGCGAAACCAGCAAGAATATCAGTAGGTATTATTATACTTATACTAAATAAATACCCAATATAATAACATAAAACCAATGGTTCCGTTAAACATCAAATAAAATATTCAATATACATACATAAACTACATATACATACATAAACTACATATACCTATGTACATTTTGTTTTAATATCACTCGGGCTCACCACACGCGCCATCGCCCTAGCGACTGAGCGTGCCGACCACTTGCTTCCAGTCCGAGAAGCGCACGATTTCAGTGTAGTCGCGTGATAAAGTCGCGCGTAGGGTTCTATATTTAAGAAAAACAGTGAGCCATCCAAGGACTGACCGCAACAAGCGCTCCTTAACCTCGCAGATAGACTGATTTGCGCGAGTGACATGTATGTTCCTATGTAATAGTAGTGTATAATTGGGGGTTCTGGATCACTTGCTCTCGCTTCGCTCGATCGCGTGATCCAGAACTCCCCAACCATACACTACTGTTGTGATCTGCAAGTAAATAACACTGAGTAGTTATTTTACCCTCCTACTATGATCCGTGATACAGTTCGCAATGCAGATTGAGTAAGTGTATTAATAACGTCTAACCGATGCGGTGCGGTGCTCTGTTAACACTGATGAATGAACTGACTAATAACATTTTATTCGAAAGATAATCTAGCGACTGAGCATGGGCTTCGATTCCCAAATTAATGTTAATGCTACTACACAAATTCATTGTTCTGAAAACCGATATTAATCAAAAGCATATTTATTTTTATTACTCTAATTAGACTTAAACTGAATTGAAATCTACTGTGAAAGTGATTAGATATTCGTAATGACACCCAAGTAGCTGCAAAAATCTTATTATCATTGTTACGAGTGATTGAGTACTAGATGCATTGTTTGTCAATTATTCCCCACATAATCATGTGTATTATGTCGGATATAATAAAGGCTAAATGTCATCTTATATGGATTGTTAAGATTTCTCTCGTATCGCGGAGTGCTGCTTTACATACATTTTGCAGATAGCCAGAACCAGAACTAGTTGTAGGTAGATCACACATATGCTGGAATTGAACCTAGGACACGTAGGCTAGAAGTCAATTTAACTACTGCATCAATCGCATGTTTTAAATAGGCTCATACGTGGTAATTTTTCACTGTATTTGTGTCTGTCTCGTAGTAGTTATTATGTAGCAGGAAAGATATCGCTACATTATTATTTGTTAAATTAAATAATGGCAAAATAAAACACGAAAACAAAATCCAAACCGGAACAAATACTCATTTGTTCCGTGCGGAAATTGAACCCGCAAACACTTGGCGCATTAGTTGCAGCATCGATTAAACCTAATATTTACATTGTGATGTAGCGAGTCGAGCTCTTAGCCAATGCGCCAGACGTGTCGTCAAAGATGTGATAAAATATTGGATCACTTTATGCTAGCGTCACTAAATTTAATATATAATTTGTTAAGTTTTTGGAACTATAAACATAATGTTGCACATAACAAATTTATAATTCCAGTGCAACCAAAAGATATAGTTAAGACCTTTTCTTTACACTTCAATGTTTCCAGTTGTTCCTAAATCAACCTAATTTTACATCATTAAAACTGATATTTCTTTCAGTAGAAATAACACGATTTGTCAATATAATGCATATATTTAAATAACAGTTACATTAGGTAAGGAATATGTTATTTCTTAGAAGATCAATTACTCATTTAATTTATATAATTAAACATTAAATCAATGTTTATTTAATATTCACCCAGCTTAATTCTGTAATATCCTATTACGAGTTCTATAACAAAAATCACTTTGTAATCCATTGCCACCTCTTTCTATTAACATTAAAATGAGCAGGACAGCTATATCTAGCACAGCCTTTACGACTTGCGAGTTTAAAGAATAAGGCAACATTTCTCTATACATGACAAATAACTACCAGAGATCTCATTTTATTGGTTTCTTATATGTTTGTATGTACTCCGCCAGGGTTAATTGACACCTCATTCCTTTTACGATTTTTGTCTCCAGTTGCCTCCATAATTCTAATAAGGATAAAGTGTTGACAGTGACACTTTCCATAACTAGAGTATTGGGAAGCATTCACATTGCGCATTCAACACGACAAATGAATAAAATAAAATCTTCTTTAAGCGCTTTAGTGATAGAGATGAAATTTTAATAACAAATATTGTATTAATTAAATTGTTTGAAGAAATTATTGTTGGATACTAACATATGACCAAGGCTTTAGGATTTAGGTCTATAAAAAAGGCATCTGAGATATCATTCCTTACATTTTGTCATTATTGTGCTGAAGCGCATACAGAACAGTGAGTTTAAATTTGTTTATGATTGTTCTCAAGTGTTGCAGAAACAAAGTATGTGAGTATTATATTTTACTTAATCAATTTTTTCCTACGACTGTAATAGTTAATTGTTTAAAGACTGAAATTATTCAAGTATGTTTAGATAATACATGTATTCGTTAATTATTTCAAAACTAGTGTGCTAATAATATTTTAACAAACGTTTAATAATTGTTGATTCGTTGCTCTATCATGCGATGAACATAAGACCCGGGTTCGATTCCTATTCATTTAAATTATCTTTTCTTCTAATGCTGTAAACGTATCTATTATTCCCTGCCGTGCCTCTACCTAGCCCTTTGATGAACGAAGGTGTTGTTTCATTGTGCTAGGAATGTAGGTAATAAAAATATTTATTTCATTTAAATAATGTTTTCAGGGCTGAGTCTATGATTAATCCTTTTTGGGCTGAAGAAGAGGACTCTACGCCTTCAACGTCTCGAGCAACAAAAGAAAAAAACAGTGGCAGCTCAAAAAAAAAAGTTGTGAAGAGATATAAAAAAGTGTCTCGGAAGAAGAAGGCTTTGCTTTCTAAAACCCCTTTCGCATCAGAATCAGAGTCTGATAGCGACGGGCTGCCAGTTGTTACAACACCAGCTCCAAAAAGAAAACGGGATACCGCCGTTACAGACTCTGAGGTAACTTAAATACTACTAACTTTTTCAAACAATTTACATTTCCATTTCATTTAAAATCAATCATAAATTATATCAGTGTTTTTACAGTGTGTGATTTACTCCATAAAAGTTATACTTATTTGAGGACATAAGAGTTTAAATACTGTTTTATTTTTAATTTATCTATTTTTTTATTAGCCTCACGCTATATTATTTTTAATTAGAATTATTTTTTCTATATTATGAATTTCAGGATGAATTGTCTCGACCGCTGATCCGTGCTGCTACTCTGAAGAGCTGCTTCACTCAGCGAGTGGCTGATGGTTATACCTTCCAATCAGACCCCGGCAGGGTTGGCAGGTATTATATCGAATTAAGAATTTATAATACGGACGAAGTAGAAAAACTTGCTCCAAACGAGCGTTGGAAACAATCTTTTGTAACGTTAAAATTATCGACTGATAAAGATAATGTTGTGTGGAAGGCTTTAACACACCTTGTGAGTACTGGAAAGGCTGAATTTAAAGAAATTCAGCCCGTTCTATACAGTAAACGTTCTTAAATTAAATTAAAATACATTTTATTCAGTTTTATACCTTATCTATATTATGTACGGCTTATGCGCAAGTTTTCATAATTTGTGAGTAACTTTAATATGAACCTGTTTTTTTTTTTATATAGATCTATTTAATCAAATTAATTTATACCGAAATATAAAAATAGATACAGTCTTTATAAAGAAATGTGAGAATATTTAATTGATTTAAAATAAATATTTTATATTATACATGTCATTTTTTTCAGACGTTCAATATAAAAACAAATTGAAAATTGAGAAATTTAATAACCCGAAATAAGAAATTCTAAATTAAAACTGAGAAATTTTAATTATATTATACATGTCATTTTTTTCAGACGTTCAATATAAAATAGAAATTGAAAATTGAGAAATTTTAAAACCCGAAATAAGTAATTCTAAATTTAAAACTGAGAAATTTTAATTATATTATACATGTCATTTTTTTCAGACGTTCAATATAAAATAGAAATTGATAATTGAGAAATTTAAAAACCTGAAATAAGTAATTCTAAATTAAAAACTAAGAAATTTTAATTATATTATACAACTCATTTTTTTCAGACGTTCAATATAAAATAGAAATTGATAATTGAGATATTTAAAAACTCGAAATAAGAAATTAAAAAACTGAGAAATTTTAAATGAGAATTAACAACTTCTAAATAAAATTGAATAACTGTGATAGAAAATACCAAATACATTTAGTAAAAATAGTTTTTATAAAATTTAAGATCAGTTTAATAAACATGTTTTTTTGTAAAGACTGTAATATTTATGTTTCAAGATTATCAGCACACAGTAGAACAAATATTCATAAATCTAATCGATTGCTCTGCTCCGAATTCGAAAATATTCAAATTATTGCTACTGCATTTAAAAATAGGATAATAAGTTACAAAGTGAATCCAGTTAAATCTAATGAAGCAACAATAACTCCAGAAACGTTTTTAAATCAAATTTCTAAGTCTGTATGTGATATTATCAATCTTATGATTCAAAAACATAAATCAATTAAAGTCAATTTTGAATTATTTGTGTCATACATTTTGCCAAAAAATAATGAAAGCTCTATGAAATCTTTTAATACCAAGTATATGATAGCAGTTCCGAACACAGATATTTATAATATATATTTTAAATGCTCCGAAAAATTAATATCTAAATGTTTAGAGTTTGAACTTGCTGAATCTGGTTGGACTATCGATTGTATAAACCATTTGGAAGTAAACATAAACAAGTACAATCCTTTAAGAGCTGGAACATACTTAGAATTACCTAAGGTTATAAAAAACACAAAGTCATGTTTGAATATACGCAACAATGACAATAATTGTTTTTTGTGGTGTATTGTTGCCCACATGTTTCCAAAAAGACTGAATGCTAATAGAATGCAATCATACCCACACTATACGTTGCTTTTAAACATAAATGATATGTCTTTTCCACCAAGTTTCGATGATATTAAAATCTTTGAGAAAAATAACCCTTCGATAAGTGTGAATGTTTATGGTCTTGAAGCTAATAATCATGTAACGGGTCCTCTATATTTAACGCGTGAACGAAAGCTTACACATGTCAATTTGTTGTACATAACTAAAGACAATAAAGCCCATTTTTGTTTAATAAAAAACTTCAGTCGCCTTGTGCACCGACAATTAACCAAACATAAATCTAAAGTATTTTTATGTGATGAGTGTTTTTTGTATTATGACAATGAAGTTAAATTATTAAATCACAATTGTGGTAGAATAAAAACAATCTTGCCTGATGAACATAGCAAATTACAATTTTCAAACTTTGAGAGAACCCAAAGAATTCCAATTGTAATATACGGAGATTTTGAAAGTTTGCTTTGTAAATACTCGGACAATAATAAATCGCAATTTACTGAATCTGTACAGTCACATCAAGCATCATCGTATGCTTATTATATTTGTTGCAAATCTAAATCGGAATTAAATGATTTTGTTAGTTATAGAGGTCCAAATTGTGCACAAAAATTTGTTGAAACGATCACAAATGATATAAAAAGGCTGTATAAAATTTTACAAAATGAACAGCCAATGCTACCTCTCACTTTTGATGAGTTTAAATCATTCAAAACTGCTCAATTATGTCATATATGTAAAACCAAGTTTGCCCAAAATGATAAAAAAGTTAAGGATCATGATCATTTTACAGGTAAATATAGAGGTCCTGCACACAATGCTTGCAATTTAAATTTGAAGCAATGTCAGTACATACCTATAATTTTTCACAATCTATCTGGATATGATTGTCATTTATTTATAAAAGAGCTGTCGGATATAATTGGTAAAGTAACTTTGATTCCTAAATCAAAAGAAAAGTACATATCGTTTACAAAATTCATGCCTATTGATGATAAAAATATAGTTCAGTTGAAATTTATTGATTCGTTTAACTTTTTAAGTGCTAGCTTAGATAAATTGGTAAGAACGTTACACTCAGATGATTTTCAACACATGCGCGTATTTTTCAATAATGATCGTTTATTTAATTTAGCTTGTAGAAAAGGTGTATATTGTTATGACTATGTAGACAAATGGGAAAAATATAATGAAACCCAACTGCCAGAACAGTCAAAATTTTTCAATAAACTAACGGGCGAAAATATTTCAACTGAAGATTATCAGCATGCTTTAAACGTATGGCAAGATTTTAAAATAAAAAATTTAGGAGAATATATATACCTTTATTTAAAATGTGATGTACTGTTATTATGTGATATTTTCGAAAAGTTTCGGGAAATGAGTTTACTTTATTATAATTTAGACCCATGCTATTATGTTTCATCACCGTCGTTAAGCTGGGATGCTATGCTATTATATACTAAAGTAGAGCTTGATTTAATATCTGACGTGGAAATGTACCAAATGTTAGAAAACGGAATTCGAGGAGGTCTTGCCCAATGCACATTAAGATATGCCAAAGCTAATAATAAATACCAATCATCGTATAATAAAGACGAGGCAAGCACGTACCTTATTTATCTAGACTGTGTGAATTTATACGGCTTTGCAATGATGCAGAAACTTCCAATGCGTAACTTCCGATATCTTAATGATAATGAAATAAATAAGTTCAATATAAATAATGTTAACAAAACCGGTAATGAAGGATACATTTTAGAGGTAGATTTATATTACCCTCCTAACATTCATAATGCTCATTCGGATCTGCCATTTGCTGCCGAAAAATATTCTGCTATGCAAAGCAAGTGTAAAAAGTTAATAGCAAATTTATACAGTAAACATCGTTTTGTTATTCATTATATACATTTACAATAGTGCTTAGAAAATGGCTTAATATTGTTAAAAATATATAGAATATTCTCATTCTATCAAGATAACTTTTTAAAACCATATATTTTATTAAATACTTCTCTCAGGCAAAAAGCTAAATCGGATTTTGAAAAAGACTTTTTTAAGAAACAAAACAATTCTATTTTTGGAAAAACAATTGAAAACAAGCGGAAACAAGTTGATGTTAGGCTCGTAAAACTATGGAAAGATAAGTTAAATACAACCAACAAATTGTTTGGTGCTGAAAGGTATATTAGCGCACCGAATTTTAAAGACTTATCAATTTTGTCCGAAAGTTTAGTAGCTATTCAATTAAATAAGATAAAAGTTATATTAGATCGCCCTATTTATATCGGATTTTCTATTCTTGAAATTTCTAAAACACATCTATATAAGTTTCATTATTCTGTTATTAAAAAAATGTATGGAAATAATATACTGATACTGACAGTTTACTTTATTTACTTTATTTAGTAAAAACTGATAATATTTAGGAGGATATGAAAAACAATATTCAATATTTTGACACAAGCAATTTTGAGGTTAACAATATATATGGGTTACCTAAAGCCAACATGAAAATGCCAGGCTATTTCAAAGATGAATTAGGCGGAGAGATTATTTCAGAATTTGTAGGTTTAAGAGCTAAGTTATACTGTGTGCGCACTGAAAATAAAACAATAAAGAAAGCAAAAGGAGTAACAAAGCCGATTACGAAAAAATTGGATATTGAAAAATATAAAAGGGCATTAATGTTTAATGAAAACCTTCGAGATGATATGTATGTTATAAGGTCTAAAAATCATCAAATTTTTACGCAGAAATTAAATAAACTCATTCTTAATAGTGATGATGATAAAAGGCAGAGAATTAAAGGTTGTTTCAACACTTTACCTTGGGGGCATTATAGTTCATTGCTTTAGTACGTACTCTTAATATTTGTTCTACTGAGCTAAACCTACATTGTAACATATTTAAAGCTAATTATTATAATTAATATAAATATGTAATAAGTATTTAATGAAATAAAATAAAAATGTAATCAATGGATGTAACTATAATAAATAAACGTATAATCTATACCTACTTATTTGTTTTTTTTTCCTTTCCGAAAGATTTCCGTCTTATATAAACTTTTATAGATAATGTCATGATAACGTTAGTATCATAACATATACATAACATAACACTTGTAATCCCCCGAAGGACTAGACAGAGGTGTACCTAATATCCACATTTCGACAGTTATGTTTAAGCCCCATGCAGTATTGAACGTAAGCCTATTGCCATCAACCGGACAAAAATCGCGACTGCTACTAATGAGTTCCCGATGGAAAAACCTAATAATACTTTGTCCAACCTGGGAATCGAACCCAAGACCTCTTGTTCAGCAATCGCGCTTGCGACCATTAGACCAGCGAGACGGTCATAACTTTAGTATCTATACTATACTAACTTATTGGGTGATGAAAAACGCAGTATGTAGAATCAATTTTAATTTTATTGTTTCACATTTAATTAAATAATAACTTATAAATTGTATTCAAAGTTTTGTATGTAGGCGAACTTAATTTTTTAACTATACCTTCTAGATATTCTAAACTTAAATATAAATTAAATTAACTTTATACAATAATACCAAACATTACACATTAGATTTGCTTAACTTTTTCAATATTTTACCAACTAAATGATCAGTTTCGTCCATGATGTCATCGTAATCATTTGTCACTATATACTGCACATTCACACTTGCATTATCAGTTTCAGTGTCTATTTCTTCCATATTACGACCATCCAAATCATAGACCATAATTTTTATTAGATGACGAACATGTCCTTGCTCCTTACGCATGATAAAGGATGAGTTTTTAAAAGATTTACTTTTTTTCTTCTTCAATCTACGCTCCTCTGTTTTTTGTTGTCGACTCTCTTCACATGCTTTAGCTGCTACTTCTATATACCAGCTCTCCCTGTCCTGAGCATAATAAAATGGATTGGTAACTGGGTTTGAGTCCTCTATCACATTCTGAAAGAAAGCAAACAATATTAAACATCATGAACTATGGATTCAATGTTTGATTTAAGAGAATACTAATAGTTACGTACCTCTAAATTTCGTTGGTCAACGGTATCTAAAACGGGGCTGTAGGATGGCGAGTGTGACATGATTCTGTAACAAAGATGCATTACATAATTATTATTAATAGTTAAAATAATAAATGAAATAAAATAAATAAAAAACTTACCTTGAAAATATAAAAGCGTAAACAAAATTACTTGCTTATGCAAAGAACGCGCGTGAAGTGACCACTTACTTTATAATATATGCAAAAAAATTTGATGGGCAATGTGTAACACGAGTCATTACCTAGCTTATATTTATAGGTACTTACCAATCCTGTAAGATGAGAATAGAATCGATCCTGTAGTGACAAGTCTAAAGATAGCGCAAAATAAAGTATATATGTCTATGTTAGACAAGTATAAAATTAGTTGACATAATGAAGTTGATTAAACAACCCATATCACTAAACGTCAAAAATATAAATCTTGGCGAGTCTCCTCAAGAGATTAGACATAGCGCTTTGTTGCCGAATACGATTCGTTGTATAATTTGCGGTCCCTCGAATTGTGGTAAAACAAACGTTGTGATTAGTTTGCTATTGCATGAAAATGGTCTCAAATTTCAAAACCTTTACCTTTACTCAAAGACTAATTTTCAGCCAAATATTGTTTTTTACGAGAAGTATTAAGAAGAGTGCCTCGCATCAAATTCAATGAGTTCAATGACGATAAAAATGTCATATCTCCAACTGAATTTATATTTGATGATGTTGTATGTGAAAATCAAATAAACATACGTAATTATTTCTGATAAGTAAAAACAATCAATTTGCTTATGTCTACCCACATAAGCAAATTGATTGTTTTTACTTATCACAAACTTACTCAAAAATACCAAAACAATTATTACGCGACAATGCTAACTTTCTTATAATATTTAACCTAACGAACGTAACGTCGCGTACGGGTCGCTCTCGAGATTTATTTTTATAAAATTGTGGATTTGCACTTTACAGTTATAAATTATGTGCTCAACTGAACATTACATGATAACATACCGTTACAATATGGAGAACAGTGTTAAATTGGTGGATTTCTAACGTTTTCAACAATATTTGGTGTGCTAATAAGTGCAGTGACAAAAACAAGTCGCGGGTGGCGCGAAATACAGAGTAGGGCATCGCGCTCTTTCACTCTTGCGCGAACTAGCTATCTCGTTCTCTGTCGCACTCTTGGTGTTATCACAAAATTTTAGAAATTAAGATGGATTGTGAGGTTTGTAACAGAGAACTGAATATAGGCGAGACTATTGAATGTAATGGATGCAAGAAGGGATACCATTACAGATGTGTGAATATAACCCCGGCGGCGGCGGTACAGTTAAAGCGTACTTTTAAGTGTTCCTCGTGTTACAACGTAACTCAGCGTATACGAGTAACAGATGACACACCGGTGCGTGGTGGTCATGCCGCTGGTTTCGTAGATCGAGCAAATCAGTCGTTTGAGGAAAATGTTGTTCAGGAGAAAGAACAGTTGTTGACATCGGACGAGATTGTAGATCAAATTAATAATGTAATACTGGCTAAAATCAGTGTTTTTGAAACAAATATTATACAGGAGATTAAAGCCAGTGTGGCTGTACTGGCACTAGAAAATACTAAACTAAGACAGGAATTAAAGGAAGCTAATATGAAATGTAGTTCTTATGAGCAGCAAATTAAAAGCTTAAAAACTGGGGGACTACTGTCTAGAGAGGAAAAAGGAGATTATCATATCGATACCAATTACCAGAACCTACGACCAATACGGGTACCAGTACCCACAATATCGAAGTGTACTACTTCCCTGGCTTCATCGTCTCAAACGAATGTCCTGGAGTACGGAGTGCAAGCAACTACGCCTCCGCCGCCCCACAGGCCCGTGGAGACTAGTTACGCGGCGGTGGCCAGGAAAGCAGCGGATATGAAAGTTGACGATACTAGTAATAAGGATTGGATAGAGGTTAAAAAAAATAACAGACGAAGCAACGCAATAAGGAAAGGTGGTAATAACTCAATTATTTCTTTGAAAGCAGTTGAACGTAGGAAATTTTTACATGTTTGGAGGCTGAATAAAAACACTACAGAGGACGATCTTAAGGAGCATATCAAACAGACACTTGGAACGGCCTCGGAAATCGTTATCGAAAAACTAAAACCTAAAACGGAGCGAGACTATGCTTCATTCAGGATTGGTGTTACATTAAGTAATTTTGAGATACTTTGTGACCCTAAGATATGGCCAGTTAATGTAGAATACAGTGAATGGATTTGGTTTCGTCCCAATACTAAACCAAAACAACCGGAAACCCAGTAGTCATTTCAACATTTTATATCAAAACGTCAGAGGACTCAGAACTAAGACAACACAATTTTTATCACTACTGGAATCATCAGGATCTGATTTATTTGCTATTACCGAATCGGGCCTTAATGAAGGTATTCAGAACGCGGAAATTGTGCTTCCTGGCTATCATATATTACGATGCGATCGGGCGGATGGTCGCAAGCAAGGAGGCGTATTTTTAGTGGCCACACCGAGGTTCGAGCTGCGACGAGTGTCGGTGCCAGGTGACATTAATATAGATAGTCAAAAGTTTGAGCTGATGTGTGCGGCTGTTTATATGCATAATTGTTTTCTATTCATTTGTTGTGTCGTATATATTCCACCAGGGGCTGACGACAATGAATATTTGTCGATGTTTTACATATTAGAAAAAATATGTGTCAAATATAGCAGTAATTTAGTTATATTAGGGGACTTTAATATGTACTCGTGTAACAACAACATTTCTAACTATTACGAATATTTCATGGCCTTCTGTGAATTTACTCAGTGCAACGCAGTACCTAACTGTAACAGTAGGCAGTTAGACCTTGTGTTGAGTGCGCGTGGTGGCGTGTCGGTGAGCGCGGCGGACGAGGGCCTGTAGCCCGTGGACGCGTACCATCCTCCGCTGGCCGTGCGCATCGAGCGCGGCGCGCGCGCGCGCCCGTCCCCACCGCCCCCCGCGCCCTGTACCTCTCCCGTATCGCCGCGTACGCGACACTCGCAATCTCAATCTTTGATAACTCGTACATGTTGGAATTTTAATAAAGCGGACTTCAATCAAATGTATAGTTTGGTAGCTAAAATAGATTGGAGTGAGATTTACGGTTTAGGCGATCCGGATATAGTTTTAGACTTATTTTATAATAAGATATATGACGTTTTTAACAAGTGTGTTCCTCCAAAAAATAAACATATTAATCTATTAAATAATAGATACATTTATCCAGTATGGTATACAGCTGAAATAATTAGAGATATAAAGGTTAAATATTTATTACATAAAAATATAAATTAAGTAAATCACGCAGTGATTATATGGAATTCGCACGATACAGGGCGAGAGTGAAAACCATGACTGCTCGAGCGCATGACCAGTACCGCAACCGCGTGCAAGGGCACCTAGCAAAGGATCCGCGAGCGTTTTGGGGGTATATTAGGTCTAGGAAAGGCGATTCGAATCAGCGGAAGTTAATTGAGAACGGACGGGTATTATCGGAATACGAATGTGCCAACGAGTTCGCCCGGTTTTTTCAGTCAGTGTACAATCCGGAACCTCCCGAACTAAGTGTGGCGGCGGAGAGTGCGGGCGAGGCGGCGGGCGCGTCGCCGGGCGCGCGGGTGCACCTAGCGAGCGTGGGCCTCGCTGACGTACAGCGCGCACTAGCTCGCTTGCCGCCTAAGCGCTCAGCCGGGCCGGATGGTATTCCGGCGTACATTTTTAGGGATTGCCGTGTGGTGTTGGTTAAGCCGTTGTTACACTTGTTCAACGTCTGTATCAAGACCGCAACTTTTCCTGAGCGCTGGAAACTTACCCGGGTGGTACCCGTGCCAAAAGGTAGTAGAGATTCAGCACCCAGTGATTATAGACCCGTAGCGGTATTATGCACTCCAGCTAAAGTGTTCGAGTCGACCGTTCACGGTAGCCTGTATCCACAGATTAGCGCTCTGTTGTCCGACGCGCAGCATGGTTTCCGTCCTGGGCAGGGGACAACGGGGAACTTACTGAATCTTATGACACAAATAGTACCGACGGTGGATGCGGGTCAACAGGTAGATGCTGCCTACTTCGATTTCAGGAAGGCCTTTGACACAGTAGATAACGACGTCCTTTTGACTAAATTGGCTGGTGTAGGCTGTACACCTTGTCGTTGCCGTTTGTCGTTTTTCGCCTGCTATTTACGAGACCGTTGTCAGTACGTCGACTGCAGTGGGCAGCTCTCTGAGCCCTATTTCACGAGATCAGGAATCAGTCAGGGCAGTAATTTAGGACCTTTACTGTTCATTTTAACAGTTAACGACCTGCCGAGAGTAATCAGTAAATCCATACCATTGTTATTCGCTGACGATTTGAAATTAGTTCTTAAAATAAAACAGGAAACTGATCACGACATATTGCAACAGGATATTGGTAGGGTAGTAGAGTGGAGTCGTAGCAATAAGTTGTATTTCAATGTGGCCAAATGTTCGGTGTTATCATTTACCCGTGCGCGCGACCCAAATCATTATAAACATTGCATGGATGGAATCCCACTGCAACGTGTCTCAGAGGTAAAGGACTTAGGCGTGCGTTTTACAGCTGATTTAAATTTCCGTAAGCATACCACTGATGTTTGTAAAAAAGCATACCACAATTTAGGGTTGGTCTTACGGCTAGGAAACCAGTTCACGAACATCAGTGCTCTGAGATCGTTGTACGAAGCGCTTGTAAAAACTCATTTAGAATGCAACGCTGTCGTCTGGTCGCCACATGAAGCCAAGTACAAACTAATGCTAGAACGGATCCAGAACAAATTTGTGAGATTCCTGTACTTAAAGCAGTATGGTGTGTATCCAGGGTATCCACTGTTGTATCCTACTCTATTTGTGCTCGGCATGGTAGGCTATAATAAGCTGGAAGTAAGAAGGGAAGTAGCTCTCCCCATTTACTTATTTAAGATTATGCGTGGTAAAATACACAACCCAGGCGTTCTACGCACGGTTGGGCTGTGTGTACCTGATGGGTGCGTAGGGCGACGGAGGCGACCGCCGCTGCTGTGGGTGCCGCCCGCTCGCACCAACCTGCTAAAGCACGCGCCGCTGACGCGCGCCCTGCATACACTCAATATGGTGTCACAACAGATTGATTGCTTCAATTGTACTTTGAGTGAATTCACACAGGCCGCTTTTTGTAAAATTACTTTTGGTTGTTCATAATAATATAATTGTCATTGTTCATAAAAGTCTAATCTTTGTAAGCTATTATAACTATAACTACACTATTGTATTAGGTAAGCCTGTGATGATAGTTGTATGTTTTTAAATAAATAAATAAATAAATTTAAACAAGATGTCGTGAACTTAAAGCACATCTATGACGAACATGTCAACTCCGATTTACCATGGAATCAGTTCAAAGATATTTGTAAAACTGTTTGGAATAATCCTTATAATTTTGTTCTTATTAACAAAGAGTCGTCATTAAATAAGGGAAGGTATAGACAGAATTTTGATATTTTTAATTAATTTATAACTTTGAATGACTATATATGTGCACATATAAGTAATTAACATACAAAATCAAATTCAGTACAATTAGTTCCTTAGCCGAACGCAGTTGTAGGTATAACATGGAGAAAAATATTAAATTAGAATTAATGAAGTCTGTAGACTCCATAAAGAATAAAATAAAACAAATGAAGGGCCAGGAACACTCAATGAACTTATCACTCGATAAAATGCTAAAACCTGTCACAGATCCCCTTAAAACTTTAGTTGGTTCAAATATAAATATGGAAAAAATAAAAAATTTAGAAACTACAACACTCACTAATTCTGGAGATATTGAAATGGATGACATTAATACTAGCTCATCTACAAAGTTTGAGGACTGTTACGAACCAAAACTTAATTCTGCACAATTGGTTAACAAGTCTCCTAAAATGGAATTACCAGATGATTTAGAAATTTCATTAGAGGGCCATGATATCTATGATATTTATAATGATGTAAATGTACCGTTTGGAATAAGAAGTAAAAACAAAACTTTATTGATGGGAAATTCAGTAGTATCATTTTCTAAAATTGACAGTTTGAATAACGATAATGTAATTTTGATTAAAATCGACGATAAATCCTACAATTTAACCCCAGGCCTGAAAGAACTTTTACTTCGAAAAAAACCCGATTTACAACTTATATCTAGCAAAGATAAACTTGTATACAAGGATATATTGCATTATACAAAAGCTCATAAGAGAAACTTCAATCCTAGAGGTCAAATAAAGGGTGATAAAGGAATAAAATATCGTGAAATAATCAAACCATTGTTTTCCGAAACGTCAAATGATAATATTCCCACTTAACTTGGGGGATACTTGCCAACGTTAAAGAAATATAAAAGAAATACTGACCTGGTATATTGGGATGACCCCAACGAATTAGTTGAGAGATTGAAATTATTAGTTGCTTCAAAAGATTCTGGCAATACAAACCATGATAATGAAATTTTATCGATAATTGAAGAACTAAAAGAAGCTGACGTAATTAAACAATAAATAGTAGCAATAAAATGATTTTCATTCAGTATCATTGCTGGGTTCACCACAAATGTTATATTATACTGAGTTTTGAAGATGAGTAAAGCTAATGTGGTAAACGAAATTCACAAAAATGCAAGGGTAAACTTTCCCCGAAGACATGTTATTATGAAAGATATAGATGATCTTTGGCAAGCAGACTTAATTGATATGCAATCAATTTCTAAAGAAAATAAAAATTATAGATTTATTCTTACTGTTATTGATACATTTTCGAAATACGCTTGGACCTTTCCTTTGAAAAGTAAAACCAAAGATGTTGTATGCAACTCTTTCAAGATTTTGTTGGATAAAGGGCGTGTCCCCAAAAATCTGCAAACGGATAATGGGACAGAATTTTATAATAATAAATTTCAAAAACTTATGACATATGACTCACAATATAAACCATTATTCAACATTCTCAACAAAAAAGGCATCAATAGTTGAGCGATTTATCAGAACATTGAAATCTAAACTGTATAAGGAATTCAGTTTAAAAGGTTGCTATAACTGGATAGATACCCTTAATAATGTTATTTACAAATACAATCACACCTATCATCGGACTATTGCTGAAATCCCAGCACACGTAGATAATACTAATAAAGAACGTATATTATGGAGATATCTCAGGTTGGTAAAAACCAATAATAAAAAAAGCAAATTTAAAGTTGGTGATTATGTACGTATCAGTAAGTACAAAGGAACATTTGAAAAAGGATATACTCCCAACTGGTCAACAGAAATATTTAAAATTCGAAAAATACAATATACAATTCCCATCACCTACTTAATTGAAGATGCGATCAGAGGCCAGCCCATTTTAGGTGCATTTTATGTACAAGAGCTGCAAAAGACAAAATGTCCTAATTTATATCTTGTCGAAAAAGTTCTGAGAAGTAAAGGAAATAGTGTTTTAGTAAAATGGTTAGGTTTGTCTTCTTCTGAAAACAGTTGGATTGACAAATCGAATATTTATTAAGTGGTCAACCCATGATGCGGCAGTCTTATGATGGGTATTGGTGAGAGCAGTCTTCTCAATTGGCTTATAAATAATTTACCATTTGAATTACATTTACCAGGATACAATTATTGCGGACCTGGAACAAAATTAATTAAAAAGCTTACACGTGGAGATAAAGGTATTAATAAATTAGATGAATATTGCAAAGAACACGACATTGCCTATCACAAGTCTTCAAGCTTAAAGGATCGCCACAAGGCAGATTTAGTTTTGTTAAATATGGCAAAAAAACGAGCAGTTGCCTCGGATGCGAGTGTAGGAGAAAAACTGGCAGCACGTTTAATAAGCAGCGCTATGTCAACAAAAGTTAAAACTGGTTCTGGTCTTAAAAAAAGTAGTAAAAAGTGTTCGCGAAAAACTGCATCTGGAAAAGGGTTAAAGAATCAATTAAAAACTGTTATCAACAAAACAAAAAGACATATGTAAAAAAATTGAAACCAAAATGCAAAAAAGTGGCAATAGAATTAGCTATGGCCGCTGCCAGAGAGCTAGTTAATGATTCGTCCATTAAACTTCCTCGTATTATTCCTATACCAAAAACTGGGGGAGTATTACCCTTGATTCCTATTTTTGTGGGTTTATCTGCGGCAGGTGCCCTAGCAGGCGGTGCAGCTGGTATTGCTAAGACCATAAATGAATTCAAGATGGCAAAAAAATTGTATGCTGAATCGAAGAGGCACAATGAAAAGATGGAAGCTCTGTGCATTGGGAAAGGGCTACACCTGTAACCGCATAAAGATGGGCTCGGAATTTTCGTATCGAAAGAAAAAAACTAAAATATCGGCTACCTAAACGAGCCCTGAGTAATTTGGACATTTTGAAGTATGGAAATAATATTCCCTATTTTAGAGGCGTCTTTATGAGAGATGAGCTCCCTAAACACCCATTTAAAAAAGAATGTGGAGTTATTAATTTAGATAGCTCTAAAAATCCAGGTTCTCATTGGGTAGCCTATGTAAAATACAATGATTATATTGAGTATTATGACAGTTATGGAAATCTTAAGCCACCAAAAGAATTTATAAAATATGTAGGTTCCAAAGTTCACTATAATTATGATAATATTCAACGTGATCATCCTTTCAATTGTGGACATCTTTGTTTAAACTTTTTGAAGAATTTTTGGTATAGTGAAAGAATAAAATAAGCAGAATCTTGTAAAAAAGTTCAGTATACAAGCATGTCTACTACGGTTGCCATCTCTGGAAATAAATCGGAATTGGTTACATACTTTCAACCACCTCTACATTTATCTGGCCAATACGAGTGTGGTTTGCTAAACTTTTCAGTATTAAATTCAAGACCACATATTAACAACAGCAGTCTGTCTGCAATCAGAATCGAATGTGATCTTGTGCACGGTTCATACTGCAACGGATTACCAACTCATTTCATTCATGAATTTGTATCTGATACTGCTCCAGGTCATCACTACATAGAAAAACCGCAAAACGTTATTTACTATCCAGTAAACAAAAATATAGTTTCATCGATATCTGTTAGGATTGTTGATCAATTTGGTCACTGCATTAACTTTGGAAAATAACATATTCAGCTACGTCTTCATTTAAGAAAAACAAAATGATTGTTCATTATAAAAACACCCAAGTCAATGAAAAACCTCTTAGTTCTTCTACGATTGCTAAGGTGCAAACACGTAAGAAAAAAGTTAAGAAATTGACTAAAGCAAATATAGATTTTCTTAAAGCCCTAGGGTTTAAAGTATGAATATACTACAGATTACGGAATCACCGCACTTCGACACTTCGATCGAAAGTTATGAAGTCCATTCGTACAATCCCTACAATAACAGCTTTAGAGAAAACGATGAAATCAGAATTCCCATCCACCAGCAAGACATATACGTATTACCATCAGCCAGTTCAATTTATGTCGAAGGACAAGCAAAGCTCTTCGGTAAAGATGGGAATCCGATCAAGAAAACTGTTACATTCACTAATAACTCTGTTTTGTCTTTGTTTCAAGACATCAGGTACGAAATAAATGGTATTGAAATAGACCGCATAAAAAACTCGGGAATAACGTCAACAATAAAATCATACATCTCATTAAATGAAGCAGAAAATAAAGTGGCCGCCTTATGGGGTTGGAATTTAGAAGGATTTCAAAGTGATGGTAATTTTAGTGCTGTGATACCACTAAATAAGGTTTTAGGGTTTGCAGAGGACTACAATAAAATTGTGATAAATTGCAAACATGAACTTATATTGAACAGAAGTAACACTAACTTAAATAGCGTTATTCTTACCGATGATATTGTACATTTTCAAATAGATATACACAGAATTCAATGGAGAGTGCCGCAAATAAAAGTATCGGACCGAGAACGACTAACACTTTTAAAACATTTAGAAAGAGATAAACCTATTCAGATGGCTTTTAGAAATTGGGATTTATATGAGTATCCATTACTACCTAAGACCATGAAGCATTCTTGGTCAGTTAAAACTGCTTCACAATTGGAAAAGCCTAGATATGTAATTTTTTGCTTACAAACTAATAGGAAAAATAATAAATCTAAAGACAGTTCACTATTCGATCATTGTGAAGTAGCAAACGTAACACTCTTCTTGAATTCACAATATTATCCATACGAACCTTTGAATTTAAAATTTTCTGAGAACAAATACAATATATTATATGAAATGTTTGTAAAATTTCGTCAGTCATATTACAACTGTCCAATAGACCCGTTGCTTGACTTAAAAGGGTTCAAAGAAAAAGCCCCCCTCTTTATTTTAGACTGCTCAAGACAAAACGACAGCCTTAAAACAGGTCCAGTGGATGTGAGGTTAGAAATTGAATGTTCTACAACAATACCAGATCAGACGGCTGCATATTGTTTGATTATAAACGATCGACTTGTGGAATATAAACCGCTCAGTAACATTGTGCGCAGCTTATCATGATTGCTATTGTAGATATTCAAGGCTTTAAAACAGAAGCAAATGAATTTATAGTAAAAGAAATCGCTATATTGCATAATAAAACAATACAAGGGTTTTTAATTAAGCCGCCGTTTCCATTTAAAAATTTAACGAAATCAGAAAAAAAGCAAGTTAGTTGGCTTCAACGTAACAGAAAGCTACATTGGAATCAAGGATTTGTGCCCTATTCCAATTATCAGATTTTGATTATAGATATTTTAAGAGATAAGTTTATCTACGTCAAAGGTTCAGAAAAAGTAATGTGGTTAAAGCATATTTTAGAAAATAGTAATCGTAATATATTCAATTTAGAAGATAAAGGTTGTTTTAGTTTGATAAGTTTGTACAATCAGTATAAATATTCTCAAGATGTATATAATTGTATTTATCATGACTCTGTATGTGTTTTAAAAAATGTATTGTGTTTAAATAAGTGGTGCTTGGAAAATAAAATTTTAAAATAAACATTTTCTTGTTTCATTTCTGTAAGGTAAAATTTAATGTATCTTAGAATTTTCTATCCCCTCCTAATCCTGCTCAATCATATAAGTTGCTGACAATTTCGGGGGTAACTCATTATACGTTTATAATTATCAGTATCGAGAATTAGGAATTAAATAAATATAGAACATGTCTCCTATTGAATACAAACCCCGATACGACATGTATAACTCGTATAAAAGGCGTGAATTTTCATTTAGTTATTATTGGGCAACAGCTGATACAAAAAAAAAGATTAGTGATGGAAATGGCTGACGCTGGATTCTTTTATTATGGAAATAGTGTAAATGATAAGGCAGCATGTTTCTCATGTGGAGGTATTATCATTGAAAAGGTTGCGAAACTTTTTACCAACTGCCACTAAAATTGCACTGGCACAATCCCTCCTCCTGCCGATTTTAGACTATGCTGATGCGAGCTATCTCGATCTCACTGCCGTGCAACTGGATAAACTTGAGCGACTTCAAAATTTCTGTATTAGATTTATATTTGGATTACGCAAATATGATCATGTCTCTGAATTTCGTACTAAGCTCAAATGGTTGCCTATCCGTCTTCGCCGGAATACTCATATCCTTTCACTGCTGTATAATGTACTGTTTAATCCATTTACTCCTTTTTACCTAAAAGAACGGTTTGAGTTTCTCTGTGATTCGCATTCTAGATCCTTGAGGTCATCAGAAAACCTGGTGCTTAAAATCCCAGCGCATTCTTCCATGTTTCGTAATAAGTCTTTTTCTGTACAAGCTGCTTGCCTATGGAATGCGCTGCCACTTGCTGTGAGACGTGCACAATCTCTGACAACTTTTAAAAAACTTGTCAAGGAACATTACCTGACGCTGAAATAGAGTACTCCAGACTTGCTTCGTCCTAATTTGCAGATATTTGGATATTTAGTGTGTATATATTTATAAATGTTATTAATTATTTTCTTTTCAATTATTGTACATCTGGACTGCCCGTTGTCTTGTTAACCTGTTACTATCATTTCCATTTGGTTGCCTGGAAGAGATCGCTCTAAGCGATAAGGCCGCCCCTTGTACATTGCGTATTGTTTAACCCTTTTGTAACTTATTTTCTATTGATGTACAATAAAGAGTATTATTATTATTATTATTATTATTATTGAAGACTGGGAGATTTATGACGATCCTTGGATGCAACATGCTATACAATATCCTAAGTGTTTTTATTTGAATGCTGTGAAAGGAAACGATTATATAATTAATACGCGCATCTCAAATACAATATTAGACTCTTAGTCGTCGTCATCGTCGTTGCAGTATGATGAATCGTTCGCAGATCATAGTAGGAGGGTAAAATAACTGCCCAGTGTTATTTACTTGCAGATCACAACGCAATTATACACTACTTGTAATCTATACTCATGATAACTGAAGAGAAATCGAATGTAGATTTGTCTTACCGTCAGTACTTCACACTTCTCATACAAGTGTATAGTGGGAAATCTATAAGGTCTGAAGGTCATGACTTTAAGAAGAGATCTTTGGGCCCTTTCAAGGTGTATCATAATGGTCTCACATGCACCACCCCATACAACAACACAGTATCCCAAAACTGATTGCACTAGTGCGTAGTATACAGTGCGCAGAAGTTTGAAGTCAGCTACGTGTCTCAATTTTTTGAATGCCCATATAAGCTTCCTAGTACGTGTCGTGGTGAGATCTATGTGCTGCCGCCAGCTAAGTCGTTCATCTAGAATCACTCCTAGGTATTTAACTTGTGTAGATTTGCTGATAGTCATGCAAGAGCATTCCGTGGAAGAAGCTAAATCGCACGTATGCAATTTGACATCTAAATTTTCCGGTTTAATTTTGGAAAAGAAAAATTGAAGAAATGTAGATTTTGATAAGTTTAATGTGAGGCGATTATCTCTGAGCCAATGGTTTACCTTGTGCAGTCCCAACTCAGCACTTCGCCGCACCTCATCCCAAGTCTCTCCATGAAACACTAATACACTATCATCAGCGTAGGTAAAAATCTTTCCGTTCATTAATGACAGTTGACACAGGTCATTTATATAAATCAGGAAGAGACTTGGACCAAGAGTACTACCTTGTGGAACGCCAATTGTTACCCGGGCATCGGAGCTAACATGTTCTTTAATTTTTACTCTTTGCGTACGGTCACAAAGAAAATCCTTAAAAATATTTAAAGCATTACCGCGGATACCGATCCTATTCAACTTGTCCACAAGGAGGGGAATCTGAACGGTGTGGAATGCTTTTGCCAGATCGAGAAAGATTCCGACACATTTCTGTTTTTTATCAAGGTTTAACGTGACGTGGTCTGTCAATTGACCAACAGCATCTTCAGTACTTTTTCCCGATCTAAAACCGAATTGGGCATCCGACAGTATCTTGTTGTGTTCCAAGAATTTTGTAAGCCTACTATTCAAAACCTTTCCCAATATTTTTGACATGGTTGTTAGAACTGAGATGGGCCTTTAGTTTCTTACATCCTCTCTCACTCCCCCCTTGTAAACTGGAGTAATAAGAGACTTCTTAAACACCTTCGGAAAAACACCTTGTTCAAAACAGATCTCAATGAGTTTAGTTAGATGGGGAACGACAATGGGTTTGGCTAATTTAAAAAAACTTAGCCGGAATAGAGCCCCAACCAGTGGCACAGTCATTCCTGAGATTCATTATCAACGTTCCAATCTCGGCTTCATCTGGCGGAAGTAAAACGATTGAATTTGGAACGCGGGTCATTTCATTTAAATAATAATTTTCAGATTGCGTTATTTTATCTGCTAGCTGTTTACCAATGTTGGAGAAGTAGTCGTTTACATCGTCTACAGCATTTGAAGCACTTTTTGTGGTGGGCAAAAGATGATCCCCAACGGTTTTATTTTTTGTAGTATTAATAATAGATTTGACAGCATTCCATTTTTCTTTATTAGTTTTAGTATTTTCTAATAACGATTTTTCGTAATTTCTTTTCAGCTTTTTCAAAAGAGCGTTGCAGAAGTTACGGTATCTTTTATATGACAGTTCAGTAGTATTATCTTGCGGATTTTTTTAAAAGACTTTGTGCAGCTTATCTCTATGGCGAATACAACGCAGTAAACCAGGGGTAAGCCAAGGTTTAAGCAATCTTTTCCTACAGGGTCTCAAAAATACTTTTGTGTGCTGTTTCAGTGTGTTTGAAATATGTTTAATAAAGAGCGTGGCGGCATCATTTGCATCCGATTCATTGTTTATAAATGAGAAATCTATAGTTTGCAGGTTTGTTAGGGCAGCATCATAATAATCAATTTTATTGTACAAATAAATACGTTCACTTTTACGATGAAAGCAACTAAGGCTTAATAACACTGACGCGTGATCAGTTACTGTGGAATTTAAAACAAAGACTGCAGCAGGTAGGGACGTGTTCAACATAATATGATCTAAACAATTTGTAAGCCTGGTTGGGTACATGTGTGCTGGGAGAAGCCCTAACTCTGCAGTCAGGTTCAGATAGGATGCACTGTTTCTATCATTATTATTAACTTTAATATCAATGTGTATGTCTCCAGCAATTACAACATGTTTAGATTTAATTGGCCGAATGATCCCGTCCAATGAGTTAAGAAAGTTATTAGTGCAGTATATAGATGGGGATCTATACACAGCCAGAATGTATATATCTGGATGAATTTTTACTAAGAGAAAATTAGCGCCATCAGGTTTTGGTTCTTCAACTGCGCATTTAATATCCTTTTTAACGTATACTACGATTCCACCATTTTGATTAAGCCAGGTTTTCGAGGAAAATGTTTCATAGTTTTCGAGAGTGGGAATAGGTTTATGTTCATTTAGCCAGCATTCAGTGAGGATAATAATGTCGTTCTCGAAAGAGAACCTAGCTAATTGTGCCTGAAAACTGTTCATATTTTTGCATATGCTACGAATATTTTGTGTTATAATTTTTAAAGACGTCGTCGCAGATTTATGTAATACAGTATTACAAGTTTCGGGGTCACAAATATACTTATTAGCCACCGAGATATTATCTAATTCAGATGAAATAATATTGGAATTGTTAGCCATTGATAAGGGAATTAGAAATCATGTCACAAGTCGATATCTTACATACGTAATTTTTGCCATGGTGATAAAGGAATGCTTGGAGATCTTGAAGAATGATCCAGTTAAATATATTATATCCATTGGTTACGGTTGTTGTTATAATACATATTTGGTATAGGTGGTTATGTGTGTGTATAAGTGATTGAATGAGTGTAGGACAACAAGACATAAGGTAGTAAACTGACGCTATTATAGCGTAGATCAAAGCATTATTAAAATAAACTATAGAAATCCAGCAAATGAAAAAAAAGAGAGATATTCACTAGTCATTTTTCCCAAAGAGGATTGTTGAAGTCAGCTTCACTCTTTATCAATATTTGCTTTTCGCCTTCAATCCTTCGTATAAAGACTCTCCCGAAGGATGTCCAGCAAAACTTGTAGCCGTTATCCTTTGCATAGTTTCTGGCCAGATAATATAGTCGTTGAGCTTTTAGGGTCAGGCTTTCAGTTATATAAATTGGTTTTGCCGGGTTTTCTATCTTGATATGGGTAGTGTTTAGCTTATTTCCGCTGTTTGTTTTGTTAAATTGGCGGACATTTTTCATTATGTTTTCTCTCTTCGTAATATTACTGAAATCAACCATTATAGCCGGCACGCCTTCTTTTTTGTTCAGGCGGTAAACATCTTTAATATCTTGCCTTTGAAGGGGGGTTTCCAGTACCCTAGCCGTTTCTGTGACGAGTTTGCAAAGATCTTCCTTGTTCTCACCCTGCTTTTTTGGGATGTTTCTAATTTCTATTTTAGACAAGTTCATCGTTCGCTCCAAGTTTTCCACCCTATCTTCAAGCTGATTAATATAAGTGCGGTCAGATTTCCTTTCCGCTTCTAATTTTTCCGTTCTAATTACCATATCGTCATATTGCTTTGAGATATAGGTAATGCTATCCTTAATTTCAGAGTTCTGGGCTAGAATTTCAGACATTGCCGTTTGTAGAGATTTAAGATTGCTATCCGTTTGGGTTGTATGGGATTTCAATAATTCTCGGATCTCTTCCATAAAAGCACTGCATTCGTCATCACGCTTGCGCTTGCGAGTAATTACATTTTCGTTTTCAGGAACAGACAAGTTAGGAGTGGATACAGCTGTCTGTATAGTTTGCAAGTATGGACTTGATTGGGCTTCTGATTCGGCGCGTACTTGCGTCTTTGGAGGTGTGCGTATTGGTGGCATATTTGTTTACAAAATATAACTTTATAAATTAATAAACCAAGGTTGTCTGTAGTCCGAAAGCAATAAAAGCTAAACCAATATTATAGATAAGCAAAGCACTCCTTGGAAATGTGCAAAAAGAATCACACGTACACAGGTTTGAACTTGCAACTCATTCACCCAAGTCGCGGTATGGTTTTAACCAGCTATTTCGTCTTAGCTAATTCTTGTGAAATTATGGATGTATTTCTCACCAGAGCCGTCGAGGAAACGATTATAGTTGAGGTGTGTGACCATATATGGTAGCGTTATGAGCCGTGTCGTGCCCTCTGACAGCCTCCTCTCACCAGCTCTCCTCTCACCAGCACTCGACGAATAGGATTGAAGCGCGCCGTGTGACTCACTGTTGTCGACTTGCTCTTTGTTTCTTGTATATTGTTCTTCTATTTATTCGAATGTGCAGTTGTTTTGTTAATATAGTTTTTTTCTCAGACACTGGTATTTCCTTGATCACTGACTTTACGGGTTCGGGGACCGTAAAATATACAATAAAATTGTGCAACGGAGACTAGATTATTTAACGGAGCGACTTGCAGTACGTCTAGCTCTGAGTGTGCGCGGAAGTGAAGTGAGTGACTTAATAAACTAACTAGTGCAAGCAAAAAGGCCCCTCCCTTTCTCTGGTCTCAGGAATGTATGGACTTTTTCAGGAAACTAAAAGAGGTACTGGTGACTGCACCAGTCTTGTCTTGTCCTGATTACAGTTTACCATTTGAAGTCCACACAGATGCTAGTAATTACGGTATAGGTGGGTTATTGACACAGATTAAGGACGGTGTCGAGCACCCTATAGCGTACATGAGTAAATCCCTGTCTAAACAGGAACAAAACTATAGTATTACTGAACGAGAAGCCCTAGCTGTCCTTCTACCATTGGAACATTGGCGTTGCTATCTTGAAAACGGCTTGAAGTTCACAGTCTACACTGATCATTCGGCACTCAAGTGGTTTCTTAAGCTGCAAAACCCATCCGGTCGCTTGGCACGATGGGGAGTTCGGCTTTCAGCTTTTAACTTTGACATTCAGCACCGTCGTGGTGCAGATAATACTCTTCAAGACGCTTTGTCGCAGGCGTGTCCTGTAGCCGCTCTCGTAGACGCAGGCACTTCTCAGTCAAACTCACAACCACAAACTAATGACAAGTGGTACTTAAAAATAAATGAGGGTTGCCAACGAAACCCGTCGTCGTACCCTAACTACATTGTCAAACATAACAGACTATTTCGCTATGTTAAAAGTAAATTTACATTACTGTGTGAGTTTGAATGGAAGGAAGTGGTTCCGTCTGAATCAAGGATCCGCGTAATAAATGAAAATCATGCTGAACCTACAGCCGGACATTTAGGTATCTACAAGACGTATAAAAGACTATCCCTGCGTTATTATTGGCCCGGTATGCATAGTGACGTGGTGGAGGCTGTGACCTCATGTGACATTTGTATTGCTCACAAGCAGGCTAATCACGCTCCTTTAGGCCTAATGGGGAAACCGGAAGAATGTTCACGTCCCTTTCAGATGTTGAGTATTGATATTGTAGGTCCCTTACCTGTGTCTAGGCGACAAAATTCATACCTCTTTGTGGCAACTTATTGTTTCTCTAAGTACTGTCTACTGTTCCCTATGAGGAGTGCTAATGCTAACACTATCTGCAAACTGTTAGAGGACAATATATTCTTGGTGCATGGTATACCACAATGCATTATCTTAGACAATGGAACTCAGTTCACGTCAAATGAGATGAGAAATTTATTCAATAAGTACAAAGTACCCAGTGTCCACTATACACCTAGATACACCCCCCAAATCAATACGGTGGAAAGCTATAATAAAACAATTGTAACAGCTGTTTCTACCTTCATTAATGATGATCAACGTTCTTGGGATTTACATGTACCAAAGGTCCAGTTCGCCTTGAACAGCTCAACTAGCGAGGTTACAGGTTATACTCCAGCATTCTTAGTATATGGTAGGGAATTGATTGCTGATAGACTGAGTTATAGTCTTGCTGTGCAGTTCCTAACAGTCTATTACCTTTTTTTTTTTTTTTTTTTTTTGATTTGCGTGGTGAGAACCCATCATGGGCTATCCTCCGCCTGGGGGGGGCGGAGGGGTGTGCCGGACTCCTACCGGCTAAACTCACCACGGTGGTCCGCCTCGACACCATATGGTGGGCCTCGGGAACTCTTAGAAGACCGCACCGAGGCCCACCACGGTGCCATGCCAAACGGCACTTCCCGGAGGGGGTGACTGTAAAGAGGCCACCCCCTCGTGCACGTCCCGGGGGAGACTGTAAAGAGGTCCCCCCGTTACCCTCGCTGGTGCTGTGTGCACGGCGACACGGACCACAGCGTGTCGCCGTCTTCTCGGGGGTCGCTAAGTGAGCGCGCAGAGTCCCCACTCTGCGCGCTCGCGACCCCTAAGGCCCCCCGCTAAGGTGTGTTAGGCGGGGGGTAAGGCGTGTTGCGCGCCGGGGCGGTTGTTCCCCGGCGCCTCCTCCTCCGTCGAGCGGGATCGGCCCTCTCCCGTTCCCGCTCATCGGCCTCCTTCTGGAGCATGACTGCTTCACAGAAGGAGACCACTGCCCTCCAGTTTTCCGATTCTGCCAGCATAGCCGATACTATGGCTGGCAGAGAGAGATCTTGCCCGATCTGCTCGGCCAGAATCTGCCGCTCTGCGGCCCACGCAGGGCACGCCTCGAGCGTGTGCTGTGCAGTATCCTGGCCGCCTCCTCCACAATGGTGGCAATCAGCCGTGGCCTCGCGGCCGATCCTATTCAGGTATTCACCGAAGCAACCGTGCCCGGTGAACACCTGCGTCAGTCGGTACGTGACGCGCTCGCTCCTCTTGAGAACAGTCTATTACCTAATTTAACTATACCTTGCTATAGCTAACTTGTTGGTTCTCTGCACAATTACTTGAACTAACTGAACTTGACTATAGGGCTTCAGTGTCTTGATGATCAGTGTCTACCCACTGTTGAATCTGACATTTAGGTGGTTCTACAACTGCTTACTGAGCTTGACTAAAGGGCTTGAGTGTCTCGATGAACAGTGTCTTCCCACTGTTGAATCTGACATTTAGGTGGTTCTACAACTGCTTACTGAGCTTAACTATAGGGCTTGAGTGTCTTGATGATCAGTTTCTACCCACTGTTGAATCTGATATCTACATAGGTAGTCTATAATATTTTGTTGGCGTTGCCATGGGGAAAACTGTGGGCCCCAAGGGGTGTCTATTGCTGAGTAGGTCCCTATGGTGACTATCCTTAGAACCTTGTTACGTTTAAGTGTTGTTTCTTTTAATAAAAAGAAACGTTTAAAAGACGGCACCAAACTGACTAGGTAACAACTATGTAGGTCTTGCTACCGGCGTTGTCTTAGGGAATGCTGTTGATCCTAAGGGATGACTTTTTATTGCAGAGCTGGTCACTAGGACAACTACCCTTAAACTTTGTGATTGTCTTTTGTTATGTCCACCTTAGGGACCCTCTTAATATTCTTACATTCTATTACAAATGTAACATACAATTCTAAATAGGTAACAAGTTTAGGCATGTTGCATGATAATTTAACTACATTATCCACCTATTAATGAAATTTAATTTTTAATTGAGATTAACTTTTGCAATAGCATTGCTTATTTTATTAGTATTTTTCTACACTGCTAACTCACCCACTCAAGGTTACACTATAACACATCATACTTAACTATTACACTTATACAGGAGATTTGCATCTATTCTACCTTATGTAATTCTTTACTTGTTAAGAGTGACCTAGGCATACTAGCTTACTCACTGGTATGATGTTCTTTGAGCTATGACCAGAGATGAGCAGGCAGAGTCTCAGGTGGCTGGTAGTCAGGTAGTGGAGTTCTAGCGGATTTTATCAGGCAAAATCCTCTCTCTGAAGAGGGGGTACTGTAACGTTGCGTTCCGTCTATGGTCAATCTACTAAGTGATCATAGACGAAATAGTAAGTTTTGTACATCACTCAAAAAGCACTAATCCCTAGTTTGACGTTTGGACTCGGCCATTTTCCCCTGACCGCTGCTACCGAGTGACGGCTGCTCCGTAATTAATTCTGTTTAGAGGAAATATACCCCGATTTTGGGTGAGTTCTGCATATAATTGTTAAACTAAGTGTGTGCTGTGTGCTGGATAACCGATTTAGTCGAAATACTGCGTGATTGTGAGATTATGTATAGTTGACCTCGACCGACCACGCGGTCTTAGGTTATTCCACGCACAGGGGCTGCTTTATGTGCTCTCAATAGGCCTTAAACCTAATGTACTATGTGCCTTCAGCTATTTACTGCCCTCCGGCAATATCATTGTGATGTGATTGCGACCTGCACTCGGCTAGATTTAGGCTTAGCACCATAACCGCATCTGTCATTGTGCTACACTGTAATTGCACCCTCTCTGCCTTGTAAACCGCTGCGATGTGTGAGCTTTCCTTTTCCCTGCCTCTGCACCGCTCGGCGTCCACTAGGGGAGCTTCCACATCGCATGCAGGCTGCATGATCTGCACCGCTTACCTGCGCACCCTTGTGCACGCTTCCAGGGTTCCAGTCCACGCTTCTAACATACGGTTCCAGTCCACGCGTCTAACATACGGTTCCAGTCAACGCTTTCAGTCTACGGTTCCAGTCCACGCTTCTAACATACGGTTCCAGTCCACGCCTTCATTCTACGCTTTCAAGCTACGGCTTCAGACTACGCTTCCAACCTACGGCTACGGCATCAGAACTACGGCTGGCGGATACCCAAGCGGACCCTGTAGTGGCTGCCAGCTACCGGCAGCCAGTGAAGAGTAGCGGAGCGTCGCCCCTACGAGGTGGACCCTAAGGGACGGTACCTCCTTACCCTAATACTTCTACCACGGAGCGAAAACCCAATACTAGTGCCTACACAAACCCACGACCTAGCCGGAATTATGAATAAACACTTCTATAAACTACCTGAGCTTAATTTACTTCTACCCCTACTAGCCTACCTCTCATGCTAACGGCCCTGTGCGGTCCTAAACCGTTACAGCAGTAACTAACCCGTTGCAACGCATGGCAGACAATTGCACGACTTAGTGAAGTTGGGATAAAATCAGAATCAAGATTAAACGACTGGGTGGAAGTCACCGTGGAGGAGCTCTACAAGTTTTTCTTCATAATGATTTATATGGGCTTGTGTCACAGAGGACGAATACTGGACTACGGATACGTTAGAAATGCCCCAATTTCGCCAAATTATGTCAAAAAATCGTTTCCTTCTCATACTACGATTTTTGCATTTCGTAGATAACGATTATTTAGATTTTACCTTACATGGACATGTAAGGTAAAATCTACATAATCTGTCTCGACCATTGCAACCGCAAAGAATCATGATCATTTTTCACCTGACTATGTATAGTAATGAAATAAATGTTAAAATTTAGCTAATTGGATTATGTATCAAATACACTTAAAACAATTTTTAAAGAAACGCAGGAAAAAAATATTTTTAAGTTTTTATCTAAGCTTATTTTACGTATAAGGTACACATATTACCATGTTTTGACGCATCTCAATTACCTTTTTCTACGGCGTTCCATTTTACGCACTATATTTACCGCACCGAGTTTTATACATTATTTTACGTTTTATTCAATCAATATGTATTTCTTTATTTGTCTTTGTATAATACAGGTTAATTAAAAACATATTGATTAAATAAATTAATCATTCAGTATGTAATTGAGTTCGGATGACTGAAATGGTTTTTTTTTTGACATTTGACAGTTCTACGATTGAAATTGGCGCACCGCAACCGCAGTCCTTCGTTGGTGCGTTTGCGTCTCGTTGTGTACTGTGCCTTTGCGTCTCGTTGTGTACTGTGCCTTTTTGTGTGTGTTACTTCTTTTTACGAACCTATTTGCTGCCCCCTGGACCTCGATATCTTCCTCATCTGACGACCTTTGCTTTCCATATTGTTGTTAATCCGCCCCCTTGATAATGCCGCCGTCAACAAAGAGTCGACGTATACTTTGCATAAACTGCAACGTCTGCTTAAATACGTTTCGGCGTTATCTCGTTTATGAGCTCAACACAAGAGTTATTTCGCTTCTTAGCGAGTGGATATCACCAGTGATCGTAAGTATATATTTTTATAATGTTTAGTCTAAAACTATCAATCATGTCCTAATTAAACTAACAGCCTGGCGCTTCTATAAAATGTATGACAACACACAAGCAAATGACCGAAAGATGGATTGAAATGAAAACTAATACAGTTTTGTCTTGTTATTTCATATCTTGGCATTAAACTATTACCTATATCAATTGTAAATCAAAGAAGTTTATATTGTCTTTCCTATTTCAGATTACTGAAGAAGATTATATTTGTGAACCTAGTAATGAAATCCTCATGAGAAGCATAAACCAGCAATTAACGACAAGCGGTGATGGTGCTCAAGCTTCAGGGTTATCTCGACCAGGTCAAAGACAAGTGTGCAGGCTTTGTGGACGGTCAACACTTAATCGTCAGAGCCATTTTATTGTTTTTGACAATCCTTCAGAAGAGCAAAG
Organism: Shargacucullia verbasci; assembly: GCA_947562105.1. Taxonomy (NCBI): domain Eukaryota; kingdom Metazoa; phylum Arthropoda; class Insecta; order Lepidoptera; family Noctuidae; genus Shargacucullia; species Shargacucullia verbasci. Next base: position 6,052,098 of record OX387281.1, read on the forward strand.
ACAGATAAATGCTGTTATACAAACAAGGATTGCACCACGTCAGGTATTTATGTTTCTATATTATCCATTATTTGCCTGTATATTACTTCATACCGTAACTCTTGGTGATTTCTCTATTTGACCATGATAGTCTTTTATTAATACATTTACAATACCTGATATTAACTCAATATTTTCTTTCTTAGATGTCATCATCTGATAGAATATGCCATTCATGTTGGATGAGTTGTAAGCGTGCTGCCATACGTATTGGGCAAGCTAATGAAGCTCGTGGTGTGTCAACTACTGAAGAAGTTGAATCAGGTGACTCTGGGCCAATCACTGCTGAAACAGGTGACTCTGAGCCAATCACTGCTGAAACAGGTGATTCTGAGCCAACCACTGCTGAAACAAGTGACTCTGGGCCAATCCCTGCTCAAACAGGTGACTCTGATCCAATCACTGCTGAAACAGGTGACTCTGAGCCAATCACTGCTGAACCAGTTAATGAAAGTCTAGAAGTACCTTCTGAAGTTGTATCTAGCGACCTTTTTCCTCAATGTACTAATATGAATCTGCACAATGTGGCAGATTCATTTAGAGCAACGATACTCAGTACATATAAATATTATATCCCTGTACATAGCCGTGTCTGTACAGAACATAGACTGAGCAATGAGTGGAGTAATCTGTACGATTCTAGTAATAGCATGAGTACATTGACTTCACAACAAGTAGAACACATTTTTTAATTTGTTAACGCTTTCAAGCCCTACCTTAATTTCACAAATGTAGAAACCATTCATGAAAGTGAAGATAACATATTTTTTTTTTGGATAGGAAGGTCAAAACAAGACTTTTTTACCCTTCTTAATGAAGTTTCTCGCATACAAGAAATGCACAAAGGCATTTTGGGATTAGCTGCATTGTTAATGAAAATGAGGACTGGTAATAATAATAATAATAATAATAATAATGTTTATTTCTCAAGATTACAGATAGCCTTTAACAAAAATTATATAGGTGACAGATTATTACTAGTAGGTGGAACTAGTTAACTTTTTATATCCTGTAAGTTGCAGAAATCTGTACACAATTAACAAACCCTGCCTCTTAAACTAGGATAACCTGTATCTTAAGAGACAGTGTTCGGCTAAGAGATTCTTATGATATGATTAATACAACAAGTGAACTGTGTCGGTCTACCCTTTACATGTTTCCTTACCTGTCTGATAGGTATGTGTGTGTGTCTCTGTGTGTGTATGTGAGTGTGTGTCTCTGTGTGTGCGTGTGTGTGCGTGTCTCTGTGTTTGTGTGAGGGAGTGTGTGCGCGTGCGTGGGGGCGTTCTTGTGTGCGTGTTTGCTAGGCGATGTATGTGAGCAATGTCTCTGTACTGGAATAGTCCTGTTGTAGTAGCCACTCAGTGACTTTAGATTTTAGCTTGTGTCTATTTAGATCTAATATGTTTAGTTGCTTATGAATTTTTTTGTAAATGTATGTGCTTAGTGTGTAGAATTGATGTTGGGCAAACGTAGTTTTATGCTGAGTACCTGTGGGGAGATTCCTTCGTTTTTTAGGGTCGGATGGAGGTGTAGTGGAGTGTGTTCTGAAAATGCATTGCAGCACGAAGAGTTGGCGAACCGTTAATACCTTGCAGTCAGAGAACAACTGTGTTGTAGGATATCTGTAAGGTTTTCTGGTCATAACTTTAAGTATGGCCCTCTGTGCTCGTTCAACCCGAAGAAAATTTGTTTTTATAGCACCGCCCCATACCGAAATACAGTAACTTATGATGGACTGACACAGAGTGTAATAGACCATTTTTAACGTGTCTAAGTTGGCCGATTCTCTAAGAGACTTGAAAATATGTATCAGTCGCATCGTTCTAGTAGTGAGGGTGTCAAGTTGCTTGTCCCATCTTAGTCCGTCATCTATAAGTACACCTAAGTACTTAACGTGGTCGGTTCTTGTGAGTACCGGACAGAGGCAAGGTGCTGACGGGTTCGAACATGAATGAGCCATTACTGAAAATGTAGGAGGCGGTGAGCTGGTACGCCGAATTGCAAAAGGGATGTAAACGGTTTTGTGTAAATTTAATGTGAGCAAATTCGAATTGAGCCAAGTCATTACATTATTCAGTGCTGTTTCTGCTTTGGATTGAACAATCTCCCAGGTAGGTCCATAGACAAGGATCGCGGTATCATCTGCATATGCATATATTTTACAATTAGGTAGGCTCATCTTACAGAGGTCGTTTACGTATATTTGAAACAATGTGGGACCAAGTATACTTCCCTGGGGCACGCCATATGTCACAAGTTGCTCATTGCTAAAGTGCGTATCAATTTTAACTTGTTGCTTACGGTTTCTCAAGTAGTCCTTGAAAATCTCGAGTGTTATGCCACGTACCCCAAGGTGTTCTAACTTTGAGATGAGAATGGGAACAGAAACTGTGTCAAATGCCTTGGAGAGGTCCAGGAATATTCCCAGACATTTCATTTTACTGTCGAGAGTCCTAGCAACGAATTGCGTTACATCAAGTACAGCATCCTCTGTCGACACTCCTATCCGGAAGCCATACTGATTATCAGCTATTAGATTATATTTGTCTAGGTAGTTTCTAAGGCGCTTATTAAGAACCTTTTCCAGGATTTTGGAGAGAGCAGGCAGAACCGAAATGGGTCTATAATTATTGACACAGTTTCTGCTCCCCCCTTTGTAAATAGGATGAACTATTGCCTTTTTTAGTGCATCAGGAAATTTACCCATACGGAGACAGAGATTACAGAGGTAGGTAATTGGCGGTACCAGTATATGACGACTATTTTTCAGTATCATGGATGGTATTCAATCCCATCCAGTAGCGCAGTCGTTACGTAATTGTAGTATAAGAGAGTCTAGTTCAATTACATCTGTTTCTATAATGGCGAGAGAGTTCACGCAGGGGTAAGTATTATAAGGGATTTGTGGAGTGTTTTCAGTTAATTCGTCTTGCAGAAAAGGGCTGTCCGAGCTATTTATAATCTTGGGCCAAGGGTGTCGCTGAGACACAGATTTAAGGAAATTAATATTCTAACTGTAGCGTCACAATATATATTTGAAAATTTAATATATGTTTATAAAAATATTTCGAACTTTGTCAAACTGTCTGATACTCATTCTTTGAACACTAGGAATAAACATAACCTTGCTGTACATGCTACGCGCCTCCACAGAATAAGCAACTCGTTCATGGGACAATGTATACGCTTTTACAATAAACTTCCCAATGATATACGTAATTTAACATTAAAGAAGTTCAAAATTGTAATTAAATCTAAACTTTGTAAAAAAGGATACTATAAAATTTCGGACTATTTAGATGACAAACACGCTTGGGATTGAACCGCTCTTTAGCCTTTCCTTTTTTTTTATATACAATTTTTGCCATTAATTATTATATTATTTACTTCATTATTTTGATATTGTAATGTCGTTTAAATTGAAATGATTTCTTATATATAACCGCTATACATTGTAAATGTGAGTGAGATCTAGGCTGAGCGCTCTTCATTTCATTAATTCTCACGATAACTGATGCATGCTTGCACTCTGTTGCGACAGGTTAGCTCAAATAGTTATGGCACTTTCTTCAAAAGGCTATTCCACCCTATATTTGTCTCACATAAACCTTTACATAATTACAATCTGTCTGGACTTTAAAATAGACTTTGACCCCTGAGTTTGTTTCGGCGTTTCTTCTCAGGGATAGTCATAGGAAATGCCGACGCCATCTAGTTTAAAGAAGACGTGTAAAAGTGATTGAAAAATCCTAATTGCAAAATAAATAATTTCATTTCATTTCATTTCATTTCATTTCATTTCATTTCATTTCAAGGGAAGCCTCTCTGTAACCATAGAAAATGGAGCATGGGATATTATATTAACAGCCAAGTTTCTTCCTACATTAGTAAAGAATTCACATACCCTGTCTATGGATAATTTAGGTTGATCACTTATTCCTAGCAGTTCCACAAGACTATTACATGTTTTACGTGTGCTGGTTATTTCTTTAATAACTCTCCATAAGGCTTTTGGATTATTTCTAGCTTTTTCGAGCTCACTCTTTTCGTTGCATATTTTTAATTTTCTTAGTAAGGCATTGCAATAATTCCGATAGCGAGTGTAGGTAATTTTGAGTACTAGGTTGTCTGGTGCTTTTTTAGATTTCATGTGCAACTTATCACGGTTTTTTATACATTTTAGGAGACCAGGCGTTATCCACGGTTTTATTGTTCTTTGTTGCCTTGGAATTGAGATATATTTAGTATATTTGGATATTATCGATGTTATTATAGTAATAAATTTATTCATAGCAGCGTTGGCGTCGTCTAGCTGGTATATTTCCGAGAAGTCTGTTGTTTCCAACTCTAATCTAATAGCTTCATAATTCAGGCGCGTAGTAGCGCTGCTAGTTTTCCATGCAGGATTAGCGTTAGCAATAGATAATATGATCGGTTTGTGATCTGTAACATACGAGTCTAATACTACCGTGGTAGTTGGTAAAGTAGTCTTTAAGAAGATGTGGTCTAGACAACTTTCCAGTCGTGTTGGGAATAGATGTGATGGCAATAGCCCATGGGATGCATTTAGAATAAGGTAATCAAGACACCGGTCGTTCTTATTGCTCTGCATTATGTCGATATTTAGATCGCCCACGAGAGCTATATTTCGGCAATTGGATAAGTTATCGTAGATATTATTCAAGCTAGTTAAAAAATTGTCAAAATTATCTTTGGAATTATACGAGGGAGAGCGATAGACTGCTACCACGGCTAACTTGTTATCCATTTGACATACTAGACAATTGCCACCTTTAAATTCCGGTTCCCATGCTGTGACTTTTAAATCTAGTTTCGTGTAAATTATGACTCCATCGTTTTGGTTAGAATTAGTTTCAGTAAAGTGTGACTTAAAACCATCCAGTCTAGGTAGATTATTAACTTTACTAAGCCAACATTCAGTCAGGATGACAATATCAACATTAATTTTTGTTAAATACATTAATAGCTGTAGTTGATCAAAATTTTTATTTATACTACGTATATTTAAATGTAATAATTTTAGATTGCTATCGGATTGGTTAATATACTTTGAGCAGTCCTCAGGTCTGCAGTTAAGAGAGTTGCCTACATTAATATGGTCAAGTTCGTTATTTATGTTACTTATAGTAGCCATTTATGATTAATAATATTACCAGAAAATGTGATCTATGTATAAGTGAAAAGTAATTTATGATGGTATGGATGATAGATCGCGCATTTGAGTGCTTTGTGATGTGAGTAGATATTGCCGTCAGTGTGTGATATTGTGGATGAATGGTAGTTTTAGTGATGAAAGAAATTATGACTGAGTGTGTAGTATTGTTTTTTAGTGATGTGATATGTGCTGAGATTATGTATTGGTGTGTATGTGTAATATTGCCTTGCATAATGTGGTAGGCGCTTTTTAGTTCGTAGGATATAAGTAAAGGTGTGTTAAGTGAGGAGTAGTAGATTTGCTTACATATAAGACGAACAAGGTGAGTAAAAAGTAATGTAAACAAAATAAGATAAGATGATACAAATGTGAGTCACTTATTTCTAGTTACAAGTTCCTGAAGACATTGGTCGGTGTTAATTAATATTTGTTTATCGCCCTCTTGCTTGCGCAGGAATATATTTCCATTAGTTATCCAACAGTACTGAAAGCCGTTGTCCTTAGCAAACTCGCGGGCTAGATAGAATAGTTTTTTGGAGCTGGCAGGCAACTGTTCGGCGATATAAACAGGTAGGCGTTTCCCTGGTATTCCGATGAGTGAAGTGTTTATTTTGTCATCTTTGCCCTTTTCTTTGTTGAACGTGCGGACAGCAGATATGAGTGTCTGTTTTGTTCGCACTGTAGTGAATTCTGCAATTATTGGGCGGGGGGAATTAATATTTGTGGACTTGCCTGGCAGACGATATATGTCACGTAGCTCTGAGTTAGGTATAGTTACTCCAACTGCTTCGCCGATTTTACATACAGTTTTTATGAGACTGGTGTTATCTTCTGTATTTTTTTGTGGAATATTTCGTATTTCAATGCCAGAGGAGCGTGACTTGTGCTGTAAGTCAATTATTTTTCTTTCCAAGTTTTCTATGTAAAGTTGCTGTTCTTTACGCTCTTTTCTTAAACTCTCGACCTCTTTCTTCATGTCTTCGAATTTATTATTAATAAAAAACATTGACTGAACGATTTCCTCATTAGACTTGCAGATATCAGCGTTAGATGCCTGTATTTGGGAATTTTGGGTCTTAATCTCCCCTAAATCAGATACAAGTTTAGACATTAGGTTAGTCTGTTCCTCTAACATCTTAGAAATGATGCTGTCTTGGTCTTTCTTCCATCTATCGAGTGTATCTTGTAGCAGCTGAGAAGTTAAATCTGACCCACTTTGTGGCGAATTTTCTTGTCGAGGGCGTTTACTTCGGTTCGTGTTGACATAGTCGCTCATCATTATAGCCGAATTAATATCAGGCTCAGATTGAGTCTGAGTCTGGGACAGATTGTTTACTTGCGTTTTCGGAGTTTTAGGTGGGGTGCGTTGTACGCCTGCCATGATAGATACTGAACAGTATACAATATATACTTATCAGAATTATTCTGCTATTTTTATGCGGAGTAATTGCAGTTTGATAATGAAGAAACAACAACTGGTGAATCAGATGTTAGGTTGTCAACATTATTAGATGTACCACGTACTACATTAGGGCGTTTAATGAACAAATGCAGGGAAATTCTGGTTCAAGAATTTGTACCTATGAACCTGGGTATCACTCACATTTCTAGAGAACGTCTAATGGATCATAACCTCACTATACCAAATGGTATATATAATGAAAACTATACAAATGCTATAATTATTTGTGACGGGACATACATAAATATAAATAAAAGTTCCAATTACTCTTTCCAAAAAGATACTTATTCTTTACACAAATATAAAAATCTATTAAAGCCATTTTTATTTGTGGCATGTGGTGGTTACATCTTAGATTGTTACGGTCCATACAAGGCTACCACATCCGATGCTGACATAATGATTTCTCTTTTTGATGATGAAAACTCTTCTCTTAGATTATATTTTCAAGTAAATGATGTGTTTATATTAGATAGGGGTTTTCGAGATTATATAAGAATGCTAGAAGGTTGTGATTATCGGCCACATATGCCTGATTCTCTATTAGAAGGCGAACACCAATTGACAACACAACAGGCCAACCGTAGCCGCTGTGTAACAATATGCCGCTGGGTAGTTGAGGCAGTAAATGGACATTTCAAAAGAGATTTTAAGCTCCTGCGGCAAGACTATTTTAATAAATCAGTGCCAAATATGATGCAGACCTTCCAGATAGCTGCTAGTTTGTTTAATCGATTTGGAGTTCGTCTTCGTGATAGAGGTGATTCTAATGAAATAGTTGCAATAATTAGAGAGAGAATTAATTTTGAAAATAATTTAGCCCTATTGGTTGAGGAACTAAGTATGAATAGAAGGTCTACTGTTTTTCAGAGTATAACAGCTGACCGAGGTAATTTATTTATGTTTCCAAGATTAAGTTATAGTGAATTAATACTGTTTGCTCTAGGTACTTACCAGCAGGCTTAGCCAAGTTACAAACGTTTCAAACGTAATCTCTTTCTATAATTGTTAACGTCTTAGCGAGAGCGATTTTAGAAAACGATTATTTGCTAGCCAAGTCAACACAACTGTGTCGATCGCTCATTCTACAACGTGGATAGAAAAACAATGTGTAATAGTCTATGGTGAGCGTTCTAAACCGTCAAAGCAACGTCAAAGTCACGACTGTGTACTTTGTGCGCGGGAGAGTTTAAATTTATTATAAACCTAAAATTTTGAAGTTTATTTTATTATTGATTGAAGTTATTTTATATATTATATCTACAGTGCAAAATTTAATTTTAAACGACTATTGTGACTTAAAGTTATTATATAAGTCTAAATTGCTGCCTAGGTTGAAATAAAGGATGTTATCTAGATCCCGAGCTAGCCCGGAATAGTTTGCGGCTCGGATACGTTAATGATTAGATATTACTTAAAAACGCCCGTTGTTGACTGAATCTTTCTCATATTTACGAATGTATAACATAAACAATGACGTGATACGCACGCAACTTGAACTAGGTACCTAGATAAGAAACAAACGAAACAACTTTGTGTAAACAAAGTACCTATCCGACATTAATTCTCCTATTGTATCCATGAACTGACAATATAAATCTCTTTTCCGGCGATTTAGCCACACTTCTTCATGACGAGGACACCACAACATATTTTAAATATTCATTTTCAATGTTAACAGGCAAATAAAGTCCAAAATCAACTTGAACGAATAATAAACATCCCAGTCTTAGAACAGCTGATTCCAAATGCGCCATCTTTTTAGCGTTATCTCGTGGGTCTTAGCGATCGCTAATGTAGCGAACAGAAACTTAGATTACGAGATGAAAGCGATTGTCAAAAGTGAAACTTAGCTACCATTTGTATGAGTTAACGTGATCAACGTTATAGAATCGACAACGTTCTATTCTATTTGTTTGAACGAACGCATATCTTGTAAACTTGGCTACGATTGAAAATTCGTTTGCTCTGACCACGTGACATAACGATGACGATATGTAAATCCCATACATTTGCTGAGTTTTCTAAAGCGATAGCGATTATAGATAGTCAACTTGGCTAAGCCCACAGATAAGGCAAGCCAGATCGTATTATGGCGAACATATTCGGTTTCATGGATCATATAGAATAGAAATATGTAGGGACACACAAGATTTTTCTCAATACAATCTGAGAGGAAGTGGTGACTTAACATTAATAAGAGGAAAAATTAAGTCCAGGCATATTTCAAGAAAACAATATTATGTCTACATTTTAATAGAAAATAATGTGTCTGGCAGAGCTGGTATAGTCGAATATTGTTGTAATTGTTTGGTCGGTCGACGAGCCATTGGATGTTGCGCTCACGTTATGACATTAGTGTGGTATCTTGGGTGGTCTAGGTATCAAGAAAATATCTCTGCTCCAGCAGAATTTCTGGACGATGTAGTTATAAGAGATTTAGATGATAATGATGATAATTAATAAACCATTTCACTTAAACATAGCGTACAATTTGTTTTTCCCTTTTTGTTTATTATATGTACTGTATATATACCGTAAGGCAATAAAATGTGTTGGGTAGATAAGTGATCACTTTTGCCAATACTTACAACAGGTAAGAGATACTATTTATCGTTTTTCTTTACTAAAAATGTATTTACTAGTTAGTAAGTACAAGTTATTTGTGCTGGAGAAACAGAAATTATTATGCTCGATACTCGATTTATTTATTAGTGCCAATCATCGAGAGTCTAAGCAGCGACGTAAGTTGAAGGAATACACAAAATAAAAAAGACTGTTCGACCACAGCTAAGTATTCCTATTTTAGATTGCAATTCGAGAGTTAATAATTATTTAGTTCTAACATCTTCATAGCCGCTAGAGGGCGATACCGGCAGTTTACTTAGAGCGCTGCTCCGTATTTAATAATTATAAAAAAATAGTGAAAGTGAATAATTTGTGACTGTGATTGCTGAAAAACTGAATTAATACTGTTGTCTAGTGCTTCAAGAAATATCCGTGCTGTGACTAAACTAATAAGTGCTTGTCTCTGTGGTTTTTATGATGGACGAAGTGTTTGTTTAAAAACTAAAAAATATACGTAATTTAACATTAAAGAAGTTCAAAATTGTAATTAAATCTAAACTTTGTAAAAAAGGATACTATAAAATTTCGGACTATTTAGATGACAAAAACGCTTGGTATTGAACCGCTCTTTAGCCTTTCCTTTTTTTTATATACAATTTTTGCCAGTAATTATTATATTATTTACTTCATTATTTTGATATTGTAATGTCGTTTAAATTGAAATTATTTCTTATATATAACCGCTATACATTGTAAATGTGAGTGAGATCTAGGCTGAACGCTTTTAATTTCATTAATTCTCACGATAACTGATGCATGCTTGCACTCTGTTGCGACAGGTTAGCTCTGGCACTTTCTTCAAAAGGCTATTCCACCCTATATTTGTCTCACATAAACCCTTACATCATTACAATCTGTCTGGACTTTAAAATAGACTTTGACCCCTGAGTTTGTTTCGGCGTTTCTTCTCAGGCATAGTCATAGGAAATGCCGACGCCATCTAGTTTAAAAAAGACGTGTAAAAGTGATTGAAAAATCCTAATTGCAAAATAAATAATTTCATTTCATTTCATTTCATAACTAAGAAATCGGACCGCAAACTTCATTGATTGTCTCCGGACTGGTTAATCATTGTATACTGAGCTTCTACAGTGGTCCCACAGCATTTGTGAAGTTTTGTTTACCATCCTGCCTAAGTTGCTGATATATCAAATTCGCAAGTCATTTATTGATATTGGCGCCATCTGTTGATCTCTCTTGGTACTCCTACGTCTTACCCATCGTGATCGACCCATAAGAATTGACCCGTTACTACGATCATCACACTGCTGCTATACACCACATACTTTCAACATAGCAAGCTAGGTGGCGCTGTCCTTTACTTAAACTTTATTTACATCAAGTATAAAATGAATTGCTGCCAAGGCGAACCGACTACTGCCCGTGATAACATCCTTCTGTGCTGTGCATGTGAAGGAAAATATCACTACGAGTGTCTTAATGTTACGCATAGCCAATATGCTGAGTTAAGCGCTGAATTTAAGGCATTATGGAAGTGCCTGTCGTGCAGCAATGTAACCAGGCATCTTAGGTCGAATGTTAATACACCTGTACGCAGCTACACGGAACCTGCGATCGTGGATAACTCCATGGATATGTCGTGTGACACCTTAGAGGAACGCAGTCCTCCTCGTACATACAATGATCCCAGCCAAGTTATGGATAAACCTGTTCAATCTATCTTTAGCTCAGACTTTGAACGATTCTCAAGTGAATTAAACAAAACCCTCAGCAACTGGCGGAGTGAGATGAATAAAGATCTGACTCAAATTCGCGACGATATCAAATCTACTATGGCTAATATACAAAAGGAAATAAATTCACTGCGTACCGAGCAGTCCCTTCTGAAGCAGAGTGTGTATGACCTGCGCAATGACCTCACAAGCCTCCAAGCAACTACTCAGGAGATGACGCAGCATTATGACATCCTTGAGAAGCGTACCAGCGAATTAAATGGCACTAAGTCTGCTGATGTGGAACTGATAGTCAATGCTCTTGAGACCAAAATTGATACATTGGAACAGCAGGCTCGTCAATGCAATGTTGAAATAGGTAATTTGCCCGAAAGGCGCAACGAAAACCTGCCGGCCCTCATTGAAGCAATTGGTCTTGCACTTACTGCCCAGTGACACAGCAGAACATCGTCGCCGTCCATAGAGTGCCACATGCACACCAACAAAGCACCAGAACAAAAAATGTCATCGTCAGATTCACGTCGTATATACACAGGGATAACCTACTAAGTGCCTTCCGTAAGGCATCATCTCTCAAGACAGAACAAATTGGCATAACTGGAACATCATCTTCTATTTACCTTAATGAGCATCTAACCCTGAAGAAGAAACAGTTATTTTGTAAAGCCAGGGATGTCGCCAATAACCACCACTACAAATATGTGTGTATTAGAAATGCCACAATACTTGTCCGAGAGCGCGAAGGTGAACCCTCTTTTGCTATACGCGGAGAAAGAGACCTCGATAAAATTCGATCTAAATCTGTCGAATAAATGTCTAACTCACATAGGTACCAATATTCTATATAGTTTTTACTGTTATATTGTTTATGTTTTATTCTGTTGTGTTACGAATTTTTACAAAATTGTGCATGTCATCAAACTTAATACTATTTTAATCAATTTAAATCAACTCACTATAATTTTTAAATCAATTTTACATACAATTTTTATTAAATCAAATCCACTTATTATGAAATGTAAAACAAAATTATATGCAATTTTAAATTTTTATCGACCTTATATAATTCTATGTAACTCTTATGTATTTCTATGTAACCCTTATGTAAATCTATGTAACATCTTATTAATTTATTTCACCTGCTATAAATGTACCGTCAGAATTCATAGGATTCCACAATGTATCAAGCTTTACTTAAGAACGCGAGATCTATATAAATTTGTTGCAATACACTCTGATAATGGATAGCACTGATAATTTGTTAATTTACTACCAGAACTGTAGGGGAATTAGAACTAAGCTACACTCGTTGCTCGTGAATATCTTGGCAACCTCATATGACATCATAATATTGACAGAGACTTGGCTGATATCAGAAATAGCGAATAGCGAGTTTATTGATCCTCGTTACGTTGTGTTCCGCTGTGATCGGGATCGTGGCGCTACGGGGAAGCGTGATGGGGGTGGGGTGCTTGCTGCGTGAGCTTCAATCGGCTTCACTCGATATTCTCAATAGCCCACATTGTAAGCCCTTGGCCTGTATTGAGCACCTCATGGTTGCACTGCCTTGCAAAAATGATAAACACAAGATACATGTCATCAGCGCAGTGTACATCCCGCCGGGGACCAGCTCCGATGTCTATACATCTCATTTTGACTTTCTGCAGGACACCTTAAATGCACCTAACGTCATGAATGTCTACATCGTCGGTGATTATAATCTTCCTAATATCACGTGGAGCACGATAACGGCGGGGCATGAAGCCTGTAGAGCATGTGTTTGTACACATCCTATATGCTCGGAACTAACGCATCTCATGTCTTCGCTAGATGCTTACCAATATAACAGCACGCCGAATAGTGGAGGAAAGACCTTGGATTTATTTATCTCGAACACTTGCTGTTCGACTGCCCACCTTAAAGATCCTTTATTACCAGTCGACCCCCATCATCCCCCTTTTGTTATAACCGCACCTGTTAGCCTATCTACACAAATGATGAAGAGAAAACCGATTAATAAATATAATTTTCGTAAAGCTAATTACGATCTCATCAACAAACACATGTGCGAGGTCAATTGGTCCGCGTTGTTCGACAATCTATCATCGGAAGAGGCCGTGGAGGCTTTTTATAATATATTGAGTGACATAATTAGCCCACTAGTCCCCCCTGCTAGGACTAGATCACTTGACTTCCCAATCTGGTTTACGCCACAATTAGTTAAAATATTTAAAAAGAAGCAACGTCTTTGGATAAAGTGGAAAAAATACAGCAACATCAAAGATTATAATAACTTCTCCGAATGTAGGTCTGTCTTCAAACATATGTGTAAAACCTGTTATTCCAGTTATATTAACTCGGTTGAAGATAGTCTCTCTAGTAATATAAAGCATTTTTGGTCCTATATTTCCAACCGTAAAAGTAAGTCAGGCATTCCGTCCATGATGCAGTACCAGAACGTCAAGTCAAGTGATCCTGATGTTGTCTGCAATATGTTTTCGGACTTTTTTTTGTCCGTGTTTGAGCCCGTGTCGCCAACACTCACCACGTGGGGTCCGCCGCGGCAGTGCGCAGAGAATGGTAGCTTAATTAGCAATTTACATATCGATAAATCAAAAATACTCAGCGAGTTGAAACGGTTGGATCCCTCTAAGGGGGCAGGACCTGACGGTCTGCCGGCGGCCTTTTTTAAGGCTACGGCTGATAATATTTGTGAGCCGATCTATATCCTTTTTAATAGATGTCTGCATGAAGGTGTGTTCCCGGTGGTTTGGAAGCGAGCTAACATTACCCCAGTGCATAAGGGTGGCTCGAAGCATGACGTCGAACAATATATTATAATTTGACAAGGTCGATCATGAAATACTGCTGACTAAAATTGCTTACAATGGAATACGCGGAAATTTATTGCGTTGGTTTGTGTCGTACCTCGAAAACCGGTCACAATGGGTTGTGGTTAATGGCCACCAGTCTGTCTCTGTTAATATTACTTCCGGAGTTCCACAGGGCTCTATTCTGGGACCACTATTATTCGTTATTTATATCAACGATATTAAGAAATGTTTTAAAAAGTCAAAATTTTTGATGTACGCTGATGACTTGAAGGCATTTAAGCGATACGTACTATGAAATGAAATGAAATGAAATGAAATGAAATGAAATTATTTATTTTGCAATTAGGATTTTTCAATCACTTTTACACGTCTTTTTTAAACTAGATGGCGTCGGCATTTCCTATGACTATCCCTGAGAAGAAACGCCGAAACAAACTCAGGGGTCAAAGTCTATTTTAAAGTCCAGACAGATTGTATTGATGTAAAGGTTTATGTGAGACAAATATAGGGTGGAATAGCCTTTTGAAGAAAGTGCCATAACTATTTGAGCTAACCTGTCGCAACAGAGTGCAAGCATGCATCAGTTATCGTGAGAATTAATGAAATGAAGAGCGCTCAGCCTAGATCTCACTCACATTTACAATGTATAGCGGTTATATATAAGAAATAATTTCAATTTAAACGACATTACAATAACAAAATAATGAAGTAAATAATATAATAATTAATGGCAAAAATTGTATATAAAAAAAAAGGAAAGGCTAAAGAGCGGCTCAATCCCAAGCGTTTTTGTCATCTAAATAGTCCGAAATTTTATAGTATCCTTTTTTACAAAGTTTAGATTTAATTACAATTTTGAACTTCTTTAATGTTAAATTACGTATATCATTGGGAAGCTTATTGTAAAAGCGTATACATTGTCCCATGAACGAGTTGCTTATTCTGTGGAGGCGCGTAGCATGTACAGCAAGGTTGTGTTTATTCCTAGTGTTCAAAGAATGAGTATCAGACAGTTTGACAAAGTTCGAAATATTTTTATAAACATATATTAAATTTTCAAAAATATATGGACGACTGCCAGTCATTCCAGGAGGACCTAGACAGACTAACTGACTACTGTGTTGACAATAAGCTGCATCTCAGTATCCCCAAGTGTAACTATATACACTTTACTAAGAATAATTTCATCTTCAATTTTAATTACAACCTTAACTGTATCCCCTTAAATAATATTTCTATAGTGAAGGATCTAGGTGTTCTCTTTGATTGCAAACTGTCCTTGAATCAGCATATCGAAGCCATAGTCAATAGTGCTTTTAAAATGTATGGATTTGTGATGAGATCTTCGACAGAATTTAAGCGTACCTCAACCTATCTGTTTAAGACGCTCATTCGCTCTCAGTTAGAATATGTGGTCCCTATCTGGAACCCCTTCTACCAAAAGTACGTAGTTGGAATAGAGAGGGTCCAGCACAAGTACCTCAGTGCTATGTACTACAGATGTTTTGGCACTAAGACTTACCTGTCATACTCCCAACTTCTTGATAAGTACAAGCTTATCAGTTTGGAGAACCGGCGCAAATACCTGGAGGCCAATGTGCTTTATGATATTGTTCACAATCATTTTGATGCCATTGATTTGACGAGTAAGCTGTGTTATTCTGTCCCCCGAACAGTTCATGTGCGTCAGGTTCGTGCACGTACTCTGTTCGCGCTCAGTTCTTGTCGTACGAACTCTGGCTTACGCTGCCCTATTCATAGAATGTTGGAATCCTATAATTCAAATTTCATTGATATTGATATATTTGCATGCTCGAAAAACAAATTTAAATCTAATATTATAAAATTCTTAACTTAATATGTAAGTAAATGAAATTGTTTCTGATCAGATTTGGTTTAATAGCTACAGCAAGCTTGATAGTAGCTTATTTATTTATTTCAAAAATGTTATAATATTTTTTTAGTAATGCTCGTCTAGTGGCAATCAATGATCTTTAAATATGTCTTATCTGCGGATAATGTAGTGGACTGCAACATTACTACCTAAAGTGTTTTAACCTTATGTGCTATATATGTTGTAGTTGTTTATTATCCCTTAATAAATAAAATAAAAAAATAAAATAAAATCTTAACGGCAAATCCTAACCTAAAAAGTAAAATTATTATTTTTTGGACTTCGTAGCGGTTAAATCGTAAAAATGACTATGAGACATTATTTTCTAAACTTACAGGTAGTCTATCTACTATACCTTATAACTATACATTAACTTTTGTCAGGTTTTGAAATGTATGGAAAGTGGTCATTCTTCTTTAAGGAGATGTATGTTCCTGAGTAGCACTTAAGCCTTGACGAATCGCTGCTGCTTTGGAAAGGGAGGCTAAGCTGGATTCAATGTATCCGTTCCAAAGCAGCATGATTTGGCATCAAGAGCTACGAGCAGTGCGAAGCTAGAACAGGATATTTATAGACAATGGCTATTTATTCCGGAAAGAAAGGTACAAACTCAGAAAACCAAGCAATACATGGATTTACAGGAACATCGAGTAAGATCGTTATACAGCTAATGAATGAGTATTTTCATAAAGGACACTGTCTTGTTATGGATAATTTCTATAATAGAGTGACTCTTACTCGATTTTTAAAAGAGCAATGTGGTACTGATGTACTTGGTACGCTAAATCGGCGGCGAAAAGACACTCCTCCTGACATAAAAGCTCTTGTTGAACGACGAATAAAGAAGGGTGAAATAGTCGCTAGACACTGCTCAAAAATTACTGTCTTGTCGTGGAAGGACGTCAAATTAGTGACTATGATATCTACTTATCATAATGCTGATACGGCACCAGGGCAGCGAGCAGGTGTAACGTGCCATAAACCGCTTGTGGTCCATAGTTACAATAAGTACATGGGTGGGGTCGACTTGAAAGACCAGAAACTATCCATGTACTTATTGGAACGGAAAAGGGGCCTAAAGTGGTACGTTAAGGTTTTCAGAAGACTACTAAATATTAGTATTCTGAACACTTTTATAATATATCGCGCAAACTCCCAAGATCACTCGCGCAAACTGACACATCGAGAATATCGCTATGCCCTGGCTAAAGCGTTGTCGCGGCGACATATTCTTACAACCAAGAGGGGAAAGGTTAGATGGAATTGAACACTTTCCAGAACACGAAGAAATTGATGATCGCATATCGAAAGGTCGTGTTCGCTATAAAAGGGGACGCTGTGTGCGGTGCCTGGCTCTCGCAAATAAAAAGCGGACAGAGAGCAATGTAAAGTGCTCAAAATATCGAGTGTTTTTGTGTATCGGTAAATGCTGGCGTGATTATCATACACAAGAAATGCTTTCTACATGAAACGCTGGATGATGTGTAAAATACGGGTTTGACGCAGATTGCGCAACTTCTCAAAATGTGTGTGAATTTTATAAGTCACAAAGAAACTACTGTTACCGTTATAAAATAATAAAAGCATAGTGTATGCAGTCTGTTTTTATCTTGATAAATTTTGATAAAATTCACACTCAATTTGAGAAGTGCACATTTTGCGAAGTGCACAATTTGCGTCAAGTGGATAATTTGCAAAGTGCACAATCTGCGTCAAACCCTAAAATACGATCCTCCAGTAGTCCAGTATTCCGTCCCCATCGCTCTACGTTCATTCTAAAATTGTTTGATTCATATCACGTGTTAAAATAAACATATCATAATGTAACACAATTTTATTTCCTATGCATACAACAACGTTAGGTGCGGTCTGTCAGGTCAATTCGAAATTAACAGTTGATAAAGGAACGAAAAATGAAACATCCTGTATGTCATAGGCCGGAACGTAGATATCCGCTATTTATCCTTACGCCGCCGGAACGTATATCTACGTTCAATTAATTGATAGTGATGACTACTTTCAAACCACATTTTCTGTTAGTTTTAATTTTAAAACCATGTTTATTCTATATGTAATGTGTTATAATTCATGTGCTTTAGAAAAGGAAAAAATAAAATTGATTTAATTGTATTGTAACTGTTTATTATTTGATACTTTCTTCATGCCGAAAAAAACCATTCATAAATAATAAATAACTCATCATTTTTTGTTGTAAACTACAATTAAATAAAGTTTAAGTATCTATTTATATGTAATAATAACAAAAAACTATGTAAGTTACGTTGTTAGTTTAAAATATATTTTTGAAATATTAACACGGTCTGCCGCGCGCGTACATTTTCCGCGGCAAACAGCGCCTTGGTGCGCATTGTCGCCCGGCATACGAGGGGTTAAGCAACACTGCTAAGGATGTCCCATAGTGGGACTCGAACCTCGACTTAGGGCGTTGCTGGGGGACAGACAAGAGAGGATTGCTGGATCGTGATTATTTAGGGACATTTGATTTATTATTACTGGCTCAGCACGGGCTGTCCTGGCTCCACTCCTATTCAACATCTATACCAACGACCAACCCTCAAGCCAAAACACATGTCGCTTCTTATATGCAGACGATCTTGCTCTCACCTCCCAAGCCGCTACCTTTGAAGAAGACGAGGGTAATTTATCAGAAGCTCTTGGCAACTTAAGTAAATACTATTACGCTAACTCGCTTAAACCCAATCACAATACGAGCAAAACGCAGTCACAATAACTTCCCGAATACCTTGGCGTTTCTCTGGACAGGTCGCTTACATTTAGAAGATACTGCGAGAACATCAAGCAGAAGGTACACACCCATAACAATCTCCTGCAACGATTGATTTCTTCTAGGTGGGGAGCCGCGCCTGATGTTTTGCGGAAAACTGGGCTGGCTCTTTCCTTTTCGACGGGCGAATACGAGTGCTCTGTCTGGGCTCGTTCAGCTCACAAATCTAGTGGATACAGCTTTAAATGAAACGTGCCGGATCATTACTGGCTGCCTTAAACCGACACCGGTAAAAATGCTGCATCCACTGGCAGAAATAGCGCCCCCAGACATCCGCAGAACCGTGGCGAGTTCTAATGAAAGGGCCACAATAGTAGGTGATATACGGCACCCTCTGCACAATTACACCCCTGTGCCACAAAGACTAAAGAGCCGTAACAGCTTTGTCAAGTGTGTCCTTCCTCTCGTCGGTGAGCGTTCTCGGGAGAGATGTCGACTCTGGCGGAACAGCGTTACCCTACCGACTCCTTTCGTCCCACCTACTCAAAATCTCCCTCCTGAACATGAATGCCCATGGCTGATTTGGAAATCCCTAAACAGACCTCGGACTAAAGTTGGCCGAAGCAAGGAAAACCTGTTTAGGTGGGGATTTGTAGATGAATCCAACTTAATGTGTGACTGCGGTACGGTGACGATGATGCACTTAATATCATGCCCGGCGTGTCCCCACACCTGCACGCCGGAAGAATTAATGGATGCCACTGATAGTGCAGTCCCAGTAGCTAACTTCCGGGCTGGAACTATCTAGATTGCCATCGACTCGCTAAGAAGAAGAAGCCAAAATGCAGTTAGGTACAATTAACCGTGTACAGTTAACTGTGTACCAACTAATGCTAATTCTGTACTAATGTACTGTAATTTTTTCATGTTTATTGTGGAATTTAATACTTAATTTTATTTGTGTTTTAGATGGGGCGAATTAAACAACAAGAAATAAAAAATGGAGGGCATGACTACTAAAGATTGTTGACGCATTGCATACCAAATGGCCAAAGTAAACAACCGAAATATACCGCAATCATGGATAGATACAGAAATGACCGGATTTTAATGGCCTCGTGCTTTTAAAGCTAAGCAATGTTCCAAAACGATAAGCCTGATTGTTGATCTCATAAACATGTTAATTTGTTCATAATTATTATAAGAAATAAAAGGCCAATTTCATAACATGGTGTTATAATTTCATAATAAATAATGTATCATATTTAGTGATTAATTGTGTACCCCATGGTTAACTGTTGCAACTGGTAGCCAATTCTCATTTTAAAAAAAAAAACATTATTTTCTCAAAAATCGTTAAGAAAGTGAACAGTTCTTCAATAGCAATATGTAGCTAATGAACCTGCCTTATGACCAATACAAAAAAAAAAAATGTTTTGAATGAACAATTATGAGGTGTGGTGGTTTGAATTTTATGTGGTTAACTGTTGAACAGGTTACCCTACCTACAGAAAAAAAAAGATGGAAATCAATCAAACTTAAAAAGTGTCCCGGTACGGTGTTTGCTGTACCAAGAATCTTGGAAGCTTTTTTTTTCTATATTATTATTTTATGCAAGGGCCCATCCAAGCCTCTTAGGTCTACAAAGGTTTTTTCTTCTCCTTTATTGTAACCTCTGTTGTACTGTAACTCTCTCCAGGTTGCTCAATCTTGAGGATCATGAAGGATGGGTGTCTGTTGTTAGTCCTAGGCACTTTTTTTTAATGTGCCTGTTTTAGAATTGAGCAAAACTTACAATTTGATCCCCAGTAGCCATCACACCATAACATAAAGTATTAATTGAAGTTTGTCTTTGCTCAAGGCTGAATTCAAGACATTTTACAACTATTTTGTCGAATAGCAAACCCTAGCGATATATAAATAAAAATGTAAAAATATATTTTACAGCTGAACACCATACATAAAACAATGCGAACTTGCCAGAATCACGCATCAGTAGAAACTTACTACAAAACAGTTGCCCCTGAGGCGAGATCCTCTGACCGAATAACAACATCTACGCTTTTGATAATTATTCAAACAACTGAATTTGATGACCAACGAAAATCACTTCTAACAACATTGGATAGGTGCTTCTTGATATTTACAAAAACTTATATCTAACTGATATGAAAACAATAACAATTTATACATCACATCTAGATAATTACAACAAGAAAAAGATAGACGTCCTATGAATGCTTAGCAACAAAAGGCAATTTTTAAACAATTAATTTTCACATGGAATTCACTCACACGGCCAAACAAATTTTAGTTTGCAAACACTTTTAAGTTATACATTCGTCGAATTTACAGCTGAACACCACAAAACAGTTGCCCCTGAAGCGAACCTCTAACCGAATAACAACATCGAAGCTTTTGATAATTACTCAAATAACTGAAATTGATGACCACCGAAAATCACTACAAACAACATTTGATAGGTACTACTTGGTATTTACAAAAACTTGTATCGGACTGATATGAAAACAATAATAATTTATATAACACATTTAGATATTTACTACAAGAAAAAGATAGATGTGCTATGAATGCTTGGGTGATGCTTGGACTGATATCAGTGATGACTTATTTTATTTTGTAATAAGACTCAAGTTATACATTCGTAGAATTTGCAGCTTGCAGCAAACAAATGGCGACCACCCTTAAGGCGACCCTCTGACTGACAAACGACACGTAAGCTCACGAGTCATGATAATTACCCAAACAACCGACATCAATGACCAACGAAATTCAATTCAAACAACACTTTATATTATTAGGTACTTCTTAGTATGTATTTTCAAAGTTTTTTTAATTGACTTCTTAATACATCCCACCGCTGGCAATGGGTTTTTAATTTTATGGGAGGGAAATCAATAACTCAATTCTTTCGCAGTGTTGCCGTTAGGACAATCTAGTTTGTGGCCACATGTAGCGGTGGTCGTTGCGCAACACAAACGTTATTGAAACGAGCTATCGTCATAATAACGGTTAGCTGGTTTCACCGATTTGAAATAACTTGCTAATCTGCTAATATGCCAACATGCTAACGGTAAAGTCGCTAACATCCAAACAATCCAATAGACAGTTGCGTTTCGTTATCCAAAAAAGATGCTACAGCCCTACAGGGGCCGTCTATTGATCCTGGCTAAGAGATATTTATGTTGGAACAACAACGACAATTTGCGCATTTTGAGTATCAAGGAAAGCTTAAAAAAAACGTCATCAAAACTTTACGGGGCCGTCCATTAATCCTTGCGACAATTCGCGAATTTTGAGCATCAATGAAAGCTAAAAAAAAAATGTCATCAAAACCTCACTATCACACTACGTGTATTTTTTTGGTAGTACCTTTAGATGCTCATTGATGCAACGCGCTATCCCGCTATCCCGCTATAACAAGTAGCGACCAATAGCAGGATAGCAGGATAACGCGTTTTAAAAACCGCTATTGATAACCGATAGACAGTTGCGTTTCGTTATCCAAAAAAGATGCTACACCCCACCGCTAGCCACATGTAAGAAAAAAGTTGCCAGTTTTGCAAAAAAATCTCTCAAAATTCCGCTACAAGTGGCTAAAGTGCTTTTGGCCTGTTACTGCTATCCAATTACTATTGATAAATATTACAATTTCGGCATGGGGGATAAATGGGTTAAATAAAACAATTTTAATACTTAGTATTTAACATTTATTTAAAAGCTGATTAAAATAAAACGTACAGCTACTGTCAACTTGGGTAACTTTGAACAGTTTTTTTATATTTTTACGTTCATTGATATAAAATTGTATGAGTGTACCCTGTTGTGTTTGCTTTGACTGTGTTCTGATGATTTCATTTACGAATTAACACACTCAGATAAGTTTATTTAAACCGTAAACTACTTTAAAATGATGTTTAAAGTACCATTCAAAGTTAACATGAATTTAGGGTAACTTTGAATGCACATTATGTCTGAAGAATAAAACCAAAGTAACAGGCTATTTTTGGAGTTTGGGTAACATTATATGGTGTTTTTACATATAAAATAAAATAATGCTCTATGGCCAGTCGTTTGTAGTAGAATTTTTGACATAAGATATGGGGATACCATGTATAATATAAATGTACCAAAATGAAGAAAAAATAAACAATAAATTTCTTATATGTTTAATTATATAAATGAACTTAAAATAACAAAACAAGATTTGAAACTAAATACTATGTTAATTTGGCTTTCAATTGAGATCAAAGATTCTATTACGTTAGGAACAAATAATCAGTTGTATGGGGATTACATAAATTTTACTCTCCCCACTCCATTAACAACATGTCATCATCTATAAATGTTAGACCACTCTTCTTTGTAATTTTATTTTCCTTTACGACGCTTAATATGCTAGATAAGTTTAATTCTAATATTTCAGCTTTTTCAGGCCACACCCAACCTCCTAAGAAAGATTTTTGAAAGACTGAGACAGTGACCGTCGCCTTCGACAAATTAACTTCTCTTATTTGTCCTGGAAATAGACTCTTTTCATACCTAAAAACACAAATGGTATGTTTCTTCAAGTCTTTACTAGGTTCATCTTCTTTGAAATTAACTTCCTTGCCAGACGGAATACGTCCATGGGAAACAGAGACTGTTGACTCACTAATGGATTCCACAACATATTCTTCTGCAACTGGCACATCATTATCAACCCATAGTATTTGTTCTTCAGATTCGCCTATTGCCAGGTCTGCAGTGATTGTTATAATAGGTGTTTCGACATCACGCTCTTGTACAACTACCGATACAGTATCTTCATCTATGTCTGCCATATATGTGTCGAAATCTCTAGGTTCTGAAATCACATGACTCCTTGGTGCTACTTTTGGTGAAGGAGGTCGGTGTACCATAGCCTCAACAACAAACTCATTATGTCCTCCTACAACTTGTGATTCAGGTTCGATTTCATCACCATTATTATTTGTTGAACGCCGATATCAAGTGTATTAACAATTGGGTACTTGACAGTTTTCGGAAAAATATTTTATAATTTACGTTGGTTTATTTTATACCTCTTACAATTATATTTTTCTCAAAAAAAACGTTATTTATTAGAAAATAAAATATTTTTTATTCATTCATTTGAAATTCGCGCGAAAACGGCTGGTCACGTGACATTTGTTAGCTGTGACGTCATATTTCAATAAACAGAACAAACTAACTACGACTCTAACGCTTAAGCATAGTTTGAGGGGAAAGTTTACAGCTTTTTTTCTTGATATTCTATTCCGTAGTGAATAGGAAACTGTTAAAATATTTGGATAAATGTGTTATTATTGCATGTGCACTGATTAACCTACAGGATGGTATAATTGAAAATACATGATTTGCTAAGATTAAATTCTTTTATTTGGGGCTATTATAAACTAATGAATAAACATTTTTCTTCCAAAAAAAATCTAATTTACAGAGTAAATGTGTGTTTCATCATCTATACATATAATAAAATTATAACAGGCCGATGTCTGTACATTATAGATATTGGAGAAAAACTAATATGGGGGTCTTTATTAAAGCAACAGAACTTTTGTCTGTATGTTTATACACACATCACACAAAAACCACTGCATGGAATTTAATGCAGTTTTCACCGACCTTATTGCTAGAGGTCTAACTAAAAAATATAGGTTACATTTTATCAGATTCTAAATTCCACGCGTATGAGATTGTAGGCAAAAGCTGGTATTCTAATAATGTTCTATGATAACAGTCATTTTCAGGATTGAATCTGTAACTCAAATAGTGCGATGAAAGCAACTGAACCACATCATCTTCATAATCAGGTTGATGTTTTAAAATTGGATGATTCTACAAATTCCTTTTTGTACTCTCTTCTAAAAAGTCGCACAATACACTATCATCTTGTTGGTTACATATGGAACTACTATTGTTACCAATTTCATGTACTTCAGGGTACTGCCCACTTTAGTAACATTTAGTGGCAATACAAAACAACTCCTCAATTCTTCTGTGAGTCCACATTAAGAAAGCCACTGCATGTTTGCAGCACCTTTTGGAGGCAGGGCAGTAAATACACTGGACACTGTACTACTCCTTCCTTTTCATCGATGACCATGGGCACCAAGTATGGCTGTTGACAAACCTCATATTCAGGACAAATTTTGCATTTTACCACACACAAATTTGCCTCCCTCTTTAGTTGGACACATCCTATAGCGTCATCACCAAACGATTGTCGCGAAGATCTGAAATTATAAACATAACCTTTAAGTAATTTAAAATATTTTCATAAAATTTTGACTATTTGTTCTTAGAATTATACATATCAACTTTTACAAATAATTTGTATAATTACTTTGTTTATTTCGATACTTACACGAAGTTTTTGCATTCCGAAACTCGGCAGAGCAGTCAGGATTACACGCCAAGAATTTTGCGACCATATAAATCAATCGACTTTAGGCAGATTTGCACTATCAGCTTATGTATAGCCTCACTCCATTTCGTAAAACCTCTCACAAGCACGAATCGAAATATTTAAGTGTTAATTTTCTCAAATCTCAGCAAACCACAAACGATAAAACACATGACGTTTTATTTTGTAAACAGTTACGTCACATGACACTCAATCATGGCCGCCCGCGTTTCGGTTCTTGTAATCCACAGATAAAAAAAATCAAATTTATTTTTGAAAAATAAAATATTTACAATTTATTTTAATGCAAAAAAAATATTGTATAATTATTGTTAACCTATAAGCTACCATATCTGACATATTTCATATTTAATCGTTACAACTGTCAAGTAGCCAATTGTGTTATCTACGCACTCGTTCCTTGTTAACACCTCTTGTTCAGGATTAGAGTCTATTTGTTTTCTTTTCTTCTTATTTTTGGATCCCATGGGTCTACCACGTTTTTTAGTCTGGAGGGTTTCTGATTCGTTTCTCGTCTTGGTTTTATTTGTCTTCTCCCTTTCTTTATAAAATTTTTCCACCTCTTCCGCCGAAACACTCTTCCCTGCTATAACAGGTAGTTGAAATTTCTTTCCTTTAGTTACATTATTTAAATCCGACTGTCTCACATTTTCTATATATGTAACGAAACTTTCGCTAACAGTTTCGCGAATATCCACAGCGGAAGTATATGCTGGAAGTTTGTTTAGCACAACATCTCGACACAATGGGTACAAACCACAACTTCTAAATCCTGCTTTTAGATTTTCAGATGCAGTGGCATGCCCGTTTTCTAATGTTTTTCGTATTAACTGGGCAAACAAAGACTTTGGCAGAGCCAACACTTTCTTTCCTCTACTAGTCTGTCGATAGTTATTAAGGACTTTCCTCCACGCTGTTTTTACTGCAGAAAAGTAACATACATCGAGAGGTTGAAGAAGGTGGGTTGAATTTGAGATTAAGCATATAAATGTTATATTGTTAACAGCACATAGACGCAATGCTTTTGGGGATATATGTGCACTTAGATTATCACACAGTAATATCTTTTTACCCTCATCTTTCTTCACAAATGGAATAAATTGGTTTTCTAACCAATCTTCAAAAATTGTTGTCTCCATCCAACCTGATTTTGAAACGGCCATTCTAGACCCCTCAGGGGCTTTATAAAGCCAATCAGACCAAAGTTTTATACCTTTAAAAATAAAGAATGGTGGTATAAAGTTACCTGCTGCATTGCCACAGAATACTACCGTAAAGCATGATTTGGAGCTGTTTTTAATTACGTCAGGGTATTTGCAATCTCTACGAAATAGCAGCTTTTTTTTGCCTGGGTCATCGTGGAATCCTGATTCGTCCATGTTGTATAAATTTTCTGGAGTAACACCTTCACACTCCTTCGCAAAATTGTTAAAAAATTGTTGGACTAGCTCACGACTGACTTGAGCTCGTTTTCTGGGGATGTTATGTGATAGTTTCTCTTTAAGTAGTGGGTGCCTTTCTAAAAATAATGTCCCCCATTCATAGCCTGGCATATTTTCTTTAAATTTAGGGACAATCCTATTGTTTCTGTTAAGATGATCTCTAACAATGACCCTGAAATCTAGCATACTTAACGGTAACCCCATATCACTTAACAATAATAAGTGATTTTGAAAACACTCTTCTTCTTCTTTTGTAAAGGTAACCGGCCTCCCAACGTTCTTGTTGTGTTTCTCTTTTAATTTATAATATAATGTAACTGGCGGTATCTTATAATGCTTTGAAGCATCCACCCTCGACATAGCACCGGACCGAATTTTGCTGAGAGCCTCTTCCAGTTGTTCTGGAGTATAATTACTTTTGGTCCCATATTTTCGTTGACCAGGTTTCATTTTTTTTTTTTTTTTTTTTTTTTTTTTTTTTTCTTCTTCTTTTTCGGACTTTCGCGGCATTATATCATGTACCTTGAATTAAAAAAAAATGATAGCGTAAAATTATGTACATAAAAGTATTAAACTTTTTCTGGCAACCCATTCAAAGTTACCTCATCTAGAAATTTCACTAACAGGGTAACTTTGAACGGTTCAAAGTTACCCAAAATATCGTTTCATATTCATAACTTAAAATTATTATCCGATTTTGAGAATAGTTGATAAAGAATTAAACAATAACTTAAGAAATTCCTAAGTAAAAACTGAGCCCATAGTAGACAACACAAAACTTACCCCATTTAGATACAATATGTCTGAATAAACTTAAATTGAAAATCACCAACAAACTTACTTGCAAACAGACGTTATGAAAATCGCGGGTAAATATCAAATGACATTGACAGGTACAGTTTTTTTTTTATTAAATACAATCTGAATATTATGTCGTTCCGTTTCACGCAAAGTTTTGTTACTCAAACATACACGTAGTACATTTAAAAAAATATTAAACTGTTTATGGACTTTTATTTAAAGTTACATTGAAATTCAAAGTTACCCAGACTGACTGTAGTGAAACATAATGTCAATTATTTGGTTAAAAATTAAAAATCTATTTCAAAGTCTACAATATCATCTGCCTTTATGCCAACGGACTACTTTTTTTTTTTTTTTTTTTTTAAATTTATTAAGGCTTTGGATATCGGTGTCCTTTAGCCTGTCTTGATAATACAAAATAATGTGAACATCGAAATAAAAAATAACATAAAATATAACTAACTAAACACTAAATATTCTTAATTAGCGGTGGGCAGTAGCATCTTTTTTGGATAACGAAACGCAACTGTCTATCGGATATCAATAGCGGTTATTAAAACGCGCTATCCAGCTATTGGTCGCTATTTGTCATATCATGAGCAACACGTAATATGATAGTGAAGTTTTGATGACCTTTTTTTTTTTTTTTTTTAGCTTACCTATTTACTTAAAATTCATTCATTCATGTTTTTTTTTTTTTAGCTTTCTCTGATGCTGAAAATGCAAATTGTCGGTTGCTCCACCATAAGCGCAAGAATTAATGGTTTTTGGTGGCCCCCTAAGATTTTGATGACCTTTTTTTTTTTTTTTTTTAGCTTCTTTGATGCACTTCCATTTCATTGGATAACGAAACGCAACTGTCTATCGGCTAGCTACTTTAACGTTTGCATGTTAGCACGTTATTCAAATAACCTGCTAACCGTTATTATGGCTCATTTCAATAACGTGTTTAAGTTGCGCAAC
Organism: Shargacucullia verbasci; assembly: GCA_947562105.1. NCBI lineage: Eukaryota > Metazoa > Arthropoda > Insecta > Lepidoptera > Noctuidae > Shargacucullia > Shargacucullia verbasci. The sequence goes on from OX387281.1 coordinate 6,080,252, forward strand.
GACCACCGCTATTAGCTACTTTAGCGTTAGCATGTTGGCAGGTTAGCAGGTTTTTCAAATAACCTGCTAACCGTTATTATGACGATAGCTCGTTTCAATAACGTTTAAGTTGCGCAACGACCACCGCTATTCTTAATAGTTCTAGAAATAAATTTGAACAGTGGTTTGAATAACATAGGAATCCTTAACATTGTACTCAAATCGTTCGGCAGTTTAATATTATTATGGTCACAGACATACATCACTTCAGCCGCTAATAATAAGCGTTGAAATTTAAAATTATGACATTTAAAGAAAATGTGATCTAAGTCGCCAAGTCCATAATTACAATATTCACATGATGGATTTGGTTTAAGTTTGAGTCTAAATAAATGCGCCGGAGTACGACAATGTCCAAATCTTAATCTATTGATTGTGGTTATAAAGTTTCTATTTTCTGCATATGGATGTTTACAATACCACGGTGAGAGCGGCGGGGAGTCTTGAATTTTAGTGTACCACTTTCCTTTTTCTCTGCTGTTAAGCTTCCAATAATTGTGCCATAATATTCTTAGGTCGCTTTTTAACTTTTCTCGGAAGTCCGTAAAAGGAATTTTTAGTTCTGTATGATCCTCATCATATGTTCCTCGAGCAGCTCCATCTGCGACCTCATTTCCTAAAATACCGCAATGAGAAGGTACCCATTTAAATTTAACAATTTTGCCTTTACTTTTAAGGTCTAATAATATTTTCTTAATATCAAATAAAATATAATTTGTGCTATATTTAACAAAAATATTCTCTAAAGCTGATAAACAACTTAGACTATCAGAAACAATTAAAAATTCTAAACTATTTACATTCTGCACATGTAATAATGCTTTATAAATTGCATAACATTCAGCTGTATAAATACTACATGATGGATGTAGTTTAAAGCATTTGGTTTGATTTAATTGAGGATCATAATAAGCTGAAGCTACATTATTTGTATCCTTTGACCCATCAGTATACAATTTATAAACATTATTTATTAGTTGATTATTTACAGAATCCAAAAATTCATATTTATTACTAATTCTATCTGTACTGATTATGGCATTTAAATCATGGGTTAAACATTTGTAATCTATGCTATAAATCGGTAAAATGCTAGAGGTATGTATATTTTTGCAAATAGTTTTTACATTTAATATTATATACAACAATTCTGGGAAGTTATGTTCACATACAAATTGTGCAGCATCAATATTATTAACTTTACTTAGCAAACTCTGAGGGAGTTCTTCATGAGGTAAAATCCTATTCAGTACAAATGTATTGTCAGTAGCCAACAATTTCAGACTAAAGTTATTAGCAATTTGCAATCGCCGTAATTTTAGAGGTATTATACCACTTTCAGCTTCCATTGCATTTATTGGAGTTGAGCACATTGCTCCTGTTATAATTCTCAGTGCTTTATTTTGAATGATGTCTAGCTTCCTAAGGTGACTTACATTAGCATTCATGTATGCTAATGAACTGTAGTCAAAATGACTTCTAACAATACTCTTGTACAACATTGACAGAGTTTTTGGATCGGATCCCCAGTGAACACCTGCTAAAGAACGTAAAATATTAAGCCCCTTTGAAGCATTTTTAATTATATAATTGATGTGATTCTCGAAAGTCAACTTTGTATCTAAACATATTCCCAGGAATTTCTTATTGGTTAACCATATCAATGGCTTATTATTATACAATAGGGGAATTAACTCTTCTGAGTTAGTTGCTTTTTTTCCAAAGATCATAGCTCCACTTTTATTAACATTAATTTCCAATTTTAGTTTGTTATAAAAATCATAAATTTGGCTTAAGCCATTGTTAAGATTATTTACCGCATTACTTACGTTTTTATTTACAGTATATACAACAATATCATCAGCAAATAACAAACATTTAACTGAAGGATCAGTTAAATATTTGTTGATTTGGGAAGTATACAAATTATATAATAGAGGGGAAATTGTTGCGCCTTGCATTGTTCCTTTATAAACAGGTCTAGGTTCATGTAATATATTGTTAAATTTTATGTACATTTGTCGCTCATATAAAAATTTGAATATCCATTTACAGACTTTTCCTGGCACACCAATATCATTAAGAATTTCTATTAAGATGGAAGGATTTACATTACCAAATGCTCCAGTGACATCCAGAAAGGCACAGATTGTATAAGAATGACTATGAAATGATTGTTTGATGTCTGAAATAAGAGATGTAAAGCTTTCTGCGGCATTTCTGCCTCGTCGGAAACCAAACTGCTGTTCAGTTAAGATATTATTTTTTTCACTATAATAATCCAATCTCAGTTTTAACATGCATTCAAATAATTTACCTACACAAGATGACAGTGATATAGGTCTGTAAGAGTTACAGTCGCCTTCGGGTTTATCTGGTTTAATTATTGGAATAACACATTGTGTTTTCCAACTTTCAGGGATGGCATCTGATAACCATAAAAGATTATATACTTTCAATAAAACATTTTGTGCTTTAGAATGAAGACTGGAAATTAATTTATAAGTAATGTCATCCAGACCTGGTGTAGTATTTTTCCTAGATTTGAGAGCTACTTTAAATTCAGTCATCGTAAATGGTTCAGAAAGAAAGAAACTGTTATTGGTACCCGGTGATTGAAATAAACAATTTAATTTAGCTGTATCCATGTGTTTTTCAGCTGGAGAGATTGGTGCATATTTATCAAGAAATGAAGGAATCCATTCATCATTTTTTGGGGTTTTTCTGTGTGTTGCACGTTTAAATCTACGGATATAGTTCCAAATCATGCTCACAGGTGTGTAACGATTAAAAGATTCACATAATTTCGTCCATCCTAATTTCTTTTTTTCACTAATTAATTTCTTCTTTACTGCATCAATCCTTTTGTACATAATGTAATTTTGAATTGTAGGAATAAGCCTATAGTTTCTTAATGCTTCTTTGCTATTATTAACGGCTGTAGCACATTCATTATCCCACCAGGGGACTGGCTTTTTAGTTTTGTATGATGTTTTAATGATAATTTTAGGAATACATTCCTGTTTAAGTTTATTGAGCATGTCACAAAAACTGTTATAAATATTAAGAGAATTGCCCACTTCAAGATTTAAACTATCAAATGCTTTTTCACTTTCAGATAAAAATTTCGTCCAATCAGCACGATTGTATATGAAGCGCTCAGAAGGAGAACCTATCACATATTTTTCTATGGAAGTCTGAATATTAATTACTGTTACGGTCACTGTGAACCTTCCACTCGCAAAGAGGAGCTACAGTGGGACTTATGCATGATATGTCTATAGCCGAAGAATTATGGTGAATTGAACCAACAGTTGTGGGTGATCCAGTATTAAGGATACAAAGATCGCAATCGTCTAACAAGTTATATACATCATTTCCTCTAGAATTAGTTGACAAGCATCCAAATGCAACATGATGTGCATTAAGATCACCTGAGAGCATGACTGGTTTGGGCAAATCATTAATAATTTCCTTCAATCTTTTACATTTAAAACGTCCACCCTTGGGAGGGCTGTATGCACACAATATAGATAAATTACCTACACTTGTTTTAATAATCATTGCTGTTGTTTGTAAAAAATCGTGATAAGGGGTATTAATTATCCGATATTTAAATGTATTTTTAATCAAGATTGCAACTCCACCAAAGCCGTTGGGGCCATCCTGTCTTGTAATATCATAACCTGGGACATTGATGTTACTATTATTTTTTAACCAGGTTTCATTTAATAAACAAATGTCTATATCATTTTCCGAAAGAAAATTAATTAACAGAGGTTTTTTGTTGTTAACACTCTGGATGTTAAATTGTGCTATTGAAATATAAATCTTAGTCTGATAAACATTATAATCATTAAAATCCATATTAAATTAGATTGGAAAGAAAAACATCTCTTATTTTATTCATAGTTATAGCTTCATTGTTAGAATTAGCTAAATGGACTAAAGATTTTACTATAGCATTTAATATGACATCATTATTTGAAATCTTTTCTAGCTCATTTTTTGTATCCTGTGCAGGAGATACATTATGTGACTTAATATTAGGTTTATTTACATTATTACTCACATTAGATACATTTTTCTGTGAGATAATATCTTTCTTACTACTTAAAGCCGGAAATTCTTTGTCATAGGTCACAGACTTACTAACTTCAGCATAGGTAATTTTGTTTTTCTTTTCAGAAATCTTTTTAATTTTAATGGGGCATGCGCGAGAAATAGCAAGATGTGGCCCGCCACAGTTAATACAATTTAATGAATTAGGATTGTCACAATCTTTAAAAAGATGTTCACCGGCACAGATCGAACATTTCTGCTTGTTACTACAAATTTTGGCTGAATGATTAAATTTAAAACATTTAAAGCATTGTAAGAGTGGTGGGACATATTCAAAAACTCTGTATGAAAATAGATCATATTGAACAGAGTCTGGTAAAACATTTGATAGAAAAGTTATGCTGACAGTTTGCAAGGGTACCCTCTCAGTGCCTACCTTTTTTGTAAAGCGTCGGATAGAAATGATGTCGAATTTTGAGGATAATTTGCTATATAATTCCTTATTAGAAATATTAGTCGGCACATATCGAATTATGCCTGTTTTTTCGATTTCCTTTGCTGGTATGTAGGCTTTCAAATTGTACTTATCCAAGAAGCTTGTATTCAATAAAAAATTATTGGCATTGTTGTGTTGGTTGAAAAGTATAGAAATCTTATTTGCATTAACTCTATGCATACTTTGTATGCCTTTAATATCTATCGAAAAGATGTGGTTGAGATAGATAGGGCTCTTATTGCCTATCTTTTCCTTTGAATTAGTGCTCTCAACAAAAACTTGGAACATGCAAGTATAGGCTGAATTGTCAGGATACAAACGTTTATAGCCGGATTTAAAAAAAGGCTTATATGAGTCCTCAGAGTCTCCTCCGTCGATGCTACCACTGACAAAATTATATGTAGTGGATTTCCTCTTACCAGGGGCAGTGGCGTATTTTAAGATTCAGCGCCCCGGGGCCTGTAAAGTTTGCCGCCCCATGAATGAACGAAAAAAAGCAAAAACTTTTAATTATAAAATAAAATCCAGCAGTGTGTTGATGTGCGCTGAGAATGGTGATAATTATAATGAATGAAAAAACTAAAAGGCCATACAAAGAAATAAACACCATCTATTCAATATTTGGGTGGTTCTTCAAAATTTGGTTAACTTGGTGTTAGCAGCAATTTTCACATATTTATATCAATTTTATCCAATATTTGCAACTACTAGGTGATATTATAAAGTCCATGTTAGTTGGTCACTCACTTTGATTTATATCACAGTCTTTTTTATTTCCGATAATTGCTTCGTTCTACTCCAAATATCAGTCCCTAGTCATGTAAGATCTCCCAAATTTAGTAAGCATTTCACTGTTATTCTAATTCTTTAAAATAATATTTTAATTAACTCGACTTAAACTCGTGGACTATTACATTACTAACCTTGTCATTGCGATTAAATTTTTAATAACAATATTTTTTATCAGATTATTTCAAGTCAAAAAGTGTAAGCTTTAAAAAATATCAGGCCCTAGCCATTTGCAAAATTCAAAAATACGCGGCATCTAATGATTAGATGTTTTTCATAACTTACTCAAGCGAAAGCATCGATGTGAAGTTAGTTGTAAACACGACCAATACCGCGTCAGCTATTTTATTTTTGGTGCGGTCACCGATTTTGTTGCGGAAACACGTGCTGTGCCAGTCAAACTCTCAGGCCCTAGGTAAGTCGTTTCAAAGATAATTAATTAATAATTGATCTCCTTACTTATTGTAAATTTGAGCTTTGTCTGTCTTGTTATTTTGATCACCTGCTGGTTTTGATGTTTATTTTAAATAATAAGTTACGTTTGATTTTGCTTTGTTTCGTCAGTCCCTAGAACGTCAGGCCCTCGTCGTAAAAGTGACTAGGGACTGGCAGTCATACTGTGTGATCCATGGTTTTAAGTATAAAATCCGTGTATTTGTTGTAGAATATAGCGGCTAGAAAGAAAACATTACTGTCCAAAGAGGAACTTGTAAGAAAAAAGTCTGAACAGGCAAAAAGACGATTGGAAAAAATTAAAAACGACCATGTTTTGCTGGCAGAGTACTAAGAAAAAGAACGACAGAAATGTCTAACGAAAAAAGAAAAAGGACACAGGAAATGTGTCAAGGACATGACTCTGCGTGAGCATAGAAGCGTTCGAAAAAATGGGTTGCCTACTCATCAGATTACAGAAAAAAACAAAGGATTCGTGGAAATTCTAATAAATACATGAACCAAAATACGCCTTCGTCATCAAAGTCAAAGTCAAAGTCAAAGTCAAAGTTTTTTATTTCAAATGGGCCTTTGCAGGCACTTTTAAAACGTTATGAATCTAGGCGCACAGTTCCAAAGTGGGTGGGTCCTATGGAGAAGAGAACGGCAAGAAACTCCATGGATACTCTTTTAAAAATATTGGTTTACAATGAGTTGAAGCAATTTATAATAACAAAATAAAATAGAAAATACTCTTACAATGCAATATTACATTACATGACATACAAGGACTACTATATAAAATAATAAAATCAAATAAATTAACATTTTCAAAATAAAATGTTCAAGTCTTTGTTTGTTAAATAACAATGTTAAGTAAAAAAAAAGAAGAAAAAAAAAATGTAATACAATAAAATAAAATAAAGTACACATAAGATACAAATGTCTAGTCATGCAGAAAACACCACAACTAGATTGTGGGGATTAGAAACAACTAGTCACCAGGGAAGCCACATGTGCAGAAGGTAATTAACGCCATACGTTTCTATCATCAACGTAGTCATTGACTTTATAATAGGCTTTCTTTATTAGAACGGATTTAACATAAGATTTAAACTTGTTACCAGTGAGATCGGTGATAGTTTTAGGTAACTTGTTATAGAAGCGCACGCTGTTACCTAGAAACGACTTATTAGTTTTAGACAATCTAAATTTAGGTACCACTATTTTGTGTTTATTCCTAGTATTAAAGTTGTGGAAGTCACTGTTGACGTTAAACAGTTGCAGGTTTTTCCGGACATACATGATATTTTCTAGAATGTATAGTGACGGCAGTGTCAGAATGTCTATATCACTAAAGAAGTCTCGTAAAGACTCGCGGGGGCCCATGTTGTAGATTGCACGAATTGCTCTCTTCTGTAAAATAAATATTGAATCCACGTCAGCTGCAGATCCCCACAACAGAATGCCGTAGGACATGATGCTATGAAAATATGCAAAGTAAACTAATCTGGCCGTGGCTACATCCGTTAACTGCCTGATTTTTCTAACTGCAAATGCTGCAGAGCTAAGTCTCTTCGACAGAGCTCTGATATGAGGACCCCACTGCAACTTAGAATCAATTGTTATTCCTAAGAACACCGTTTCGTTTATAATATCGAGTCCTTTGCCGTCAAGCATCAAATGCAAGCCTACGCTGGGTACATTTGGCAGGGAAAACCTTAAACATTTCGTTTTATAAGCATTTAGTAATAGGTTATTTACCGCGAACCATTTAGAGAGAACAATTAAGCTATCATTAATATGTGAAACTTCCCTGTCTTTTCTACTTATCTTAAAAATGAGAGAAGTGTCGTCGGCGAATAAAATAATATCTGATAAATTATTCATCATGTATGGAAGGTCATTTATATAAGCAAGAAACAGGAAAGGCCCAAGAATTGATCCTTGGGGCACGCCCATCTTAACAAGAGACCCCGATGAAGTAACACCATTTACACCTACTTTCTGCTGCCTATCAGATAAATAGGAAAAGATTAGATCAGCAGCTCGGCCACGAATTCCGTAATGGTGAAGTGTACGAATTAGTGTATTGTGGTCAACGCAGTCGAAAGCCTTGGAGAGATCACAGAAGATGCCAATAGCATCCTGTGAACCCTCCAATGTTTCCAAAATATGAGTGACTAGTTTAGCTCCTGCATCAGTAGTTGACCTGCCTTTCGTGAATCCGAACTGACGACCATGTAAAATCCCGTGTAAGTTAAAATGCGACAACATCTGATCAAGAATGATCTTTTCAAATAATTTACTAAATGCTGGTAGCACAGAAATAGGCCTATAATTAGAGGGATCATTTTTGCAGCCCGATTTGAAAATTGGTATTACTTTACTGTGTTTCATTAAATCGGGGAAAGTACCATTATCTACACATTTGTTAAATATGCTTGTAAGTGCAGGGGCAACGGTGTCGATGATAACGCCAAGAACTCTGACAGAGATACCCCATAGGTCTTCGGTATTTTTTAAATTAAGACCGTTAAAAGCTTTTTTAATTGAATTAATAGAGATGTTTTTAAAATCAAAGTTAGGTATGACTTTAGGAAAGTTCTGTTTGAGTAGCGATTCAGCTGACAAAGGACATGAAGCAAGGATTTTCGTAACCTCTACCGGTATATTCGTGAAGAAATTTTCTAATGCCTTAGCGACTTCACTCTTGTCAGATATGGTAAGATTATTTATTTTAAGAGATAGTTCATTTTCCCTTTGTTTTGTATTGCCAATTTCATGGTTGATTACCTGCCACACGGCTTTTATTTTATTTTTCGAGTTGCCTATTTTATTACTAATTAGTTTAGATTTGGCTTGAGCACAAACTCTTTTAAAAATCTTCGAGTAGTTTCTTACATAATTATGAAAGGATTGGTCGGAAGTCAATGACTTTTCGTAGTATAAAGTATATAAAACATCTCTACTTTTACGAATGCCCGTAGTGGCCCATTCATTAAATTTCGATTGTTTGGTTAATTTGACCTTCTTAATTGGACACGCATTATTAAATTCATAACATACAGCAGAAAATAGTGCACTGTAGTAGCTGTTGGGGTCTCTTGGACAAGAGCGAGATAAAGTAACTTTCGTTTTAACATTTTCATTAAATTTTTGTAATTTATTCTTATTTAATAGTCTTAGTTCTAGAGTTGTATCCAGTGGGAGCTTTTTGTTGTGTTCAAAGCTTACTAGTTGACCTGTATGGTCAGATCTGACACCGCTAATTATAGAAGATTGTTTTATACTACAGTTTGTAAAAATATTGTCAATGCATGAAGCTGAAGTAGCAGTTATTCTAGTAGGTTCACTAAATATATAATGTAAATTAAAACACTTAAATAAAGAAAGAAGTTTACATTTGTCCTGCGAATCAATTAGCAAATCTATGTTCATGTCGCCACAGATAAAAATAAATTTGTTGTTATTAAATAATTTCCTAAGTATATCTTCCATTACAATTAGAAATGAGGCAAAGTTTGACGCAGGTGGTCTATATACACAAAGAATAATATGGCCCTCTATTTCCGCACATGCTACCTCACATAAGCGATCAACAGAGCATGATGTGATGTCCTTTCTCTCTTTATGTTTAAAATAATTATTACATAAAATCAAAGTACCACCACCCACTGCTGATAATCTGTTGAACGCACTGGCAACTACTAAACTATGTACATTAAATAACATTTCCTCAGGTTTTAACCATGTCTCACAAAAACACAAAATGTCCATATGATATTTCTCAATTAACAACTCCACCTCAAGAATTTTGCCAGAAAAGCGATTCACGTTTTGGTGATAAAGTATGATACTATTATCATAAGGCTTCTCTATTGTCGACTCTAAATGTTTAAACAATCCATTACAGTATTATCTGAATGACTAGACAAAATTGGCTGAGGACGAGGACAATATTCCTGAGGTTATTGTTATAAATAATGAAGGAGATAATGATGAGACACAGCAAAGGAGAGTTGAAGCTAGAAGAAGGAGTATTGTTCAACGGAAAAAAGGAAATAGTATACAGAAAAGGAAGGACTTACCCATTGATAATTCGAAGAACAAGCTTGCCAACGATCAACAAAGAAACAGAAGACTGAAATGTAAGATGATGAAAAACAAGAAAGCACTTACACCAAAAAGTAAAATTGAAGCCATGGCTAACGACCCTAATCAAAAAGCAGAATTGGTATTTGGCGAGACTAACCAGATGCAACTTTTAGATAAAAAGACTGACACGCACCAGAAAAAAACCTCCTTAAAAACGATGTTGTCCAGCCCACTGACTAAACTGGTCTTGAAACACTAAGTTGCGATACAAACCGGCTTCAAGTTCCAGATATTTTCACGGATTCTGAAGATGATGTGCCGCTAGCTAGTATAAGCCAGGATGCGCAGGAAAAGTCTAAAACGAGCTATCGCAGGGGAGATTATGTTCTAGTCAAGTTAATTATGAAAAGAATATCGATACGCCGCGATTTGCTCCAAGAAACCGTTTACGAAACCGAAACGTTTACGAAAAGTAGAACAAATCTTTGTGATTAATTAGAGAAAGACTGAATATTACGTTCAAATTTTATTTTTGTTACTTACAATGCCGATTTGTTCAAAAATATTGTTAATTACTTAAAGATTATTAGTTTGTTAGTACTAAACTCAAAATACAGTTTAATTGCTAGAAAAAAATTAAGTTAATAATCAATCAGAATCAGAAATTTATTTATTGTATATCCTTTCTTATAACATATTGTGTCCCGCAAGCGGGGTGTGTGTGCTTATTTTTTGTAGTGTGGTACATCGTAAAAATTTTTTTTTAAGTTAATAAAAGAAAGCCTATGATTGAAATTTTTACTTTATTCAGAGTTCATACAATTTGTTTACTGGAGAGATAGGTAATACGTTTCACTAATATTTAAAAAAAAATAGCTTATTAAGGTAACTATTTATCAAAAAACTAATTGTCTACCGCAATATGTTGAATATTCTTGAGACTGAAACTAGACTATGATACTAAATTTAAGATTGTAGAAAGACAATACTACTTACCATACAAAATAACTTATATTTTGACTGTGTGTTACAATAATTAGTGATAATATGTAAGTTATTTGATTTTGTTAAAGTTAATTTTGCAATAAAAATGTGATTAAACACACTAACCGTGTTTGGCGTCAGTCCCTATCATATCTCGTCAGTCCCTAGAAAACTGATTTCAAAAAAACTTAAATTTCTCTTAAAATACTTCGTAAAGTGACTGGTCCTTTTAGATACAGTTAAGTAGATATTATACCCGCAGTATAGAATTAGAACTTTACTGATAACCATCAAAAAACACCTTTGTCAAAATTAGGCCATAAGTTAACCAAATTTTAGAGAACCACCCCATTTACATTTTTTCCGATGGACAGATTGGTTAATAAATTCTTCAATTACACTGTCATAATTAACGGATTTGTCAAGTCAACTTCTATGTCATGCTACGCGCCTCCACAGAATAAGCAACTCGTTCATGAGACAATGTATACGCTTTTACAATAAGCTTCCCAATGATAAACATACAATACAAAGACATACAGTCGAATTGAGAACCTCCTCCTTTTTGAAGTCGGTTAAAAACTTGACACAAGTGAAGCACGAATTGCGTCGCCCGCGCCACCCCGTGCCCCACCCGCTTTCGCCTATGGATATGAACGAAAACGACACGAGCAATGTCGAAACATCCCGACTAGTCCCGAGTCGCGATGGAGTCCTACGGACACGCCGCCGCCCCGCCGCGGCCGCCCGCCGTTTAGGCATACGATAGCTTCTCGTCTTATTGTCTATCAAACTTACAACCAAATGAGTTTTAGTTTTTGTTAATTAGGTAGGCTTTTTTTAAATTTCTTCAGGCGTATAAAGTCCAAAAGAAAGTCACACAAAGCTGAGTGCGAGGTGCGGCTTGTGCCGCCCCTCGCAGCTTGCCGCCCCGGGCCATGGCCCTTTTGGCCCTAGGGTAAATACGCCCCTGACCAGGGGGCGGCCCGGCCCCGCTAGCACCTGGGTTCTCATCTCCATCCATTATTGCAAAACCACTAACTAAACAATATTAAGTTAACAATTAAATTTGCTTGTTTTTCAAGATAGAAATATTTTTAGAGAAAATATTTGAAAAATCCGCCTTCCCAACGGACTACTAATTGATGGTGTTGCCTACAATTAACTAATTTTAGTTTGGTGGTAAATTGGTAATGTATGGTGATATTAGTCGGTAGACTTCTAATAGTAATTAAAGTAGGTTTAACAATCGAAAAATCAGCCAGAAGTGGCTAGATTTATTTAGGTGGCTAAAATGGTTTTCTATTTGGCTAAAACCGTTGAAAATCCGCTAGATCTAGCCACAAAGTGGCTAAAACGGCAACACTGTTCTTTCGCTACCCACGAGTTAGTGATGGATCAACTCGACTTACTAACCAGAGTTAATTCGAGTTACGAGTTAACTCGATGAACGAATCAAGCGGAAGATCGAGAGCACTATTCATTCGATGTGTAAGGAGAGAATTTATTTTTCATTTCTTGAGCATTATTGTTCTTTTATTTATGCAGAAAATACTTGATGATAATAGTTTTTAACTGTGGTGCGTCCTATATCTTGTTAATAAGGTAAAACATATTCTAATTTTAATAGTACTAGTGGTTGCCTAGCGGCCGAAATTCGACTGTATCAATTTTTAAATCTGAACATCACTGAGGTTATTTTGTCAGTGTACTAAATACCTCTGTAGTCATTGCATATATTTTAGACATGAGTCCGATATCACAAAACGTAACTGAAAACGGTTGCCAATCCAATAACTAACGTATCGATATCTAAAAATTTATCAACCGCTATCTCAATATTCACAATAACAGTCGCGAACGATAGTTGGAGGCGATGGCATCTAATAACTAAAATAATAATGGCTTCTTTCGCTAACTAGATATGTGCTTAGGCGCGTAAAAGAGACAAAGCGAATATTGTCGCGAGTTTGGTTGGCGCTACGCTACATTTATGCGAGTTAAGTTTTGTAAAATAGACTTTAAACGTCTGAGTATAAGATGTTATTTAGATTGTCAGAATTTCCATATTTACGTAACAAACATGTGGTCTTTCTTATTCAGTTATATATCGATAGCTTTATATCTGTACGTTATTATGCAACCATCACACCAAGGCACTGATACCGATATTAAGCGACGGATATTGGTATCGATATTGTAGCTAAATATCGGTTATCCAACTGATATCGAAAAAAACCGATAACGCTCATGTCTATTAAATTTTCTTTTTAATTTTGTTCTATTACGTCAGTTGCGAGCGACCATAGATAAAGAACATATAGATAAGTAGTCACCGTGGCCACCTCAGATAGAGGATAGTAGGTAGATAGATTATATTAAGCAAGAGCCGGAGACATATCACTATTTCCTTCGCAACACAAAAAAATTACATATCACAGAAAGAGATAGTGATAGTGGCTCAGGATATGCGAAACAAACGCAATGTCTCCATTTTGACTATACAATCCTAACTATATTTATACTGATCAATAGCGATGTTCATTTTTAAAGGATTTTTGTCGGTATCGATAAAAATCGTAAAGCCAATACCAAAAGATTAAATGTTCAGAAATGACGTATAAATCAATAATAACTTCGGCCTGCGGTTTTGTTAGCACGATATAGCACTTTAGTTAATGTCATCTAAATGAAATTTTGAGACCGGTTGATTCGTGATCGTGAGTCGGGTTAGGTCAATTTCGACTTCACAAATTGATTCTACAGATTGAATAGCCTGTAGCACGGATTAGAGTTCAAGCTATCAAGCTGCATCTATTTATGCAATTTATGTATTCAGTGAAGTTCTTTTTTGAAAAGATACCATAAATTATAATTTTTTACCCAAAAAGTATAAGATACTGGGTAAAGAGAGCTCTCTTGCGGTATTTTTATGTAAACAAGCGCAGTGGCGCCGTCTACAATTTCCGAACTAATCAGCCTATATCTAGTTATAGATAGTGGTACTGGTGGTATATTTTAGGTACTGGATGGGACATTCATTGGTGCAACCGCATATCAAAGGTAACAAAACCATTTTCAGCGGACAGTGTTACAGAGGAAAGGATCTGCTTTTACTAATTTTACCATTGATATGAGGTTGACTTATACATGTAGGCTAGTCTTTCATAGAAATGTGAATAACAAGTCAAATATGTTAATCACTTTTTATTTTAACTTAAAGCTCAACTCGACGCACTTTTTGGAAAATTTCACAACCGAAATACAAATGAAAAATGGAAAAGAGCTACCATTTTTAAATTTAAATTAACAACATTTATTCTGACTGTCACCAGTTTAAAAATGACCAAAATTAATTTTATTTTATAAAATCAAGAAAACATCCACTCTAACAAAATATTAAAATTATCGATAAATATTCTGATTCTGATTCACAACACTATAAAGTAGGTGAAATGTCATACATACATATCGAGTCAAACTTTTTAATGTTTTTTGTTAAACACTAATAGCTAGAATCATAATAAAACTGTGTACGCACTAAACACATGTATTACTTTTATTTTAAATGAGAATAAAAAGCAAGATTTACAAGTTTGCTTCGTAAAGTTCGATAAACATGAATTCGACTTGCCTATGAAAAGATAATTTTGCATTATTTTCAGTCAATATACCCGCTCGGCTAGAACAACCGGGAACATTACACTATAGTCACTATAGTCCACTATAGTCTCTCTCGCTCGGACAGTAGGTGTTGCCAGGGAAATCAATGTCCCTTATTTTAAGCGTAAATCTAATTTTACCCTGATTATTTTATATTTTACATTCTCTTTTATTGTCAGGTAAATGTGTATATATTTAATTAATGTTTAAGATTCATAGTATTTAACTGACAGTGATTCATATATTTCAGGTTTTATTTACATAAAGGTAGGCGGGCTAAGGAAAGTCAGTAAGCACATTCTGGTTTTTTGGTTTTTATTTGTAAACTAAAATAATTTGGGATGTCAGTGTCCCTTAACGGTTCATGAAAATTACGTACCTATTGGTTATTTATAAATAGCAATTTTTTTGTCATTTCAAGATCTACTGTAAACCAGTACAATTCCTGTAAAATACACATTCCTAAATTTTAATATTCAATTTGTATAAACTACTTGGAATTGATAGTGAGGTAAATAAAAGAATACAGTAGCAACACTTAATATTTCACGTGTTAGGTTAGGTTACCGCTCTGACAGCTTTAGTTCGCTTTCCTGCCTTTTGTCGCCACTGTCGCGGTTTTGAAATTAGTTATCTGTGAGAGTTTTGCCGCCATCTTGTTTTGATTTGACGGGATGTTATTATTGTGTCAACAACTGTTTGAGTGCTGGACTGCCGGTGTATTTTGTGATCTCCTCGCTATTTTAGCTTGAGTTGAGTTCCTTAATACGCCAAATTCACAGATTTTGATACAATAATTCGCGAGCTATCGCTTCTGTTCTCAGTGCAGTATTGTGCGTGAACTTTTCATCATGGGGCTGCGGAGATGTTGTGTTGGTGGTTGCACTGCTACGAGTGAAACTCATCAGCTATTTCTTATACCCAAGAACGATAATTTAAGAGCTTTGTGGTTGACATTCTTAGTTCCTACAAACCCTAATCTTAATGGATTTAGTAAAAGCCAACTAATCGATAAAAGAGTATGTTCGAAACATTTCGACAAGCATCAATTTGACGAAGAGGGACGGCGACTTCGCTATTCTTATCCGTGTTTGTTCTCTGATTTAGAAATAGCACTTGGTGAACCACATAGCAAGACAGGTAAGTCACGTAACATTTGCTCATTTATTTTTTCTTAATGGCCAACCAGTCTTATATATATAATATATTGCACAAGGACTGCCACTATGTAAATGTAACCTTTCCATGACCACCTCCTCACTTACTCACGACTTATGATAGCAGTTTGCTAGTTCATCTCATTTCACTTTTCTTCAAATTTGAAAAAAATATTTGCATTTTGAAACCATATTTGCAAAGCCTGGCATTTTTCTGTCTGGTTATTTTAACAGCTTGCCTGGAGTTTTAAATTGATATAGCATAAAATGAAACTTACTGTTTATATTACATATGGTTATTTGCCTCATGGGCATTGTTTTCTGGATCTTTAATAGCATAGGAACTAATCATCATCAGACCATGGCAGTCTATTGCTGGACATAGTTCTCTTCAAGAAATTAATGTTGAAGTTAAATTAATACCAAAGATAAAAAAATATTTAGAATACCAATACAAAATATATATAATATATTTCCAGAGTGGAACTTGCTAAATGAGCACAACTACTTTCAGAAACAAGGTGATCTTCACATCTTGGAATCTGCCTATAATATTGAGAAAACAGGTAAGGTCTTGTATTTTATAATTAATACTAATTAATTTTTATTGCAAAAGAAAATATTTAAAGTGTAAATGGTTATCTTTACAGTAGAGTAAATAGGACACTTTACTTTTTTCCAGCTGGTACTTTCCTCGAAGAACCCTCTTGTTAATTCACTAGAAACAATGAAAAGGAACAAACCAATAAGGATACTCTTCAAAGCCAAAATAAGAACTATGGCACAGAATCAGCAGCACAAGAAGTTCAAACATTGAGTATGTAATTTAAACTCCTGTTATTACTTCTGCATGTTTTTAAAATAATATAATTGTAATGAATTTAACTTATTTTTTAGCTGCTGCTTTCCTTGAACAACCCTCTTGTTCCTTTACTAGAAGTTATGAAGAGGGATAACAAAGCAAGCAGAAAAGTTTTTATGATCAGGGTACGAACTATGGTACAAATTCAAGTCTATATATGTATATTATTATTCTCAGTAATTACTTAAGCCACTCTTCAAACATATTAATTTTCCGTAACAGGAAGGTAGAGATGATTACAGTCCCAGAGAGAATATAATAACATCTATATTAACTTAATATAACAATGTATTGATGTGTATTTTTTTTATTACAGTTTTAATTAAAAGAAAGCCTATGTCAAAGAAAAATAAATTAATCAAGCAAATCATAACAATTTCTGAAAGATGTTTAAGAGATACTCCTGTTCAAAGGTTGCAGCAAGCTCAAGACATTTTAACAAGTCCAGGAATTATTGAAAAATTTTATGCTTTGCCAAAATATGCACAGACTTTTATAAACATGCAATTAAAGCATGTGAATAAAAAGAAAATGGCTCGACGTTTCACATTTGATGAAAAGATATTGGCCTTATCTCTTGTAGTCTCAGGGAACAGGTGTTCAAGGCTCAAAAACGCTGTATAAGATCTATGTGTAATTTAATAGTAACAGATAGCTGCGTACCTGTATTTAGGTCCCTAAAATTACAAACATTCCCATCACTTTATATTTTCGAGGTGGCTGTTTTTGTTAAATCAAATATGCATCTATTTAATAAAGTGTCCGAACATAGAAACCGGCCAATCAGGAGTCAGTATAAAAATTTGCTAATTGTTAGTGGTTCCAATACCGCCCTATTAAAGAAAAGTATTATATGCATGGGTCCGATCATATTTAACAAAATACCCGATCTAATAAAAAATGAGACATTACCACTTTTCAAAAAGAAATTTACAGATCTATTAATTGATAAATGTTATTACTCAATTGACGAATTTTTGACCGATAAGAATTTAGGTTGATAATATGACATCTCTGTATTCCTGTTTTGTAGTGAATCATTTGTATTTTAATTTAACTATATTGACCTGGATCTTGACGAATCTATAATCTCATTTTATTAAACTTAACATTAATATTGTATGACCTATTTAAAATCATTTACTAAATTTCATCTTGACATGGTAAACTTGTTTTGACTGGATTTAATGTTTTAATAATATATATTGAATGAGTCTTTATTATTATATAGCTTAAACTGTTTGCATGCCTTAGTTAAGGTAGTTAGTATAAGGATCATTTTTAACTTAACATCTGTCATTTGTACCTACTTTCTGTGCAAATAAAGTATTATTCTATTCTAATAAAACAGAGCCCAAAGGGTTACAAATTATTGGAAAAAATGTTCACCTTACCCAACAAGAGAACCTTGAGCAGAGTTTCTAAGAAAATAAATTTTGAAACAGGTCTCAACCCACAAATTTATAATTAAAAAAAAATTATGTTCTATTTTGTATAATGAGGTTGCAATTACGCCGCATATAACATTTGACGAAAATAAGGATGAGATTATTGGATTTGTTGATGTAAATGGAAACAAAAAGCTAGCATACTGCGACCATGTCTTGGTATTTATAGTTAGGGGAATATGTACATCCTGGAGACAATGCATAGCATATAATTTTGTGGAAGGGACAGTCTCAACTGCTAACCTAACAGTTTTATTGAAAGATATTGTTATCCAAGTAGCACAAACTGGTCTCATTCCTCTAGCACTTGTTTCTGATCAAGGTTCGACATTTCGCACAACAATTCGCAATTTACGACAAGAATCTCTCCGAATACGCAGTTTAGAAGGACTCCGAGATGGTTGGTATCTATATTCAAATATTTTTATTCAATAGAATATACATACATATATTATATGAACTTTAAAGCTAAACACATAATAACACCACATTGTTAATGAAAAAGACATAATAGGGTAATAATAATGAAAATTAATCTTAAATATTGTATTACAACCTTATTCTAATAGACTATGAATTACTGTTTTGTTTTTGCAAAAGTATAATTTTAAATGACTCATAACAAATGATATTTCACAATGTTAAGAGTTCAGTCAGATAGGACATGGTACATGGTAAAAAAAATGAATAAATTTATTTTTTTTATTTACAGATGGCACTGTTGTTGAGTTCGGCTGTTGTATTCTCACGAAAGAGGGTAATCCCTCCTATTGACGTCAAAATTGATTGCGATCCTATCCCAGTTTCATCCAAAGCAAAATTCTTGGGTGTCACTTTGGACACAAAGCTATCTGGGGTTGATCATATTGCAAATGTTATCAAAAAGTGTGAACGATCTGTCTCGGTTCTAAAGGCCCTTGCTGGGGTATGGTGGGGGGCTCATCCGTATTCTTTAAAACTAGTTTACAATGCATTGGTGAGAAGTGTTATGGACTATTGTTGTTTCATCCTAGAACTATGTAGTAAAGAAGCTCTTAAGAAATTGGATAACATGCAAACAAAATGCCTCCGGATAGTTATTGGAGCCATGAAGTCATCCCCTATTAATGCTCTTCAGGTAGAATGTGCTGATCCTCCTTTACACCTCAGAAGACAATTTCTGGCTGACCGATTCCTAAGGTATTCTCTTTGTCATCTCACCCCCTGTTACCTATCCTGGAACAAATTAATGTTTCTTTTAATAATAACAGCTATTGGAAACACAAATCTATTCCTCCTTTGCTAAATAGATATAGAGAGATTAAACGCCTACCCGCTCCTATTTGTAGTTTTTCAGCCCTTCCAATTTATTCTTCTTCCTATGAGTCCTTACATTTCAGACCCACAACAGTCATAGATTTAGGCATTAGTAAAGGTTCTCCTATGGCTAAATTAGCATTTGAGTCCTTCGCCAAGAGACACTGGGAGGGAAGAAATTTTTTCTTCACTGATGCGTCAAAATTAACGGTTTCAGGATACACTGGAGTTGCAGTGTACTTTCAAAATTCCAAAATAGCGTTACTATTTCAGTGCCCTTCAGAAGCATCGGTGTTTACAGGGGAATGTATTGGCATCTTGGAGGCTGTTCGTTTCATTGAGGCCCATAATATCTCTAAATCGGTTATCTTCTCTGACTCACTTAGTAGTATTCAGGCATTATCCCAAAACCCACTAAAAAGTAAAATTAGAAGCAGTATAATTTTAGAGATAAAAGCTAGGTTACTAAATTGTGTCCAAAATAGTTTAGACGTAGTTATAACCTGGATTCCCAGCCATTCGGGAATTGCGGGCAATGAGTGTGCTGATGTCTTGGCCAAATATGCAGTTTCACACCCAGTTGATCGGAGTCACTTCACTATCCAGAACTATGACATTTTAAATGACGCCAAATCAAAACTTGTCTCTCTATGGTCCACAGCTTGGCAACATAGCTCTAGGCACAAAGTTGCCTTTTATGCCTCCATCCAACCAGAAGTCCAGTTGAAGCCATGGTTTTTCAAGTATAAGAAAATATGCAAACGATCTATTTCTACTTTGTGTAGACTTAGAATTGGCCACTGTTGTTCCCCGGTTTTCCTTTGTAAGATACGCATACGTGATAACTCTTTGTGCGAGTGCGGGTTTGACGAGGGTACTCTAGATCATATTTTCTTTGCTTGCCCCAATAACTCAAATTCTATTAACATTTATAATTTATTGCCTGATCTAAAAATTCCTCTCCCCATTAACTTCCATTCTCTTCTAACTAACTTTTCCCCAAAGATTATTCAAACTTTGGCCAAATTCATTAAGGGTAACGATATTAAGCTGTAAAGGGTCTCTATTTATATATTTATTTGTTTGTGTTGTCTGATTTAGTTTAAAGTAGTTAGTAAATTAATATTGTAAATAGTTAATTTATCTTAAATGTTCTAACCCTAATATTGTGATTTGTTTTTCCAGATACTAACCTTCGACGGATTTCCCATCCCCGTCTCCACTCGACACTGGCAGAATAGTCGGTACCGGCTCAGTTGCCATAAAAAAAAAAAAAAAAAAAAGAAAATGGCTCGACGTTTCACATTTGATGAAAAGATATTGGCCTTATCTCTAATAAAACAGAGCCCAAAGGGTCACAAATTATTGGAAAAAATGTTCACCTTACCCAACAAGAGAACCTTGAGCAGAGTTTCTAAGAAAATAAATTTTGAAACAGGTCTCAACCCACAAATTTATAATTAAAAAAAAATTATGTTCTATTTTGTATAATGAGGTTGCAATTACGCCGCATATAACATTTGACGAAAATAAGGATGAGATTATTGGATTTGTTGATGTAAATGGAAACAAAAAGCTAGCATACTGCGACCATGTCTTGGTATTTATAGTTAGGGGAATATGTACATCCTGGAGACAATGCATAGCATATAATTTTGTGGAAGGGACAGTCTCAACTGCTAACCTAACAGTTTTATTGAAAGATATTGTTATCCAAGTAGCACAAACTGGTCTCATTCCTCTAGCACTTGTTTCTGATCAAGGTTCGACATTTCGCACAACAATTCGCAATTTACGACAAGAATCTCTCCGAATACGCAGTTTGGAAGGACTCCGAGATGGTTGGTATCTATATTCAAATATTTTTATTCAATAGAATATACATACATATATTATATGAACTTTAAAGCTAAACACATAATAACACCACATTGTTAATGAAAAAGACATAATAGAGTAATAATAATGAAAATTAATCTTAAATATTGTATTACAACCTTATTCTAATAGACTATGAATTACTGTTTTGTTTTTGCAAAAGTATAATTTTAAATGACTCATAACAAATGATATTTCACAATGTTAAGAGTTCAGTCAGATAGGACATGGTACATGGTAAAAAAAAAAATGAATAAATTTATTTTTTTTTATTTACAGATGGCACTGTTGATATTTCTGGACATCAGTTAAATGTCTTTTTTGATTCACCCCATCTGTTAAAAAGCATAAGAAATAGTTTTTTTACTAAAGATGTTCTGTGGGAAGGCGATACTGGCTCATGGCAAGACATACTTTATATATATGATATAGATAGTAAATTAAGAATAAGCAACTCGTTCATGGGACAATGTATACGCTTTTACAATAAACTTCCCAATGATATACGTAATTTAACATTAAAGAAGTTCAAAATTGTAATTAAATCTAAACTTTGTAAAAAAGGATACTATAAAATTTCGGACTATTTAGATGACAAAAACGCTTGGGATTGAACCGCTCTTTAGCCTTTCCTTTTTTTTATATACACTTTTTGCCATTAATTATTATATTATTTACTTCATTATTTTGATATTGTAATGTCGTTTAAATTGAAATGATTTCTTATATATAACCGCTATACATTGTAAATGTGAGTGAGATCTAGGCTGAGCGCTCTTCATTTCATTAATTCTCACGATAACTGATGCATGCTTGCACTCTGTTGCGACAGGTTAGCTCAAATAGTTATGGCACTTTCTTCAAAAGGCTATTCCACCCTATATTTGTCTCACATAAACCTTTACATCATTACAATCTGTCTGGACTTTAAAATAGACTTTGACCCCTGAGTTTGTTTCGGCGTTTCTTCTCAGGGATAGTCATAGGAAATGCCGACGCCATCTAGTTTAAAAAAGACGTGTAAAAGTGATTGAAAAATCCTAATTGCAAAATAAATAATTTCATTTCATTTCATTTCATTTCATTGGGACACACAAGGACTCTACCTAAATTGTCAGCATATCATGTTGATCACAGAAAAATAAGAAAAATGAAAGTTAGTATTGCTGCTCAAGTATTGAGTGCAAAGACTGCAGCTATGTTAAAATACACTAATGCTATACGTAAGTAAATTCTAAGTATAAATTTCAAAACTTTATAGGAGCACTATATGGCGCAACTTCACCAGAGTCGGATCACTTTTAGTAAACAATTAAATTAATTTAAGCTAAGTCAGAGGCTTCTGGGCGGCTAAAACAACTTGACAACAGATTGGCTTCTAACCACACAAAAGAAGAAGCAAAATCATCGAAAAAGATTGAACTACAAAGATTAGTTAGAAGAAGTTCAAAATAGATAGGAGTACTATCTTTACAAATAAACCTTTCTTCTTTCTTTCATCACCAATTTACACGCTTTTAAACGCGATCGCATAATGCAATATGTTAATTACTCAATCTCCTTCAAGCTCTCTGTTTATCAATGAATGATGTAAAGATGTACAATATGAATGTATTCTATTTTCAGGTCGGTGTCCTGCATCCACTATGGGAACAACGGCAGAATTCATTGAATTTGTGGACAAGTTGTTTGACAGTGTGAATGGATACCCTAAAGGTGCTAAAAAAGGAAAATTAAGGAAGGCTGTTAAGCGTGATTCGGGTCACTTTGACTTTTGGAGCTTTGCTATACAAAAATTAAAAATGATAAAATTTATTGATCGCAATAGCAAAGTTGCTATACAAAGTGGACAACCTCGTTTTATTAGAGTGCCATCCCAGGAAGGTTGGATCACAAGCCTAGAAAGTTTCATAAGAATATCCAAATTGTTATTTGAGAAATATAATATAAACTATTATTATCCTAGATACATCAATCAAGATCCATTAGAAAATTTCTTTGGACGGTTGAGGGCTCTAAATTATAGAAATGTGAATCCAAATGCAAACACATTTATGTATTCTTTTAAATCTTCAATTCTATCAAATGTACTGAGCCCTCATTCACGTTTTTCAAACTGTGAAGATGATGAAGGGGAGACATTAATGGACATTAGTTATATGTTTACTCAAGAAAGTAATAAAGAAAATGAAAATATGGAAAACATTGACGAAAATGTCTCCCCAAATTCTAATATTACTTCATCCATTGTAACATCATCTTCACAGAACCTTCCAAGTAATTTAATAAATCAAGTGATTGATGAAAAAATTAGGGTCCACTGCTCAGCTTATACAGCAGGCTATATTTGCAGAAAAATAACCAAAACTGCAAATTGTAAGCAATGCTTAAAAACTTATATAAGTCAAAATGTTGAAAATATACACATGTATATCAATTTCAGAGAATATAAAACATAAAAAAACAAAAACTTGGCATATCCAAATGAAAACTTTCTCAGGCTTTACAGGGATGCTCGCTCAAATAATTCATAATTTTTTAAATGTTTATTGTCACCGAAAGGAAATTAATTCAACTTTGAAAAATATAATAAAGCAGAAATTATTATTATTGGCTGTTTTAGGGTGCAGTAAGCATAAAGAGAAAGTCCAAAATTTATTCCTAAAAAATGTAATACGGTTACAGGTGCACAATTGGTGCAATATTATAAATAAAATTTTGAAAGGCGCCATTGAAGAAAAATATGTTTTAAAAATGAATGGGCCACAAAAAATGGCTTTGAAAAAATATAAAACGTTTAGATTAAGAAACAAAAGGTTATCAAAATAAAAAAATACAAATATAATTATCCTGTTTTATTTCCCAAGTTCAAATTCTCATTAAAAGGCAGCTACGGCTGCGAATCATATTTACAGCTATAGCTACCTGCCTAGATCATATCAACATAATTTTATCGATATATTCTGTGCGTACCCTAGAGGTCTATATTTATTTTGTCGATATGTGATTAACACACTAAAGCATCTCTAGTACGCCCGATGGTGGCGACAAAACGCGGAACGGCAATTTAGTGACACTAAGCTCTCAAGTCACTGTCGCATCTGTAGCTAGCTACTAATATAGTAATCTGTGTAGGTTACAAACAATAAGCAAAATGACGCAAATTATGAAGGTGGCAACCGAAGGACTTAAAAAAAACCGAAATTACTTGAATAAAGATTTAATTATTCAAAATTACAATATTAACTTAAGCTAAAAGTTATGTCTAGACTTGGACGATGCTAGTACCGAAGTATCGAAATTAATTATTGATTTTATAATTACAATTTAATAATCGATAGCAAAATTAACTAAAACAGGATGCGGCGTCAGCGCGTTGTAAGTAGGTGATCGGCGACACGAGGCGTCGAGTCAGCAGAGTGCGATGGTTGCAATTTTATATGGAAAAACATCCGATTGACGTAAATAGCTATCATGTCGCTATTCAGCTGATTTGGTGTAGGCAGGGCACGTAACACGCATTAATTTCACAGTATATTCAACAACAAGTAGTCAGTTCCTATCCATGATATCTGTAATGATATCTCCGACGTTATTGAAACTCTAATAAATTGAATTATGTCTACTTACGAGTGAAATGGTACGCACGGCATCTTTTCGTATGCTACAGTTTTTGCAGCCTAAAACAGTGCAATATCCCATAGTGCATACACCACACACACTCTGGAGACACACTTGCTACTTTATATGAACTTATTTAATACAGAAAACTAAAATTTAAGCGAAATTTATATCTCGTGTTTACTTTTGCATATTTAATTAACCACAGATTGTCAAATTTGACAATCTGTGGTTAAAAATACCGGCCATGCAGATAAGGACAAAAAATAAGATTGCATCTCCTTCTTTCATATGTGTTTCGTAATAAACGCTTGTTGTCCTTGTTTAAGTTGCCGTGACGTCAGTTACGCTCGATCTTTATGTAGTTAATCTATGCGAGCGACATTGATTTGACATTTGATATTGACAATATGAACTTAAACAATGAATGTTTTATATGGACTAGAGTTCCATCAGTACTTCCTGGATTTGGCTAACTACTGCTTTGCTCACGGCTCCTGAATGGAAGATCCAATTGGTAATTCCAGTGTTGAAACCCGGCAAAGATCCTTACGATCACTGTGGATACAGGCCTATAGCTTTGTCATCAGTTCTCCTAAAACTATTAGAACATTTAGTTAAAAATCGTCTGGAGTGGCTGGTGGAGAGCAGAGTGCTTTTACCTGAATCCCAATTTGGTTTTAGAAAAGGCTTAAGTACTGCAGACAGTGTCAGCGTCTTAACATCAGACATTAGATTGGCTTTTAGCAAAAACGAGTCAGTTGTGGCGGTCTTCCTTGACATCTCTTTTGCCTATGATAATGTACTTCTTTCAGTTCTCAGGCATAAGTTGCAAGAGCTGAGAATTCCAGCAGATAGAACAAATAATTTTTTGCATGCTTTCCTCTCGGTGTCTACAGCTAAGGGTCCCAAACAAGCACTGCGACCAGAGGATAGTTTGGAAAGGTCTCCCCCAGGGATCGGTCCTTAGCCCTATGCTATACAATTTATATACTGCTGACCTCTCCTCTAGTCTCAATTACAATTGCAAAATCTTACAATACGCTGATGACATTGCTCTATACACACATGGTTTCTCCATTGGTGATTCCTTTCAGGCTCTTAATATATCACTTAGCTCTCTAAATCAATTGCTTCTCAATCACGGCCTTTCCTTGAGTCCATCAAAGAGTTTGGCTGTTGTGTTCTCACAAAAGAGGGTAATCCTTCCTATTGATGTCAAAATTGATTGCGATCCTATCCCAGTTACATCCAAAGCAAAATTCTTGGGTGTCACTTTGGACACAAAGCTATCTGGGGTAGATCACATTGCAAATGTTATCAAAAAGTGTGAACGATCTGTCTCGGTTCTAAAGGCCCTTGCTGGGGTATGGTGGGGGGCTCATCCGTATTCTTTAAAATTAGTTAATGCATTGGTGAGAAGTGTTATGGACTATTGTTGTTTCATCCTAGAACCATTTTTTTTTTTTTTTTAAACATTGCTCCACACTACTACTACCATGTAGTAAAGAAGCACTTAAGAAATTGAATAACATGCAAGCAAAATGCCTCCGGATAGTTATTGGAGCCATGAAGTCATCCCCTATTAATGCTCTCCAGGTAGAATGTGCTGACCCTCCTTTACACCTCAGAAGACAATTTCTGGCTGACCGATTCCTGTCTAAGGTATTCTCTTTATCATTTCACCCCTTGTTGCCTATCCTGGAACAAATTAATGTTTCTTTTAATAATAACAGCTATTGGAAACACAAATCTGGAATAGATTTGTGTTTCCTTTGCTAAATAGATATAGAGAGATTAAACGCCTACCCGCTCCTATTTGTAGTTTTTCAGCCCTTCCAATTTATACTTCTTCCTATGAGTCCTTACATTTCAGACCCACGACCGTCATCATAGTAAAGATCCTATGGCTAAATTAGAATTTGAGTCCTTTGCCAAGAGACACTGGGAGGGAAGGAATTTTTTCTTCACTGATGCGTCAAAATTAACTGTTACAGGATACAATGGAGTTGCAGTGTACTTTCAGAATTCCAAAATAGCATTACTATTTCAGTGCCCTTCAGAAGCATCGGTGTTTACAGGGGAATGTATTGGCATCTTGGAGGCTGTTTGTTTCATTGAGGCCCATGTTGTTGAGGTCACTGATGACCCATGCGGGTCATCATTTCCATTTCTCTTGTGGTAGCTCTACAGCTAGATATGGAAGATAAACTTAGAGAGACCCTGAAGGAACTTGACACTTCAAGATCCTCGTGCAATAAATTGCTTCAGGAACGGGATGACAGAAATGAAATGAAATGAAATTATTTATTTTGCAATTAGGATGAATTTTTCAATCACTTTTACACGTCTTTTTTAAACTAGATGGGGTCGGCATTTCCTATGACTATCCCTGAGAAGAAACACCAAAACAAACTCAGGGGTCAAAGTCTATTTTAAAGTCCAGACCGATTGTAATGATGTAAGGGTTTATGTGAGACAAATATAAGGTGGAATAGCCTTTTGAAGAAAGTGCCATAACTATTTGAGCTAACCTGTCGCAACAGAGTGCAAGCATGCATCAGTTATCGTGAGAATTAATGAAATTAAAAGCGTTCAGCCTAGATCTCACTCACATTTACAATATATAGCGGTTATATATGTCGGCGTGAGCGATGGCTGAGCGATAGGGCTGTCATTATCTCTATTCGGTGGTACAGGGTTCATGACGCAGGATTACAATAAAATCACAGTTCCAATGTAAATCAGTTAGTATTTCACTTTCACAATACAATTAACAAAGGTAATTCGCCCGTTTGGAGTACCATGTTATCAGAGTCCGAGTTCGACATGGTGTAGGCACGAAATAATAGTTTCAACAATGATTCTAACAAGCTATTTATACACTCCCGTTAACAAAATAACAAAATTACAAATGATCAAGCCGATGGAAATGGATTAAGATAGGGAAACGCGGTAAGTTCGATACAGGCTGGCAGAACGACCTCTCGCGTTCGTGTCTAACCAAAGAGTGAGTTGTCTCTCGCAGTTAGCTCAGGGAGCTTTTACTGCTTAACCGGGCAAGTGGCGAGACCAGAAGGGCCTCCAGCCGAGCAAATTAAATAATACTAAGCAACACTGCTAAGGGTGTCCCATAGTGGGACTCGAACCTCGGCTTAGGGCGTTGCTGGGGGGCAGACAAGAGAGGACTTGCTGGATCTGATTGTGATTATTTAGGGACATTTGATTTATTACTACTGGCTCAGCGCGGGCTGGCTCGAGCAAGGGTCGGGGTGGAGAATGAACGGGTCTTCGCGACGGGCCTCGCCGGCGAGGACGGTACGACGGTCAGTTGTGTGTAGTGTTGGTAGTTTTCCTAGCCAATCGGAATGCCTCCTGATGGAGGGTGATATCGTCGTCTGGGTACGTGAGAGTGTGCCTAGGACGGCGAATTTTGGATATGCGGGAGGGGGTGTAATTGGCGGCAGATACCACTAAGGGGTTTGTGTGTGAGGGAGCAGAGTCGAAGAAGCGTTTAGACGCATTCTTCATGAAACATCTGATGGTCGGGAGGTTTAGGTCAACGTGGAGCTGTTTATTGCGAACGTACCAGGGCGAGCCTGTGGCTTTGCGCAAGAAACGGTTTTGAAGGATTTGCAACCTATGGAGTCTGGACGTCTTAACGTGTGAAAACACGACGCTAGCGTACGTCGTGTTCGCATCCGCCCGATGCATATGGTGTAAATTCGCACCTTGGACTTGAGTGCTAATTTACTCCGCGCATTGAGGATGAAATGGAGGCGACCGAGAGCAAAGGCGGCGCGGTGGCGAACCGTCTTTATGTGCTCGGTGAATTTAAGTCGGTGATCGAGGGTCACACCCAGGTATTTGGCCGTCAGTTCCCAGGGGATCTGTTGGCTAAACATGGAGATGGGACTTATGAGACTAGGATCCACGCCGCGTCTCGAAAAGAGCACGGCGGCGCTCTTAGTCGGGTTGACTTCGAACCTCCAGTTCGTGAACCATTTCCCTAAGGCGTTGGCTGCGGTCTGGAGGGATCGGGAGATGCAGTCCGGATTAATGCCGGAGTAGAAGATGGCTGTGTCGTCAGCGAATAAGGCTAACCGACATTTGCCTCTGATCGGGATATCGCTTGTGTACAGCGTGAAGAGAAGCGGGGAGAGCACTGAGCCCTGAGGGACTCCGGCTCGGATCGGATGAGGGGACGAGAGCGCACCCTCTATGCGGTAGCGAAAGCTGCGGTTCGACAAGAAGTCTCGGATGATGAGCACGAGACGGTCGGGCACTTTACGCTGATACAGCTTATATAATAAGCCGTTGTGCCAGACCTTGTCGAAGGCTTTCGCCACATCAAAGAAGAGAACACCTGTCTTGAGGCCTTTTTGGAAACCAGCACTGATATGCTCTACTATGCGGTGGACCTGACGGACGCAGCAGTGTCTAGCTCGAAAACCAAACTGCTCATCGGGAATGAGTTTGTTGGATTCGGCGTAATCCATTAAACGAACATAGATGAGGCACTCATAAATCTTCCCGAGGACGTTTAGGAGGCTTATGGGTCTGTAACTGGACGGCTCAGACTTGGGTTTTATTTTTATTTTATTATATAAGGAACAGCAAACAGCTACATTATGTATTGTTACAAACAGAATTAATTATATGACCTAAATAATAATGCAGCCCACAGCGCTGTTCACAGATTACCATTGATGAATACAACTAAGTCGCTAGGAAGTAAGCTGTTCATGCATGACAGTTATATTATTATAAAAAAAGAAAACAAGGAAATATATATAAATATATATATATTTCCTTGAAAATATATATGAAAACTAATAGGTATTTAAATATATATACACGATAGTAAATGTATATATGTATTAAAATATTCAGGAACACTAATTTAATCTAAAAGCTCTAATGTCTCATACAAAAGGTTACGAAACCTGTACATGGAACAAGCAAAAATATCTATGTGCTCGAATATTTCATTGTATGTTGTTGCCATTCGCCTAATTGGTGAACGTAGGCCAGTATAGACCGGCAGGTACCTACTGCAAAGAGTTTGCCAGCACGCACCCGCCGTCTATGGACAGTTCTGGGGACTGCATAACACAATACATTATTCAGTTCCATACAGTTGAAATTGCCGTTAACAATGTTATATAATGTCATTACTTCCAATTGTTTGCGTCTAGAGCTGAGAGTCAAGAGTTTGTAACTACTGAGCAACTGGCTATACTGTAGATAAGTTCTGTGACATCTGTAATGCATTGCACGAAGAAACCTGCGTTGGACGTTTTCAATCATGTCCACGTATATATTATAGTATGGGCTCCAGATGGGAACGGCATATTCGAGCTGTGAACGAACTAAAGTTTTATACAGGCAGAGGTATGAGGAGGTCCGTTTAAAGTCATGAGTAGATCTCATTATAAAGCCATACATTTTATATGCTTTATTTACAATTTGTTCGATATATAAGTCCAAGCAGAGTTTTGAGTCAAGCAATATGCCAAGATCCCGTACTACGTTTACTTTATTCAGTGAAACATTACATAAAGAGTATGAAAACCGTACAATATTTTTGTTTTTGGTAAAATTTAGATAGTTACACTTGGAGATGCTTAGATGGAGCTTACTTGAGTAACAATAGTCCGTCAGTCTATCCAAGTCCTCTTGGAGAAGATAGCAGTCCTGTGTGTTACGAATAGGTCTGTATACTTTAAGGTCATCTGCATATAACAAAAATTTTGAGTTATGAAAGCAGTCACCAATACCATTTATAAAGATAATGAATAAAAGAGGACCGAGAATAGAACCTTGAGGGACTCCAGAAGTAACCTGAGAAGTATAAGAGTGATATCCGTTGATTACAACCTGTTGGCAGCGGTTAGTGATATAAGAAATGAACCATCGTAACAAGTTACCACGAATACCATTAAAGGCTAATCGATTCAGCAACAATTCGTGGTCCACCCTGTCAAAAGCCTTTCGGAAGTCCGTGTACACTGCATCAACCTGTATTCGATTATCGATGTTGTCGAATAGGTCACTAGTAAACACCAACAAGTTAGTTGTCGTAGATCGTTTTTTCACAAAACCATGCTGCTGCTGTATTATAGTGTTATGTAAGATAGGGTACACTTCGTTATGTACTAGTCTTTCGAAAAGCTTCGACAGGGCGGACAAGATGGAAATCGGCCGGTATTGCTCAACACTACACTTAGATCCGCCCTTATGTACAGGTGTGATATTAGCTCTCTTCCATACCGTTGGCATAACACCTTCGGTGATACATTTGTTGTAGATTATAGCTACGGGTGTACAGATAACAGCGGCAGTATTTTTAAGGAAGAACGCGGACAGTCCATCAGGACCTGGACCCTTAGAAGGATCCAGGGATTTCAGTTCTTTCATAATCGTTTCTTCCTTGAAATGGAGATTAGAAACAACAATATCGTTATCGTTAGACAGTGTTTCCGAAGGTAGCTCCCACTGAGAAAGTGTGGGTGAAGCAGGTTCATACACAGAAGAAAATAAATCAGAAAACATGTTGCAAATCGATTGAGGGTCGTTAGATACATCGTTTTTATATTGAACTTTTGCCGGTATACCAGGTTTGTCTTTACGGTTTGAAATGTAGATCCAGAAATCCTTAATATTTTTATGTATGCTATCCTTAATCGACTGAACATATTTCAAGAAACATTTATTACAGTTTTTTTAAAATAAGGCTCTGAGCTGCGAAAATGTTTCGTAGTCAGCAATATTGCCGTATTTCTTCCATTTAACCCATGCCTTTTGTTTTTTATTAAGCGTGCCAATTAATGATCTCGAGAACCAGACCGGAAAACCAGCGCTTCTATTTGCAGATAGTGGTGTGTGCTGTTTAATAATATTATCAATCTTATTGTAAAATATGCTTAGTGCTTCTTCGGACCCTTGAGGGGCAAGAAGTTCCGCCCAGTCAGTATCCTGAATTTTGCGGTTAATTTTTGTAGTGTATTTTTGTAGTGGTCGCTTTTTCATTTTAATAACTTCTACGTATAGACTTATATCACAGATAAAAGGCGGGTGATACATGTCGATTGGAAGCAGAGGAAACAACGCGGCCGATACCTTACATGGGTGGTTAGATATCAGTAGGTCAAGAATTTTTCCAGTGGTATTTCCAACGACATTGTATTGTAAAGCATCGAGCAATGACATTAAGTTATTCAACTGGGTACAAGTTATGGACGAGCCCATGCCCAGCCCACCGCCGATCAGGGAACCAGTTGAACCCGGTATGTTCCAAGTAATTTCTGGGAGATTATAGTCGCCTACTATGTAAAAACAGTCCACACTAGGATCATCCAGTACCTGCTGTAAAATTTCAAAATGTTGTTCATATACAGAGGTAGCCGTTCTAGGAGGTATATAAGCGGCACTGATGACATGACGCTTGGATGGTCGCGTGCTAGGCAATTCTACGAGGACGTGTTCAATAAGGTTATGAGTTTGTGAATTTGCTTGAATTAAAGAAATATCAAATTCAGAGGACTTAAGTGTTCGCAGCAACGCAATCAACACCCCACCGCCGTCAAGTTTTTTAGTGCTAATACGATCACTATCACACCTGTACACAACATAGCGCTGATCAACAAATTCATTATTGCTAATCTCGGGAATTAGCCAAGTCTCAGTGAGAACAATGATATCGTGGTTACCATTCAGAATGTTCATGTATAACGTGTGTAATTTTGTACGGATACCTCTGCAGTTTTGGTAGTAGATAGATAGATGCTTAGTACTCGCCATGGGATATATTTATTATCAAAACGATTACCAGCGATGTAAGTACAAGCAACAGGTACGTGCAATGCTCAATATAAAATTCAATAGTTAAGTAAAAGTAAAGATGAAAATAATGTTTCTCAGTTACATAGATGACAACAGCTACACAACAATATTGAAATCTGACGAGGCAGCAATAAACGCATTCATAGTATAACCTTGCAAAATGGTTAATGCTAAAAAGTAGGATAACAATTGAGAGTTGCGGCAGAAATAGATTATAAAAAATAATAGTAACACGTTCACCATGACGATACGTCAACAAACACAAAAAATTACATGCAAAATCGAGTTCAATAAACACACTTATTTTATATAAATCTAATTTCAAAACAAGGGGTTGCGTACCAGAACTTGGACCCAAACATGACGCAAACGAAATGCTCAAAGTATTATTATGTCTATGTGTTTTTAAAAACATTACATGACTCATTTTTAGAAGTCGGACAAAATGCTGAGATATTATATTGCATATTCTATTTATGTTTAGGGTTTTTTTTATATTCAACCATTTTTTCAAATGTACAAAATTTTGATTAAAATCCTCATTAAGAATTAATCGCCCATACACACTAGGCAAATACGAGCAATTCAATACATAGCAATCATACACGACATAGTAACTCATTGATTCAACAATGCTGATTAAAAAAAATTGGTGTAAAACATTAATGAAAGAAAGAAAATTATACAGGTACAAAAACATATTGTAATTAGAGTACGCTGGGGTTAGAGCCACTATCAATGTTTTTAATCGAAGGATTGCTTTTAATTTTACGAATATCGTCATCTGTATGTATTGCAAACGCAGTATCGCCGTCTCGCTCGCGCACGAGAATAGTGGCATTTCGAATCCAGACATACTTATATTGGTGCAATGTTGCGACATCCCTAACCTTACGAAATAAATGTTTTTTCTTGAGTGTCAAATGCTCGTTCATGTAAATATTCGCCGGTGCACCTGTGAAACCCAGCTGGTCCGATTTAAAGGTTTTAGCTTTGCGAAAAGCAGCGAGTAAGTTGTCCCGCAGAATACGCGACGACAACTTCACAATTACGTTTTTTTTATGGGTTTTATATTACGGGTTTGCCGGGTTTCGGAATACCGATAACGGTAGCTTCTTTCCACGACTATGGAAAGAGATTGTTGCTTAAAGCCGCATTGAAGATGGCAGTCATTGAGACGATTAGCGGGGCGGGGAATAGTTTGATCACTCTGTTGGTGATCCCGTCAGAGCCAGGGGCTTTTTTGGGTTTGAGACTTAACGAGAGTAAGAACCTCATCGGGTGTGACCGGGGGGAGGGGATCGTCAGGGTCCTCGTAGGGAGGGAGAGAGGATCTACGTTCGACCTCGGCGTCAACCTTGAAGAGGTGGGCCTGGTCGACTGGGAGAGTGCTTGGGGAGCATTGGGCTTCCAAACTGTCGGCTAGACATTCGGACTTTTCGTCGTCCTCGAATGCGGGGCTTTGGTTGGGACGGTTGAGGGGAGGCATGGATACTACTGTATCGGAGTTGAGCTTTTTGGTCAGTTGCCAGAACGCTTGATGGGAGGGTTCGAGAGTGCTCAATAACTTGTCCCAACGATCCCCCCGCATCTCCGCTATGCGAGGCTTTACAGCACGCTGCAAGCGATGCATGCGGGCGCGGTTAGCTTCGTCGGG
The DNA here is from genome assembly GCA_947562105.1 of Shargacucullia verbasci. NCBI lineage: Eukaryota > Metazoa > Arthropoda > Insecta > Lepidoptera > Noctuidae > Shargacucullia > Shargacucullia verbasci. The sequence goes on from OX387281.1 coordinate 6,114,579, forward strand.
AAAAGCGTCATAGGCACGGATAGCTGCATTCTTCTCCGTCAGCAGTCCTCGCACGTCATCCGGCAATTTCCAGCGATGGTCATCCATCGCGGGGACTTGCCGTGAACATTCGTTCACTACGGATTGTACGTGACTGGTGAGGGAGTCGATCGCACCTATCGTATCGGCAACCGACACAATGCTATCGGGGATAACGTCAAGATGGGCGGATGAGGTAGACTTGAGGCGTTGCTCGAGTTTATTCCAATCCGTTACCGTCTTGGTTGGAGGGGGCTGACCGGGAAAAGGGGAACCTACACGGTGACCTAGCTCTAGGGTCACCGGTCTATGGTCTGAATCTAGCTCTTGCAGCGTTTCTATAGAGCGTATACCGAGGTTTACGTTCTTCAGCAGCGCTACATCGAGGACGTCGGGTCGATGGCTAACAATAGCCGGGTAGTGGGTGGGATTCATCGGGGCGATGACATCGAAGTTATATTTGATGCATAAGGCTTCAAGGTTTTTACCTCTAGGGTTTGAACTGTGACAGTTCCAGGATGGACTTTTGGCGTTAAGGTCGCCCGCCAGAAGGACGGAACCACCTAGGTTCATGAGGGAACGGATGTCCGGCTCGATATTAGTATGATAATAGTAGTGTAATATTGGGGCTTCTGCATCACTCGCCTCGCTTCGCTCGGTTCGCGATGCAGAGCGCCCCAATAACATGATCTGCGATCCGTCCGATTTCGATCATCGACGCTTCGTCATACTGATACCGGCTTCTGAAGAAGGGGCCGCAATTTTACAATCGGCTAGCAGTTGAACGTCAACTGCATGGAACAAAATCATAAAATCTTCTACTGTTTGTAGATAGGTTTTATCTGTTGGATGATATTAAAGGCAACCGCTGAGCATGTTGTTGCCACGTGCCATCATCGTCTTCCCAATCTTTTAAGCCTCCACCACAATGGAAACACATAGTCCTATCTCCTCGACCGGTGTAAAAGAAACCGGCTTCTGCCAAATCCTCAGGCTTCTGACGCATTTGTCGGGGCCAGTCTGAGAAACTAATCAATCGTTTTGATTTGGAACTGAAGTCTGGATGCTGAAGGGTTGAATAATCGATCATCAAGCTCACTTAACGGTAAGGTAGTTATTCTTTTCCTACTCAGTATCGATAATGATCCAAGACCATACGCATCCAATACTCTAATTGGAGCATCATTTTTATTTATACTATCTTATTGTTCTTGTTAATTATTACACTTATGAGACTGTAATAAATTCTCATAGCAGTTACAACCAATTTATAAATATTTTAAAAGGTGAGGGGAATAAGCATAATAAGTAAGTAAACAATTTATCTCATTAAAAAATTTTATTTTCAAGACACCATTTTTTTAAACACAAAACATTTTTTAAAGCACATATTGAGTCATGGTAGATACAACTATATACACTTTCAGAATACTTATATCGATCATACAAACTTAATAAATTAGGACAACTATAATCTTCTAAATTAATCACACTATTATTGTTATTATTTAAAATTCTTTTCAACCATAGCACTTTTTCATGTCCTTTAGTATATATACACTTATCTTTCAAAACATCTAAAATTAAATACTGATAACATGAATAAGGTATAAATCCTTCACTCCAGTATATTTTTCGGTTACGCTCAATCCATGCAACTTGTCGTCTTTCTTGTTTTGTTAAGTCGTAAAATGGAAATGGTGGCTTAATTAAAAACACTTGCAGTTTTTTATTACAAAATATAGAAATTTCTTTTAGAATAAATTCATTTGCTTCCGTTTTAAAGCCTTGAACGTCTACAATAGCAGTCATGATAACCTGCGTACTATATTGCTCAGAGGTTTGTATTCCACAAGTCGATCGTTAATAATCAAACAATATGCAGCAGTGTTATCTGGTATTGATGTTGAACATTCAATTTCCAACCGAACGTCTACTGGACCTGTTTTTAGGTTATCGTTCTGTCTTGAACAATCTATGATAAACAGAGGAGCTTTATCTTTAAAGTCCTTTAGACTGAGTAAGGGATCCAACGGACAGTTGTAATACGACTGGCGAAATTTCGCATACATTTCATATAATAGACTTACTGTAGTATACTGTATTTGTTCTCAGAAAATTTCAACCCTAAAGGTTCATATGGATAATATTGCGAATTTAAAAATAGAGTTACGTTCGTTACTTCACAATGATCAAATAGCGAACTATCTTTTAATTTATTACTCTTCCTATTAGTTTGTAAACAGAAAATAACATATCTAGGCTTTTCTAATTGTGATGCAGTTTTAACTGACCACGAATGTTTTGTGGTTTTAGGTAGTAAAGGATATTCATACAAATCCCAATTTCTAAATGCCATTTGAATAGGTTTATCTCTTTCTAAATGTTTCAAAAGTGTCAGTCGTTCTCGATCTGACACTTTTATGTGAGGTACTCTCCATTGTATCTTTTCTATATTGATTTGGAAATGAACAATATCATCAGTTAGTACGACACTGTTTAAGTTAGAGTTACTTCTGTTCAATATAAGTTCATGTTTACAATTTATTACAATTTTATTGTAATCTTCAGCAAATCCTAAAATCTTATTTAACGGTATTACAGCACTAAAATGTCCATTATTTTGAAATCCAGTTAAGTTCCAACCCCATATGGCAGCTACTTTGTTTTCTGCTTCGTTTAATGAAACGTATGACTTTATTGTAGACGTTATTCCCGAATTTTTTATACGATCTATTTCAATACCGTTTAGTTCGTACCTGATGTCTTGAAACAAGAACATAATAGGGTTATTACTGAACGAAACAGTCTTCTCAATCGGTTTTCCATCTTTGCTGAAGAGCTTTGCTTGACCTTCGATATAAATTGAACTGGCCGATGGTAGCACGTATATGTCTTGCTGGTGGATGGGAATTCTGATTTCATCGTTTTCTCTGAAGCAGTTATTGTAGGGATTGTAAGAATGGACTTCATAACTTTCGATGGAAGTATCGTAGTGTGGTAATTCATTAATCTGTAGCATATTCATGTTTTTAAACCTAAAGCTTTAAGAAAATCTATATTTGTTTTAGTCAACTTCTTCAATTTTTTCTTACGTCTATGCACTTTAGTGGTTGTAGAAGAAATAAGGTGTTTTATTTTATTTGTAGGGTTTATATTATATAATATCATATTGTTTTTCTTAAATGAAGACGTATTTGAATATGTTTTATAGAGTTAATACAGTAACCAAACTGATCAACAATTTTAATAGATATAGATGAAATTTTATTTTTGTTCACTGGAAAGTAAATAACAGTCTGCGGCGTTTCTATGTACTGATGATCTGCAGTAGTATTAGTTACAAATTCATGAAGAATGTGAGTTGGTAATCCGTTATTGTAGGAACCGTATATTAAATCACATTCAATTCTTAGCACAGGGGGGTAACTCTTATTATTAAAATGCGTATTTGATTCGGAGTTTAAGACTGAACAATAAAGCAAACCACACTCATATTTTCCGGATAAACTCAGAGGTGGTTGAAAATACGATTCTAATTCTGATTTTTTGCCTGAGATCGTCACTGTTATAGACATACTTGCATACTGAACACTTTTGAAAAATCTTGTTTATTTTATTTATGTCTATACCAGAAATTCATTAGAAAATTTAAACAGAGATGCCCACAATTGAAAGGGTGATCGCCTTGTATGTTTTCATAGTTGTAGTGAACTTTAGAGCCTAAGTATTTTATTAATTCTTTTGGAGGTTTAAGATTTCCGTAACTGTCAAAATATTCAATATAATCATTGTATTTTGCATAGGCTACCCAATGAGAACCAGGATTCTTAGAATTGTCTAAGTTAAGCACTCCACATTCTTTTTTGAAGGGAGAATCAGGGAGCTCATCTCTCATAAAAACGCCTCTAAAAAAAGGAATACTGCTTCCATATTTCAGAATGTCAAAGTTAGTCAAGGCACGGTTGGGTAGCCGATATTTTAGTTTTTTGCTTTTGATACAAAAATTCCAAGTCCATTTTTATGCGGTTTAAGATGTAGTCCTTTACCGATACAAAGAGCTTCCATTTTTTCATTATGTCTCTTCGATTCCTCATAAAGTTTTTTAGCCATTTTGAACTCATTTATAGTCTTTGCAATACCAGCTGCACCGCCTGCTAAAGCTCCTGCGGCTGATAATCCCGCAAAAATAGGAATCAGAGGTAATACTCCGCCAGTTTTTGGTATAGGAATGACTCGTGGAAGTTTAATGGATGAATTATCAGCTAATTCTCGAGCAGCAGCCATTGCTAATTCTATTGCCACTTTTTTGCATTTTGGTTTTAATTTTTTCATACGTTTTTTCGCAACACTAATTACATTTTTAAATTTCTTTTTAAGACCTTTTCCAGGTGCAATTTTTCTTGAAGAGTTTTGATTACGTGTTATTAGACCAGAACCTGTTTTAATCTTCGCTAACATAGCATTACTTACTAAATGCGCTGCAATTTTTTCTCCCGTATTGGAATCAGGGGCACCTGTACGCTTTTTCGCCATTTTGTACAAAATTAAATCTGCCTTGTGTCGATCCTTTAAATTTGATGACTTCTGGTATGCAATATCGTGTTCTTTACAATATTCGTCTAATTTATTTACACCTTTATCTCCACGTTTGAGTCGCTTAGTTAATTTTGTACCAGGTCCACAATAATTGTATCCTGGTAAATGTAATTCAAATGGTAAATGATTTATAAGCCAGTTGAGAAGACTACTCTCTCCAATACACATAATAAGACTGATAAATCTAGGATTAAAGACTTAATAAATAGGTATCAAAATACAAAAAAAAAATGTTTGACGCTTGGCAGGTAAAGTTTATTAATTCTCATAAAACATTCGACTTATCAATCCAACTATTTTCAGTAGAAGACAAGCCTAACCATTTTACAAAAACCCTACTGCCCTTTCTTTTAATAATTTTCTCAACTAAATATATATCAGGATGTTTCGTTTGTTGAAGCTCTTGGACATAAAATGCTCCTAAAATTGGCCGACCTCTGATCGTATCTTCAATTAAGTAAGTGATTGGAGTTGTATTTTGTATTTTGCGAATTTTAAATATTTCTGTTGACCAATTGGGTGTATATCCTTTTTCAAATGTTCCTTTGTACTTACTAATACGCACATAGTCACCCACTTTAAACTTGCTTTTCATACTGACTTTTTTCACCATTTTGTCATATCTTTTTAATATGTGTTTTTTATTTATACCATTGACCTTCGCAGGCATTTCATCAATTGTCCGATGATGGGTGTGATTATATTTATAAATAACGTTTTTGAGGGTATGTATCCATTTGTAGTTACCTTTTAAACTAAATTCTTTATACAGTTTTGATTTCAATGTTCTGATAAATCTCTCAACTATTGAAGCTTTTTTCGTGGAAAAAGTTGAGTAATGATTAATATTATAAGATTTCATAAGCTTTTGAAATGTATTATTATAAAATTCTGTACCGTTATCAGTTTGTAGGTTTTTAGGCCTGCGACCCTCATCCAACAATCTTTTGAAAGCATCACATACAACATCTTTATTTTTAGTTTTCAAAGGAAATGCCCAAGCGTATTTCGAAAATGTGTCAATAACTGTAAGAATAAATCTAGAGTTTTTATTTACTTTAGATATTGATTGCATATCAATTAGATCAGCCTGCCATAGATCATCGATATCTTTCATAATAACATTTCTTCGCGGAAAGTTCACTCTCGCAATTTTATGAATTTCATTTACTACATCAGCCTTACTCATGTTTTAAATTTGTATAAAGGGTTTATATTAATTTTTTATAAAATATTTCTTTATATATAATTATTATATAATTTTTATTATTTTGTAAATATCATAACGAATGGTTTAATAATACTAAATTAAATACTGTTTGTTATCAGTATTTATTATTTAATTATGTTAGCTTCTTTTAGTTCTTCAATTATTGATATAATTTCATTATCATGATTTGTGTTGCCTGCATCTCTTGAAGCTACTAATAACTTTAATCTCTCAACTAATTCATTGGGATCATCCCAATATACCAAGTCAGTGTTGGTTTTATATTTTTTAAGCTTTGGCAAGCTACCTCCGAGCTTGGGCAGTTTTTTTTCTACTAAAGTCTCACTAAATAACGGCTTGATTATTTGACAATACTTAGTTCCTTTATCGCCTCTTATTTGACCTTTAGGATTAAAATCTCTCTTATGAGCATTAGTGTGATATAACATATCTTTATAAACAAGTTTATCTTTGTTTGTTATTAACTTTAAATCGGGTTTTCTTCGAAGTAAAAGTTCTTTAAGCCCTGAGGTTAAATTATAAGTCTTGCCACCAATTTTAACCAAAACCGTATTATCATCGTCTAAACTATCAATTTTAGAAAATGAAACCACTTCGTTGCCCATCATTAAAGTTTTGTTTGAGGTCCTTATTCCAAAAGGCACGTTCACTCCATCATAAATACCATAAATGTCTTCACTTTCTAACGAAGTTTCTACATCATTTTCTTTTTCCTTTTTAGGAGTGCTTTCAGAAATTAATACAGCATCGTGAAAATCATCACACTTATTCGAAGAACTTGAACTATTTTCATCTGACACGATTGTCATAGAATTTGAGGATATTAAATTTTCCACGTTTTTATCATTTTCTAAAAATCTATTAGATTTGACAAGGTTATTGAGAGGTTCCGAAACAGGTTTGAACATTTTATCTAGTGCTAAGTTAAGTCCATGTTCCTGGTTTTTCATTTGTTTTATTTTACTTTTTATCGAGTCGACAGACTTCATTAATTCTATTTTAATATTTTTCTCCATCTTCCTTTTATAACAAGTGAATTCAAGTAAGGACAGATTTGCACTAAACTGTATTCCTGCGAAATTCGTTTATAAATATGTTATTTTATTCAAAGTTAAAAAAGGTATCGAAATTCTGTCTGTATCTTCCATTATTTATTGGAGACTCTTTGTTGATAATTAAAAAATTAAAAGGAGTTTTCCAAACCATTTTACAAATATCTTTAAATTGATTCCATTGTAAATCCAAGCTGACATGTTCTTCATAAATATGCTTTAAGTTCACATCATCTTGTTTAAATATTATAAGAAAATTAACATTATCACGTAATAATTGTTTCGGAATTTTAGAATAGGTTTGAGATAAATAAAAACAATCTATTTGTTTATGTCTGCCCATGCAAAAATAATTACGGATATTAACTTGATTTTCGCACGCAATATCATCAAAAATAAATACAGAATTAGTCGAAGCCTCACTCGGAGCTATAACATCTTTATCCTCTTTGAATTCATAGAAATTAATCTGAGGAACTCTTCTTAATACTTCGCTCAAGAATCGATATTTTGGTTGAAAATAAGTTAATAAGTAAGAAAATGGTCTCAAATTTAAAAATCTTTATCTTTACTCCAAGATAAAGATTTTTAAATTTGAGACCATTTTCATGTAACAGTAAACTGATCATAACGTTTGTTTTGCCACAGTTCGATGGACCGCATATTATACAACGAATCGTATTTGGTAATAAAGCGCTATGTCTTATTTGTTGAGAAGGTTCATTAAATTGTATACCGCTAACTTTTAGAGATATTGGTTGCTTAATCAACCTCATTTTGTCAATGATTTTGATGAATGGCTAACATACGTTTTTATGTATAACTTTTATACTAAAACATATAAATTACGTAAGACGTAACATGGCATTTTGTTACTACAGGTACAGGTATGCACAGGTTTAGACATGTTTCATTTTTTTTTTTTTTTTTTTTTTTTTTTTTATTCATGTAGACCAGTTAAAGGCACTTATGAATAGTCAGACTCTAGTTGCCTCGTTCCAAAGTGTTGTTTTCCTATGGAGAAGAACGGGCAAGAAACTCCATGGTTACTCTTTTGAAGTCTGATTGTTTAACATTTCATAATAATTATGATGAATACATTATTCCCTCAACGTTATGTGAGGAAAATGTAGTAGGTACTAGGTCTAGACTAGACAAACTGATAACTATAATATCTAGAAATTTCTGATAATACTGCCATGACAGTTAAGAGCTGACCAGTCCCAGCAGACGGCACCCGTTCACGAGTAAGACGTATGTGTCAGCGTCATTCAGCTCAACCATTTTGCAGGGAACCGAACGACCCGACACACACCGCCACCACCAGCAGGACATTTGAGTGAGCATGACAAACTCAAACTGCCAGACAGCTATCATGTCTATTAATTAATATAAAATTACGTCTACACGATTCTCACATAATAACAAATTTAGGTTATTTAACCCGTATATAAAACAAGTATCAATACGGTCCCATAACAGAAAACAATCCCAAAATAAAAATGTGAGAAAAAAATGTATAATTAAACATGTCAGAAATTGTATAAATAGAAAAAAAAAAAAAAACAATAAATACAATGTCAATGGGTAGGTCAGTAGAAAATAAAAATAAAATTCAATAAAAATAAAATCGATTACATAATACAAGAAATTAATTTAAAGTGCCAGCGGGTCGCCTTGTGCAGGATGGAATTGTATGCCAGACATTTTTATCCTCAATATACTGATTTATACTATAATAAGCTCTAGACATCAAGATACGCTTTATCAGTGGTTTGAACAAATTATCTGGTAAATTCGTTAAGCTATCAGGAATTTTATTATAGAACCTAATACAATTCCCCATAAATGATTTTCCGGTCTTGCTGAGTCTAAAACCGGGGACTGCAAGTTTGTTTTTATTTCTAGTGTTCAAACTGTGCATGTCACTTATTTTGCTAAAACTAGTTATATTCTTACGGACGTACATAATGTTCTGGAAAATGTAAAGGGCCGGCAGGGTAAGTATATTTATCTCCTTAAATAGTTCACGGAGCGAAACACGAGAACCTAGATTATAAATAGCTCTGACTGCTCTTTTTTGTAGTATAAAAATTGTCTCAGCATCAGCAGCCGATCCCCACAGTAAAATGCCGTAAGACATGATACTGTGAAAGTAAGCAAAATATACTAATCTAGCCGTAGCCACATCTGTTAATTGTCTTATCTTTCTAACAGCATATGCAGCAGAACTCAATTTACCTGCAAGAATACCTATGTGAGGCCCCCATTGCAGTCCAGAGTCTACGGCGATGCCCAAGAAGACAGTTGAGGGAATCTGTTCTAATATTTTTCCGTCCAGTCTAAGATTTGTATTTATACGGGGAACATTTGGTAATAAAAACTTAACACATTTTGTCTTCCCTGCGTTTAAGAGAAGGTTATTAGCAGAAAACCAATCTGAAATCAAGTTGAGTACGGTATTAGGTTCAGCAAGATCCCTATCCTTCCTGTTTACTTTAAAAATAAGTGATGTATCATCAGCAAATAAGACAATATTGGACATAATATTATCATTTATCATATAAGGGAGATCATTGATATATACCAAGAACAAAAAAGGACCTAATATTGATCCTTGAGGAACTCCTATTTTAACTGACGAGCCTAAAGAAGTAACGTTATCAATAGCAACCCTTTGCTCCCGTTTAGACAAATAAGATTTTACAAGATCAATAGATTTACCTTGAATTCCGTAATATTTTAGTTTCAGAATAAGGGTGCGGTGATCTACGCAGTCAAATGCCTTAGATAGGTCACAGAACACTCCCAGAGCATCATGTGCCTCTTCCCAGGCCCCAAAGATAGCTTTCATTAAAGTAGATCCAGCATCTTCTGTTGATCTTCCCCTTGTAAACCCGAACTGTTTGTCATGCAATAATCCATTTTCGTTGAAATATGCTAGCAATTGGTTTAAAATTAATTTTTCAAAAATTTTACTTAAGGCCGGTAGCACCGATATGGGTTTTATTAAACTAATGGGATTATTAAACTAATGAGAATATTGTCTTCTCAGATTACTATCTAATTTAGATGATTCAAACTAAATAATTGACATCATTAGATATCGTATGTCACGTCGTTTATTTAGGTAGTCACTTCATCTTTGGCCTATCCATAAGTAGGTTCTGTTTGTTCGTGACTTAGTTTCTGAGGTATGTATTTATTATTATATAATATAGTGAATTATTTAGATATACTTAATTATATTGTTTATATTACTTTTTTTACAGAAGCATGTCATACTCACCGTCTTACAGCCCGGTTATAGATATTGCAGAGAATTTACGTGAGGTAAGTAACAATTCAGGTTCTTTTAAATCGTGTGTATTATAAATATAGTTTTATATAGTTTTAACATTTGTGTTCTTGTTCTTTCAGAATTTGATAGAAGAGTCAGACCCCATAATGAATCCTTTTAACTACGCTCAAGATAGAGGTATGCTGAAGTAGCGGCAAAATCACATGAGGAGTATCAACAACGGAAAGCTGAAGAACAAACTTTAAAAAAGAAAAAAGTTAAATCTAAATCTTTTACGAATAAATCCTTCATCATGCGTAAGGAGCCAGGACGTGCTCGTCATCTTATAAAAATTATGATACACGATTTGGATAATCGTAATATGGAGGACATTAACATTGAACCTGATAGTGCGAGAGTGAATGTGCAGTATTTAGTAACTAGTGACTATGACGATATAATGGATGAAACTGATCATTTAGTGGGTAAAATAGTGAAAAAACTGAGCAAATCCAATATGTAATCCTTTACTGTTGTATGTGATAATTTTAAATAGGTGACTAAGAAATGGTGAAACTGCTTACATTTTTATCTTAATTGTATAATTTCAATCATATGTATATTATTTATTGTTTCCTTTATTCTTAAACTAATGGGATTGGATTAAAAAATAAACTACTGTTATTATGATTTTTGTATTTTATTCTATATTATTAAATCACCAAATATTATTTATTATAATAAAATAAACACTCAAAACAAAACTTTGTTTCTTTCAAAATACTTATTTTACTATAAAATTATACACAACATTTTATTATACATATATAAAATACATTAAAACAAGGTAGTACAAAACATATTAAGTTGTTTAATTACAAGAAGCTCAGTATATGGAATATACATGAATAAATAACCTCATTAATGAATTTCCATTTTTCTATTTCCTCTTAAAATATTGTTTTAAAATGCCCCCATGGTAAAGTTCTTATTTTATCATTCATTATTTGACGCTTATCATCATTTTTTGACAAAACTATTTTATTTATCTTTTGAGTAAAAATTCTATGATTTTTAGATTTAATAATACACATATAATCTCTCAGGGTTTCGTTTTGCAATAAAACTTTTTTATATTTTTGTATGTTGAGTTTTTTTGTAATACATTTTTTAGCACCTTTAGCTTTTTTTAATGATGATTTTTTTGTACTTATACAGTACGATTTAGCCCCTAAGCCTACAAATTCCGATATAATGTCACCACCCATTTCATCTTTGAAGTAACCGGGTATCTTAGCGTTCACCATCGGCATACAATATTCGTTATTTGTTTCAAAGTTGCTAGTATCGAAATATTTTAAATTTAATTTCATGTCTTCGTAAAAATCTTTAGTACGTATTAAATATAAAAGACTATCGGTGTCGGTGTAGCAAAGTTTTAACTTACTTTCATAATTTTTTTTCATGATCGAGTAGTGGAATCTATACAAATGGGATTTTGCTATTTCTAAAATACTAAAGCCTATGTAAATAGGACGATCTAAAATTATTTTAGTTTGATTCATTTGAATTGTCACTAAGGACTCTGATATAACAGAAAAATTCTTAAAATTAGGCGCACTGATATATTTTTCAGCACCGCAAAATTTTTTAGTTTGATTTGAATCATCTCTCCATACATTTACAAGTTTAACATCCACTTGTTTTCTTTTATTCTCTATGGTTTTGCCAAATATAGAATTATTTTGTTTCTTAAAAAAGTCCCTTTCAAAATCAGATGCTGCATTTTGTCTCAGTGTAGTATTTAAGGAAATATAAGATTTTAGGAAATTACTTTGTTGAAATGCTAAAATTCTATGTATTTTTAACAACTGAAGACCATTTTTCAAACATTCCTTCAAATGAATGTAATGAATAATATATTTATATTTATCAAAAAGGTTAGCAATAAGTTTATCATTCCGGCTACAGAATGGAACAAATTTTTCAGGTGCGAATGGTAAGTCTGAATGATCATCATGCAAGTAATCAGGGTAATTAAGATCTACTTCTAGTATAAATCCTGTATCAGAATCAGTTGGCAACGTTTAATACATCAAAATTTAATATTTCGTCCTCAATCAGAAATCTAAAACCACCTACTGGAAGTTTTTGCATCATAGCCTATCCATATAAATTAACACAATCAAGATAAATAAGAAAACAATCAGGCATTTTGTTATTGTAATCAGGAAGATATTCATTATTTGCCTTCGCGTATCTGAGTGAACACTGAGCAAGTCCACCTCTTATTCCTTTTTCTATCATTTGATACATTTCTACGTCAGAGATAAGATCTAAACTGATTTTGGTATATAACAACATTGCGTCCCAACTTAATGAAGGTGATGAAACGTAATAGCAAGGATCTAAACCATAGTTATTCAAACTCATATTTCTGAATTTTTCAAAAACATCACATAGAAGTAACACGTCACATTTTAGGTACAAATCTGTATATTCACCCAAATTTTTTATATCAAAAGTTTTCCAAACGTTTAAAGCATGTTCATAGTCTTTATCAGATATAGACTCGGAAGTAAGTTTGTTAAAGAATTTTGATGGCGATGGTAATTCGGTCTCATCATATCTTTCCCAAGAGTTTATATAATCATAACAATATATTCCTTTTCTTCGAGCAATATTAAATGATTTAGTATCAGTAAAAAAATATTTTAAGTTTTTAAAATCCTCAGGGTTCATAGTTGTAACTAATTTGTCCATACTAGAGCTTAAAAAATTAAATGAATCAATAAATTTCAATTGTACAGCATTTGTTGCATTGACTGTTATATATTTTGTGAAAGAAATATATTTCTCTTTGTTTCTCGGTATAAGATGAATTCGACCACTTATATTTGAAAGTTCTTCTATGAATAAATGACAATCATAGCCGGATAAGTTGTGAAACACTATTGGTATAAAAGTACATTTTTTTGCATTTAAATTGCATGTATTATGAGCAGCTCCTCTATATTTGCCAGTAAAATGATCATGATCCTTAACAATACTATCATTACATGAAAACTTATTTTTACAAATATGACATTGTATGCTGCTGATGAAACTTAATTGCTCATCTTTAGTTAATGGCAACATATGTTTGTTATCTAATAATATTTTATATAATCGTTTTACATCATTAGTTAGAGTTTTAATAAATTTCTTAGAACAATTAGACCCTCTGTAAGATATAAAATCATTTAATTTCGGATTTGCATTACAACAAATATAATAAGCAAAACATGTAGCCTCATGAACTTGTATATTTTCAACATATCTGGATTTATTTTTGTCAGAATATTCGCGTAATAAACTTTCAAAATCTCCATATATCACTATAGGAACTCTTTGTGTTCTCTCATAATTCTTAAAACTTAATTTACTTCCTGTCTCAGGTAAAATGGTTTGTATTCCTGAGCATTCATGACTGTGTAACTTCTCTTCAGTGTCAAAATAAATGAAACATTCATCACATAAAAATATTCTACTTTTATGTTTGGTTAATTGTTTATGCACAAGTTTTTCAAAACTTTTTATTAAACAAAAATGACTTTTTCCGTTTTTAGTAATATAAAGCAAATTAATGTGGTATAAACGACGTGATGTTGTTTTATACAAGGGACCTGTAACTGTATCATTAGTATCCAAACCATATATATTAATACTGATATCAGGATTATTTATTTCAAAGCGCTTAATATCCTTGAAACTGGGAGGAAAACTCATGTCAGAGATATCTAGTATGTCAGAATAATGTGGATATGAAGAAGTTCTATTTGGATTAATCTTTGACGGAAATATATCAGCTATGATGCACCAAAGTAAACAATGTTGATCATCATTTTTTACATTTAAACATGATTTAGTATTGGCAATACGTTTGGGTAATTGTAAGTAAGAACCACCTCGCAAAGGATTATATTTTACGACATTAATTTCCAAATGACTGAGCGAATCAATTGTCCAGCCTGACTCTGAAAGTTGAAATTCAGTACATTTACAAATAAGTTTATCACAAAATAATTTATATAGGTCTAAGATATTTGTGTTTTGCAATACTATACTATATTTCGTGTTAAATGATTTTAAAGACTGTTCATCATTTTTTGGCAAAATGTACCAAACAAACAATTCGAAATTTACTTTCAAGGATTTATGTTTTTTCAATAATTCTTTGATCAAATAACAAACGTTTTCTGAAATTTGCGTCAGAAATATTTCAGGCACATTGTTAACCTCGTATGGATTTACTCTATAACTGATTATTCGATTTCGAAAAGCTGTGGCTATTATACGAACGTTATCAAAACTTGTCTGCAATAGGCAATTCGATTTGTGTATATTAGTTTTCTTGTGTGCAGAATATTTTTGTACTGTCATATTACAAACTTCACAAAGAAACATGATTAGATAATAGATATATATATATATTATTAAATGAAAGAATTATTTTTTAATGTAACGTATAAATAATTACAGGACTTGTATTATATAGTAAACTAAAGTTATATGTAAAACAGGTATTTAAATCGAATATTCTTAATATTGTATTTTAAATCGCGTTTATATCAGTAACGAGGTTAACTTGGTATCGAGTTTATCTTTGAATCGAGTTTATCTTGGTATCGAGTTTATCTTTGTATCGAGTTTATCTTTGTATCGAGTTTATCTTTGTATCGAGGTATCTTTGTTTCGAGTATTTAGGATAAAATCCTAGTTGAGCTTCCTGTAAATAAATCACAAAATAAAAATGAAATGTTAATAAGTTTAAAAGATTTACTTAAATGTAAAAACAGTTAAATATACAATATAAAATACCTAGGTAAGAATATAAATTCCAATAATATTATATGATTGTATTAAACATGATTATTATTTGGATATAAAATAGGCTGTACACCTCTAAATTCTGCTTTGGCTGCAGATACGAGATTACCAACGGCCCTCCAAGCCGATGAGTCCGTGTAAACAGAGCCTCTATAAGAGAGAAGCGTTTGCTTCCATCGATCCTTCCCAAGCCGTTCAGCCTCTCTTTGGTTATAAATACGAAGCTCAATATAATAATCGCCGCTGCGCGTTAGGTCCTGTTGGTATGAGATTCCGCTCGCGGTTCTTCTGGACAGAGACGAGCGCAGAATAGATGCCTTCAACGGTCGAAGTTCTCCCTCGTCGTCCTGTAACATTGTTAAAAAATACTATTGAATAATACCATATTACCACATTTATTAATTGCTTATGACATAAAAGACAATGAACTAACACACTTAGATACTTTATGTGAACACATATTTAACTAGATTTCTAAATGATAATTTTAATTGCGAGCAATCGAAGTATGTATTCCATAATTAATCTAACTGTATCTATACTCATACAATAAAGCTAGACACTTTGTTTGTTAGAATAAGCTAATCTCAGAATCTAACAGTCCGATTTCAGAAATTCTTTTTGACCTTTTTAGCTCGCTTATTGAGGAAGGCTATATAACATCATGCTATATAACCTGCGGGAGAGGAGCAGTAAGCAAATACTAATAACGCGAGTGCAACCGCGAGCACAGTTAGTAAAAAACAAAATCAAAGTTTTAAACTTACCGAAGATTCAATGACGCGGTTACGTTTGGTAGTTTTCGACCGCTTCGACGGAATATCTATTTCTGAGTCCGATTCGCTTGCGAATATGTCTTTGGAGGCAGTTGAGACAGCCTCAGTTTTCTTCAGCTTTTTAGGCTCGGTCTTGCTTTTCAACTTTGTCTTCTTACTCTTCGGTTTTTGAGCTGTAGTGGGATCGTTGGGATGCGACTCTAGATCGGACTCAAATGGATTTACGAAACTTGCCCTAAAAAAGAAAAAGCAGTTATAAATTTGAATCATTCATTTTAATTTCCTATATTATATAAGTTATACACACCTATTATAGTTTTCTCTAAATAATTAAAACTTCAAAATCTGAATTAGTTACTTTACAATAAATATTTCGATAAAATACCGATGAGTAGATTATTATTAGTTAACTATTGGAAGCAAGCTTACATAAAATAGATCTGGTATTCCAATTGTAATTCTTCTGCGCACCCAGTATGATTTTAAGTAGCAAATAACATAATAAAATTAAAATATCGGAGTCGAACCGAAATATTTATGACCAGAAGTAAAAAATTATAATCAATCAAACTTGCACATGGGAATCGAACCCACAACACTGGTGACCACTTAAACCTTCGCGCCATCCGTGTGGTTGCTAACATAATATTTAAACCGACTAAGCCATCCAAACACAGCATAGAAAGTTATAAAATTAAACACAAAAAAATACATACATACTTACTGCAATCGATGATCGGGCTCACTACGAGTAATAAAAATGACACTGTGTTCGTAACGATTAATAACAACAGGCGCGATAATGCACAAAATCTGAATGAAATGATTGATAGAAGAGCAGTCGCCTGATTTTTATACTCATAAATCTAAGGTAGTGATTATATTATTTTTTGCTAACGTTGTCAAAATCTTTACTAATATATATTTTTTATATTTAGATTTTAAGCCTTCTATAATAAGGTCTACAATTATATGATCTTCATTAGTTACTATGTATGCACCCTGCGATTCCTTTATTTGGACATGGCGACACTCCGTCGCGGACATACGAGACGAAATTCTAAAAAGGAAATGGTATGTACTTTGGCTGCACATCACCAATGTATTCAGAATGTCTCTTTAGACTGGTAGTTAACGATTTTATATACCTTACCAAAATAATTTAACCTCTTACATTTTTTAATTATTATAATTCAAATATATGTATTAAACATAATAAAGCCTTTATAAATATGAAATAGCCTTTATAATTTGCACGTTAGGATATAAATATTTTGGCGCAGATACCTATCAAAATTTTATGCTATAAAAAGTTGCCTCATTAATACAATATTTAACTGATTTAATCCAATAAATTATCATATAATTATTTTAAATTCCAAAATTGATGCAACATCTTAAATTATGTGTATATACTGTATAATTACAATAGACATCCAAGAGTACATTTACAAAAATGCATATATGCATATACTCATACCTGTTTCCCAAAGGGGGATAGACAGAAACCTCAGATTTTTACATACACATGCCTTACTTATAAAAATTGCATACCAATTGGGCTATCCATCGTGAACAATCCTAGAGATCAATTGTATTTGGTTATTCATGTTAACTTTGAGAATGGCAAATATAAATTGATATTTGGTGAAAAGATACTAAAGGCATCGGCCATTCTTTATTGTTGTTATTTGGTGAGGAGTTCCCATTCATTCAAATTCAAAACACCCAAAGTGATCCAATATTTTTTCACATTTTCGACGACACGTTTAGCGCATTGATTTAAGAGCTCGTCTCGCTGCATCACAATGTAAATATTAGGTTATAAACGCGCTGCTACTAAATGCGCCACGTGTCGCGGGTTCGATTCCCGCACGGAATAAAAAAGTATTTGTTCCGGTCTGGATTTTGTTATCATGTTTTATTATGTCATTATTTAATTTAATATAAATAATAAAGTAACGACATCTTTCTTGCTATATAATAACTACTACGAAACACATCCAAATACTCTGAAAAATAACCAAGTACCTATGAGCCGTCAAAACATCATATAGCAGCTATCTACCTACTAATGGTAAGGCGGTACGATCTGTGCAGTGGTTAAATTGCCTTTTGACTTCCGTGTCGTGGGTTCAATTCCCACTCAACAAATATTTGTATGATCTACCTACAACTAGTTCTGGTCTGTTGTCTGTAAAATTTATGTTTATCAACGATCCCTGCGATACGAGAGAAATCTCAAAAATCCATATAAGATGCCATTTAGCCATTATTATCCATAGCATCATAATTATGTGAGCGGTCCTCACGCGACCGATCACATCAACTGAAGCGCTACACATTTATATAAGTCATGCATCGGGCTCTCGTACGAAGGGAATCAATCGCTCGTAACAATGATAATTAGAATAATAATTAAGAATAATAAGTAAACAGTGGGTGTTTCTTTTGCGAAAAATATCAGTCATCAGGGCTAACAGTGCCTCGCGTCGGTTAGACGTTGAGTCACCAGGATTTACCATCTTGTTATGTTGTCCCAATCTGCTTTGCAAAGTGCATCGCTGATCATAGTAGTCGGGTAATATTGAGGCGCTATCAGTACTAACAGTGCACCGCATCGGTTTGACGCTGAGTGTGCCTCATCGGTTAGACGTATCAGTATAACGATGTATTGATGAATGAAATATTATTAAACTATTTATCAACGCGGTTTACAAACATTAGATGTATACATATAAATCAGCATGATAGTTGCGCCCGAGCTGCGCCGAGCGCGCCGGTCGAACTTGAGAATGTTGTTTATATTATGTCATCCCAATTAGAAACGATAATTGTACTCCATTGTTACTTTGGTATCAGTATAACGAAGCGTCGATGATCGCAATCGAACGGATCGCAGATCATGTTAGTAGTGTAATATTGGGGCGCTCTGCATTGCGAACCGAGCGAAGCGAGGTGAGTGATGCAGATTGCTGGGAGGGATATAAGCCGATACGATAGTGATCGGCTGGTGACCAGTCATGCCTAGTCGGCATATTGTAACCTCTATTTGGGATAGGGGTGGGGGGTCCATAGGTATGCAATACAGGGAGTTTTTATAAAAAATAATAAATGAGGGTACCTCCTTTAGCGGCGCGGGTCCTGTCGTTGCGAACTAGGCGATAGTTAGCGATTCGAGGATCGCGGTGGGAAGGCTTAAGGAAGGTTTCCTGTACGAGGAAGATGTCGATTTGATGGTCGCGGAGGAACGACGCAATCTCATCGCGTTGACCTGCAATGCCGTTGGCATTGAAGAAGCCTATTTTGAGGGATCGGGGTTTTAATCTGCGGCTTACTGGATCCATTTAAAAATGAATACGGTAGTTTTCGCAGAACTCGGCTAAGTCGGCGTATTCCGACATTAGGTTGAAGACGGCGGTGGAGTTACCCTCGGCAATCTTGAGCTTGCCAAGTAATTCACGGCCACGTGCCATGATCGTGGGGTTAAAAAGACGGCCCAAGGGTCCGAACACATCCACGGGCCCGGACGGCTGGGGAGCCGAGACGGGGACGGGGCTGGGCTTTTGAGTCCGTGGAGGGAGTGCTGGCGAGGGAGCGAGCACTGGAGCGGGGGCGGGGATGGGAGAGGCCATCAGCGGAGGAATAGCCGTGGTCGTGGAGGGTTGTTTAGGCCTGAGGGCCGGGAACGATTGCTGATGGTTCAGCGCGTTCCAGGGTGAAGTCCTCTGGGGTCTTAGATTGTCGGGCATGGTAGAGGAGGGCAGCTTGAATTGCTGCCGTGTCTCTTCGCGCTTGGTCACCTTGCGATTCGAGCGCGGAGCCTTAGGGCAGCCACTATAGTTCGCGGGGTGCCCCTGCTCACGGCACAGAACGCAGCTCGGAGGCTCGGTGCATAAGGACAAGTCCTTGGGACGGGAACAATCACCTGTCGCGTGGTCACCTAGGCACTTTACGCACCTAGGTTTAGCGAAACAGTTTGATTGGGCATGGCCGTAAAGTTGGCATTTATGACACTGGCTTATAATGCCAGTTTTATGAGGACTTTCGACCTTAATGCCCGACAAATGGCACAGGGATCGGATGTTGACGATCGCTTTACCAGCGGGAGAGTTTTCACAGGCGACCATCACCATGTTGTATGGGATGCGGCCGCGAGCGCGGTGCATGCGGTGGACACTGAGCACTGGGATGTTTTGCGCCTTTAGGTCGCAGACGATGTCCTGGACGTCGATCTCCTTCGGCATGTTTTTAATGACGCACCTGAAGGGACGGTCCTCTTTGAGAGCGTAAGTGTGGAAGGGCACTTTACGCGAGGTAAGCAGGGAGGTTAGTTCCCGATAATCTTTCGGGGTTTGGACTGTCACTTTAATCCCTATTGCGAGGGATTGGGCGTGGGTAAAGTTTTTTTTTTTTTTTTTTTTTTTTTTTTTTTAAAAACCAACCAGACCCGAAACAACTATCTGTAGATCATACAAATATTTGTTCCGTGCGGGGATCGAACCCGCGACACGTAGCGCAGAAAGCTAATCGCTTAGCCACTGCGCCAACCGTGTCGTCAAATCGGGGTCGTTGAGGAGAACCTCCTTAACGAACAAGATTTTCGCGTCCGCCATTTTGTATAGCAAAATGACGGCCTATTCCTATTGATCTCTCGTCCGTCGCTTCTCAACTTAAATACCTCCAATGTCAAACAATGACAACTGACAGCTGCCACGCCCTGTATCGACCTCACCCAAGCACACTGCTTGACGTTTCCGAAAAACGGCAATAGATGGCGTTATTCTAAATCAACAATAATCAATAGCGATTCTAATAACGGTCACTGTGTTGCTGCGACATATATAAGAAAAAATTCAATTTAAACGACATTACAATATCAAAATTATGAAGTGAATAATATAATAATTAATGGCAAAAATTTTATATAAACTAAAAGGAAAGGCTAAATAGCGGTTCAATCCCAAGCGTTTTTGTCATCTAAATAGTCCGAAATTTTATAGTATCCTTTTTTACAAAGTTTAGATTTAATTACAATTTTGAACTTCTTTAATGTTAAATTACGTATATCATTGGGAAGTTTATTGTAAAAGCGTATACATTGTCCCATGAACGAGTTTTTTATTCTGTGGAGGCGCGTAGCATATACAGCAAGGTTGTGTTTATTCCTAGTATTCAAAGAATGAGTTTGACAGTGAGGTTGAAGTGAGAAACATTGTTGATAAAAACACCTCCCTCAAGAAAAACCTAGCTGAGCTGCACATCCAACATATGGACTTACTTGAACAACATAAACATCTACAACAAACAGTTTCATCTTTTCATCAGTGTACTGAAACACATGAACTGACCTTGAAACGTGTAACTGAGCTGGAACTAGAACTAAAGGAGGCACACAAGGCTATATCAAAGTTTGAGTCAGTCATAGCCCGAGAACAGACCAATAACACCCAGAGTCTGGTCTATACATTGGTAACCAGTAAGTCCATACCTGTGTGTGAGCCAGCTGTTTCAATTGACTTAACTGGTGATGATACAATTACACAGTGTCCTGTGTTATTAAGCAATAAGAACATTAGGAAATACATTAAGATTAAAATTTTTATTAAAAGATCCCAGATAGCTCTCAAAAAATTAAATCTATTTAAATCCAATATTTACCTTAGACGAGAACGCATTAATCTTGTTAACCACACTGAAAAAAAAGATTGTTGAACAAGTGCGAATTTTACTTGTTTAAGTATTTCATGTTTAATCCTAAAAAAAAAAATTATAATACCTATAAACCATACATAATTATTGTCGATAAAGTCAACATGATCAAAATATTAATAATCACACATTATTTTCCTAATAACTAACTTGTTTGAAACAGTCATTTCAATTATCAAGTAAGGTTTATTAAAACAACTTCACTGATAAACACGATTAAGAACTTATTTATTTTTAGTATGATATTTGTTTAAATCAGTGATAAAGTTAGCTTTATTGCTAGCAAACAAGTAGCTTTATGTTCCCATATATGAACATTTTACTTGATAAAAGCTAACAAAAACTTTATGGCAGCCATAATTTTTTTTTTCAGTGCAATTAAATAATTTTCACCACAAACTAGAGCACAGTAGGAACATTTATGAAATGGAAATTGGTCGGTTGCAGGACGAGCTACTCTGTAAGGAAAACTTGTTAAGAGAAATTTTTAACAAATATGAAACCTAACAAAACATACTCAGTGAGCACATGGTGGAGGCCAGTGAGCTGATAGACTTAGTGAAGTACAACAAGTGAGATTTGAGTCTTTAACAAATAATCTCTCTTGCATCAGTCACTCTGCTCCAACTCCTGAACTTCAACAACCTAGAACACCATTACCGGAGGTGGTTCAACCCCACTCCGTTCCATCTCCTGACCCCCAGTCTATCATACTCTAACAATCACCGGAGGCAGCTCGACCTGTAAGTGGCTGTGTCAAGAACATGAGCAACCAATCTGTAGTGTTCACAGATGGAATAGGTGTAGGAATAGGATCTATTCTTCAAAATTCTCTGAGTCACAAGGTTACAAACTTTTGTTATCCTAACTTGCATTACAACCATATTGTTAATAAAATTGCCAGTAATACACACTTTGATGACCAAACTACTGTTATATTGTTGATAGGCTATAGTATTGGACTATTAAAAAGGGACATTATATGTGGTATTAACACCATATTAAAATGAAATCATCATCAGCCAGAACACGTCCACTGCTGAACGAAGGCCTCCCCCTTAGACCACCACATCGAACGACATTCCGCCACTTGCATCCATCGGTTGCCTCTGCCGTTACGACTATATCATCGGCAAAACGAAGGTGAGTGATGTATTCGCCATTGATGTTGATGCCAAATCCGTCCCAGTCCAAGAGCTTGAAAACGTCCTCCAATGCGTTCGTGAACAGTTTCGGAGAAATAACGTCTCCCTGTCTCACGCCTTTCTGCAATTGGATTGGTTTCGTGCTCTCGTCCCGTAATCGGATTGACATGGTGGCGTTTCTATACAAACACTCCAACACTTCGATATACCTATAGTCGATATGGCATCGCTGAAGGGACTGCAATACCGCCCAGGTCTCGATAGAATCAAAGGCTTTCTCATAGTCCACAAACGCTAGACATAATGGCCGATTATACTCCTGAGTCTTCTGCATAATCTGGCGGAGCGTGTGTATGTGGTCTATGGTGCCAAAGCCTTTACGGAACCCGGCTTGTTCGGGAGACTCTCGAGAACAGCTTATACACATGGCTCAGGAGCGAGATGGGTCTATAATTCTTCAATAAGGTGTTATCACCCTTTTTGAAGAAGAGCACCACCACGCTCCTGTGCCATGCTTCTGGCGTAGTACCTTCGGCTATGACGGAATTAAATAACTTCTGGAGGACTAAGAGTACCGGTTTTCCACCCGCTCGCAGAAGTTCTGTCGTAATTCCATCATCACCCGGCGCCTTGTTGTTCTTAAGCTGTTTGAGAGCCATTCTAATCTCGTACAGGCTGATGTCTGGGATGTCCTCAGTGTAGTGTCGGATCAGCTTAGCTCTGGTGTCTTGAGCTGTGCTGACAGCGGGTTGTCGTGTTGAGGTGTACAACTGTCCGTAAAACCTCTCAAGGTCTCTGAGAATTTCCGGCATCGACGAGATGATACTGCCATCTTCGATCTTCAGCTTCGTCATTTGGCTTTGCCCAATAGACAAATTCTTTGCGAACACTTTTGAGCCCTGGTTTCGCTCGATTGCATCCTTAATACGTGCTGTATTAAAGGAGCGCAGGTCGTGCCGCATCGATTTCGAGATTCGTCTATTGAGTTTGCCATATTCCGACATATCAGCTGAAGATTGCAGCCTCATCTCGGTCCGCTCTTCCATTAATTTAATGGTTTCCTCAGAGAGCTTTTGGGGCTTTTTTCGGCGTGGGGTCTTGAAGAAGTTGGACCCCACTGCTTGGACAGTTTCCACCAACCCGTTGTTTATCTCGTCCACAGTTTCGCATTCGGTGATGCTCTGGAAGCGATTATGCAGTTCGAGTTGAAAGTCTTCGGGATCCTGGATCTGAACAGGACCAGGACGGAGCGTGGACTTCATCAGACGAGACCTCTCCAGCTTGACATTGATATTCAGTGTGCCTCTTACAATGCGGTGATCGCTACCGGTTTTCACCTTCCCGATCACAGAGACATCACTGAATATTCGCTTCTTGGTTGTCATGATGAAGTCGATCTCATTTCTGGTTGAACCATCGGGGCTTATCCACGTCCACTTCCTGGCTGGTCGCTTCTGGAAGAAGGAGTTCATCATGAAGAGTTCCTCCTTCTCCAGTCGACCAGCCGCTGGCCCCTCTGGTTCCACTGCCCATATCCATACGACCCCACTCTCAACTCATCGCCATTCCGTGAGCCCACCTTTGCGTTGAAGTCCCCCATAACAACGGTGAAATAGGTTTCAGAGCTGTGTATGACTTCGGATATCTCCTCATACACAGCTTCTACTTCCTCGTCGGAGTGTGTCGGTGGAGGGGGGGGGGGG
Source organism: Shargacucullia verbasci (assembly GCA_947562105.1). Lineage (NCBI taxonomy): Eukaryota > Metazoa > Arthropoda > Insecta > Lepidoptera > Noctuidae > Shargacucullia > Shargacucullia verbasci. The sequence continues at coordinate 6,138,964 of OX387281.1, forward strand.
GGATTTCTACTCTAATAGCGTATAATATTAACTCTATTATAGATAATATATCGCAGACTAGGATAGGTAATGAGTCAGTATTGTTTAGTTGTACCACTAAGAATTCTATGATAGATTGTTTAAACTTTTAGAGCCGACAATAGAGAAGCATTATGATGACATTCTTCTTTATCATCAAAATATTAATCGCTTCTCTAGCAAAACTTTGGATATTGAATTGTTAGTTGATAGATATCATATGGATATATTATGTTTCTGTGAGACATGGTTAAAACCTGATAAAATGAAGTTTCATGTAGATAACTTTGCAGTTGCCAGTGTGTTCAACAGATTATCAGCGGAAGGTGGTGGTACTTTGATTTTGTGTAACAGTCGTTTTAAACATAAGGAAAGAAGGGACATCACTTCCTGCTCTGTTGATCGTTTGTGTGAGGTGGCATGTGCGGAGATTGAAAACCATACTATTCTGTGTGTGTATAGACCCCCGCATCAAATTTTTCCTCGTTTTTAATTATAATGGAAGAAATTCTTAGTAAACTTTTAAAAAATAATAAATTTATTTTTGGTTTGTGGTGACTTGAATATTGACCTTTTAGATAAAAAAAGGCCAGAAAAATGTAAAGTCTTGTCATTATTTAAATCTTTTAATCTAGATCATGTATTTTATGAAGCCACTAGAATCACTGTCTCTTCAGCTTCATGCATAGACAATGTTTTCACAAATTGCATGATAAAAGGGTCCTCACTGATTAGCGGTATCAGATCTGATCATTTGGGCACAGATAATATAATACTATACGTACAGATACCTCATCCAGGCCTTCAAATACCGGTATTTAATCATAACGTTATTGACCTAGATAGTCATTAACGTTATAAAAATTTATAGCGTTTTCCAAGTTATCGTTATAATTATCACATCTCATTAACGCTATATAAAATCGCGTTGCATATAATTAACGATATAAATAACAATATGAATAACGTTATGCTCGCGGCTGCGCGGCGTTGCCACTTCGTGGCGTGCTTCGTCTCCCCAGCCAGCAAAACAAACCGTGACGCGCATTTACCTTTTACTCCATCAATTGGAACTAGCCGTTGCCCACGGCTTCGCTCGCGTGGATATATGTATATTAAAATCAGGCACGTATTTTTTCTTTAACTTTATATAATAAGCTTTAATATTAGTTTTCATGCTTCTTCCTTCAAAAGTGACGAACCTCCCATATAAACTTTCAACCTCTAATTCACCCTTAGGGGTAAAATTTTGAAAAACGTCGACATTAATTTCTAACCAGAGGCAGGTATATGAAATTCCGTGCTTTGAAAATAACGAACTTCCATACAACCGTTCCTCCCTTATTTTATCTCCTTAGGGAAATTACAAAAAAAATACAAATCCGCTTTCTTGAATTTGAAAATGAATGTCTTAAAAGTTTAATTTCGTGTGACAGCACCCCGAGAAACCTCAAAACAGAACAGAAATTTTATAAAGATCAAACGTTTCGGGAGTGTGCAATACACTCTGTATTTTTACGCCTGCCAATTGTATACGTTCGCATATGCACGCAGTGGCGGTCGGAGGGGGAGGATCGTGGGATTGATGACCCCTCTCCCCCCAAATCGTACACGTCAAATTGACAAACCTTCTAAAAATAGACAATTTACGAATAGAATAGAATTTTATTTTGCAAATATGGGTAGTACATAATAGTTCTTAAGATTACATTTAGCTCGGCCACATTTTACCAATCGGCATGCAAACAATTGAAATTATTTATATCACTATTATTACACTTATTTAGATCAATTTATAAATTACTATTATAAAATTCTTAAATCATCAACTTAATTAAAAATATATGTTTGTATTAAAAGGAAAATATAAATTACTATCATAAGATTATATATCATGTCATTACTATTACAAATATCATACCATTATCATTACATCATTTAAAATGTCATTACTATTACAAATATCATTATTATTACAATTCCCAAATCAAAATGTCAGAAATCAAAATGTCAAAGATCAAAAATGACAAAAATGTCATACATCAAAATTTCAAAAATCAAGATGTCACTAATTAACAAATATTTTTCTCCGATAGGAACTCAGTTACACTGTAGTACGTTTTATCTACCAAAAAATTCCGCATTCTACTCTTAAATTGTGCTGTATTTAAAGCTTTCCAACTATTCGGTAATTTATTGTAAATAATGGGGGCCATGCAAGAAACGCTCTTATGCATTAAAGTGGTTCGACATGATACTTGACATAATTTGCTGTTGTCTCGCCTATTCCTTGGGAATATAACAGCCAGGCGCTCAAAACGAGATGGATTTTACTTGACAAACATAGCTACTTCGAAAATATAGATACAGGGAAGTGTCAAGATTTTATGTAATTTAAAATAAGGCGCGCAACTGTCTGTCGATTTAAGTTTTAACAATGATCGGAGACATCTTTTCTGGGCCTTAAAAGCTATATCTCGATCAGTTGAGTTCCCCCAGAAAATGATACCGTAGCGCAAGTGCGATTCAACTATTCTGTAGTAAGCCGTAAGAAGTGTTTTGACATCTACTATGGAGGATAATCTATATAACACATATGCGGATGAACTCAATTTCTTACACAAACTGTCTATATGTGCTTTCCAATTTAAGTTGCAATCTATTTGCAACCCTAAAAATTTGGTATCCTCTGTGTTTACGCCGCTTTGTTCACCCATAATTTATGTGAGCGCCATCTATGGGTACGACGCACGAACCTTTTAGTCGGCTCAATGAGTTTACCTATCTGAATGCGCGCGGTGATCGATCGCAGCGCCACCCGCGCTTGCAACGCTAGCAGAAGGAACTAATCGAGTGATCAACGCTACGCTTCGTGATTTGGACGTTTTTCGAATCGCGTCCGTTTCCCGCTCGGTGTCTGGTCGATGCGCTGTCGTCAGATTCCCTCCATAACCCGCCGCTAGTGATCCCACTCCTTCATCATCAGAACTGCTCTGTGATTGAAGTATAACCGCTCCGGAGTGAACTTCGGACAATTGAACTGCTTTGGGTAACGCGCTGTTCCCACGCTTGTGACTGTGTTTGTGCTGCACCATCCTATTCTCCATCGCTGAACCAGGGCTTGTTGCTGTGTGCATGTCAGAAGGAGAACGAGTTGGCTGGCTTTTGGTAAGTGCATGTGCCCTTGGCTTGCTATTCATTTATTATTGGTGTGAACACGGTGTACTCCTACTTCTCTGTTTTTCTCCCCCCGCATCCTTCATATAAACGCAAACCGCTTCTCCATAAATTTTGGTCCTACGAGCCGGATATTATTTATTTATTATTTATTTATTTTTATTATTACAAAACAAGTTTACTTATCTGTATCTTAAATCTATGCCCCACAAAACCGTTTACACGGTTTGTCTGCAGGAACGGAACATTTACATAAGCAATAGGTATACCTATGTTTTTATTAATGCGGACAACTGTCTTATATAGTTAAGAAACAAAAACAAAAAGTAAAATAAAGAACAAAATTAAAATAAAAGCAATTAAAACTAGTCATTCTTCATTTTTATAACGTGCTAAGAAAGTACTGCTTGAGCAATTTGGCAAATTTACTTTTCCCCTTCTGGCTTCTTATATCGGCAGGTAATTGGTTAAGAAGATAAGGTATTCTTTTATCAAGAGTGCGGTCACCAAAATAATTACTAACTCTAGGAACATCAAATTTACCTGCCGATACTGTCCTAGTTGCATGGTTATGGGTTACCAACGAGTGACGCTCCCAACTGCCGTGACTGTTAACCAGAATTAGGTACTTATGTTTTAAGCTGATTGGAAGGATTTTACATATTTTATATAACTTACTATAATTATCTTTGCATTTATTTTTAGTTTTGTTATTAACTAATAATTTTAAGAATCTAATTTGCTGTGCTTCTATTTTATCTAAATTAGTTTTGAATGTAAGTCCATAACAGTCGAGAGCGTAACTGAGTATTGGTTCGACTAATTGTAAATAAAGGCACTTGAGTGTATTCTTTGGTACTTTAAAGCTGAGATGGTAAAACTTACCGAGTAATGTTCTTAGTTTATTGCACAAGTACTCTATATGACTGGACCAAGAAAAGTTCTCGTCAACCTTCAATCCGAGATATGTTACACATTCATCACGAACAATTGGTTTACAATTGCAATTTACATAGTTATTGTGTATGCACGCATAATCATGTGTGTACATTGAAGGAGGGTCGCCAGGTAGCGGTAAGTAAGGTGAGCGAATTATAACTAGCTTGGTTTTCTCGGCGTTTAGAACTATTCCGTTGTCATGCGACCATCTAACGACTCGATCTACGTCAAGCTGAACGAGTCGACAAGTCTCAGCGAGATCGGTGCCGGCGCGTAATGTGCACAGGTCATCCGCGAACATGTACGCCGAGCAGTTGCGTAGTACGCCGCACAAGCTGTTGACGTGCATGAGGTAGCATACCGGCCCACATCCCGAGCCCTGCGGCACCCCGCACCTCACCTCCCTCGCGTCACTGTACGACTCGTCCACCTTTACGCGGAATTGTCTCGTCGCGAGATAGTCACTAAACCATTTATTGAGTGGTTCCCCCACCCCACATTCCTTCATTGCGTTTAATAAAGATGTTGTTTCCAAAGTATCAAATGCCCTTTTAAAGTCGAAAGAAACTGCTACTACAAAATGCTTTTTATTCAAATAATTATTAATTTCATCACAAAATATAGATAACAAGGTGGTTGTACTTTTGCTCTTTTGAAATCCATGTTGACATTCATTAATAATGCTATTTTTTTGAAGATAATTTCCTATTTGATTAACAATACATTTTTCTAGAATTTTGTCTACACTTGATAATATAGCGATCGGTCTGTAATTTGACGGATTTTTACGATCACCTTTTTTATAAATAGGACGCACGATGGCCTCCTTTAACTTACTCGGGCATGTATATGAACTTACACATAGGTTTATTAAACGTGCGAGCACGGGACTTACTACATTGACCAAATATTTTAGATCAGACATGCGTATGAGATCGCTTCCGGGTGATTTATTTGTATTCATACCCACAATAACTTTCTTAACATCATTACTACTCACCGGTTGCCATCGCATACTCACGTTCTGCTCCTTGACATATGTACTTCTATCCAACCACTTCACATCACAATCGTGTTTTATATTTTCGATTTCGTCCGTAAAAGTTGACGAGAACTTATCACAAATGTCTTTTACACTGCCTTGCGACTTAATATTATTTAATATTACACTATCCAATGACTGTTTATTTTTCCCCATCATTACATTTATTCTATCCCACAACATTTTTATATTGTTATTACAATCTATTATACTTTGCCTATCGTATTCAGTTCTACACTTTAATAGTATTTTATGACATTTATTCCTATATCTTGTATATTCTAACCGCTTAATCATATTCTTTGGATCGTTACTCCATATTGCAAAAAGCCTATCCCTTTCTAATAACAACTTCTTATGATTATTCGTTATCCAGTTTTTCTTATTACGGACACCATTATTAATGACTTTATTTCTATAGCACGATTCATAAATATCAGAAAATATTTTTCTAAAGGATTCATAGAGTTTCACAGGACATTCCATATGTAAAAGTTCGCTAAAATCAATGGATGATAATTTCTCCCGCACCGCGCGGTTATCAAGTACACGTTGTCGTCGCGTAAGCTCAGTGTGCGCGCGCGAGTTTGTCGCTTGTACAGTCTGACTCGTAACAAAAGATTCGCAATTCCATTGTACCGCTATGGATACTGGGTAATGATCGGATATTTTAGTTCGTATTATTGCTGATTGAAAATGTGCATGGGGCGCTCTAATAAAAATGTGATCTAGACATGATTCTGTCAAACTACCCATGACTATTTCGCTACGTGTGACTTGATCTATACATTTAGTAAACCCATATTCAGCTAAAAGGTCTTCATATGAGGTCACATGTCTATCCTGTTGATTAATCAAGTTAATATTTAAGTCGCCGCATAATATCACTTTAGTGTTATGAGGTATATTACTAAGTAAACTACGAAATTCGTCAATAAACTGTATAATTTTGTCTTGTTTGTTTATTCTAGGCGGTCTGTATATAGAAATTATATGAATTTGCAAGTTTTTGTGTTTGAAAGAGATAGAAACACACTCCGCGGAGCGCATCTCAGTAGGTATCGACAGCTCGATCACCTGATCCGCGAGCCCCTCCCGCGCGTACACCAATACCCCTCCCCCGGTCCGCCCGGTGCGGGTGAAACTATTTATTGTGTACCCATCTATTTTATAAAAACCTAAACAATCAAAGCTTACATTTGGTTCTGTAATTACTATAACATCAATATATTGTAGATTATTATTTAAACTGACAAGTAATTCGTTAAAATTTTTCTTAAGGGATCTTACATTAATATGAATTAAGCACAAATCATTTTTTTCACTGAACGTTGAAGTCCAGCTTGATACGTTATCAAAATACACTGGAATAACTTGACTGTCTGTTATGGTTTCAATATTGTCGAGGAACGAGAATGTTGCAAATAATGTTATCAGATAGCCATCGCATAGTTATCTACATACCTATTTATGGTTAGATACGCGATCGTGTTCACTTTTTAAGCAATTCACGAATATCACCTTCCGATCTGACCCACACAGATTTATCACCTTCTTCCTTCTTCACCAGTATTCTGCCGTTTACTACCCAGATGTACTTATAAATGTCCTTCAGTTGGTTCTTGGTGTTCCATAGCAATTCTCGAACGGTTTTAGTGAGATCCTCGTTGACATAGATCTTGTTTTTCTGCGAACCTGATGTAATGTTACTGCTGTTTATTTTAACAAGCTTACGTCGATTTGCTAACCAAGTATTCCGATTTTCGATACCCGTACTCTTGAATCCCACAACTATCGCCGCTGGTTTGGCGCTTGTTCTGTTCCGTTGTTGGCGTCGGCTGGCCCATTCGATGTTATCGCAGTTCACCTCAAGTGCATCCCCTAGTTTTTTTACCACCTCCATAATATTTTCATCAGGGATTTGCTCGATTCCTACGATTTCTAGGCTGTGTTTGCGTGTGGATTGTTCAAATTCGTGCACTTTTTGTTCCAGAGCGGTATTACATTTTTCTAGGTACACACATTTATTATTAACACTTTCAAGGGTTTTTTCGAGCTTACTAATCTTCTTCTTCGATTCCTCGTGTTCTGCCAAGATGGTGTCATATTTCTCAGAGAGGACCGCCATGCTAGCAATGATGGAATTTAGTTGCTTTTTAAAACCCGGAAGCGAATTGACTTTATTCTGTATATCTTTTAGTATTTTTTCGAACCCTTGACCCTCAGTTTCCTGCTCCTCTTCCTCTGATTCTTCCTCCTCACAGTTATTGCAAAAAATTCTTGTTCTGCCTGCTTTCATGTCTGCTGCCAACCCTTTTACACAGTTCCTATGAAACGTCCCTTGGCATGTTCCTTGGCACAGAAAATGAGATCCATTATTGGCCAGTTTCTTCTTGCACTTTTGACACTGCATATTCGAATCAATAATAAGAACAGGTGGGTACTTATTATTACGTTTACGCGCGCGTCCGCATTGCACGGCCGTTGCCGTTGTATAAACGATAAATAAAAAACCAGTAATCCTTATATATTTATATTGTATTTGCGTTTATAACTGTCTTTGTTCAAGTTGAAAAACTCGCCGCGTGCATAGATAGGTACCTACATACCGCGCGTTGTTTCGCGTATTTGCGTACCTACGTGTATTGATTTATTTCGCTTATTTTAAAGTTTTAGTTAATACGACTACTGTTATTAGCTAATATCTCCTATTCTTATTGAATATACTTGTTCAATAATACGTATTTATTTCGCATTATTCGAATTTTCTTGCAGTAAGTAGCTACTTCGAAAGCGTCAACAAAATGGCGTCCGAAGCTAAATTAAAAATGGTTATTGCGAACAAAGAAAATATATTCTCGCATATTAATGCTTTGTACAATACTGCAAAGAAAATAGTTCCTACTGATATTGATACTAGAAGTAAACAAGACTTTCTAGCCGCTTCATCGAATATCGATAAATTATATTCAAAATTTAATGATTTATGTGATCAACATAACGCCTTATTATTAGAAGAGGACCCTAAGTACGAAATTAGTTTTAATAATTGGTCTGCATTCGAAACGTTATTTTCTTTCATCCAATACACCCGCACGGTTTTGTTAGAATCGCGTCGCGTGACGACAGATAAACCCGCTAAAGATACCTATACTTGCCGTCTGGCGCCGCTTGAGTTAGTAGGGTTTTCTGGTCAACCAGAATCGTGGCCGCTTTTCTATCAATGCTTTAAAACTAATGTTCATGATAACAAGAAGTTAACTGATGGTCAACGCGTACAGTATTTAGTAGGAAAGTTAAGTGGAAGTGCGCTTAATGTTTTCGCGGGAATTATACCTAACGAGTCTAACTATACTACTATATGGAATTCTTTAGTAACTAAATACCAAGATAAGCGGTTACTTGGGTCTATGTACCTAAATAACATACTCGACGTAAAACCTTCCGATTCACCCGTTCAATTGAATAACTTTATCGAACGTGTTCATTCATCTTGGGCCGCATTGAAACAGTTAGATATTAGCGATCTATCTGATTTCATATTCACGCATCTTGCTCTTAAGAAATTAGACTCGCAATTAGTAAAAAGTTTCGAACTATCTGTCCGCGACAAAGATATTCCTACTAGTACCGACTTAGTTGATTTTGTGCGACATCACATAAAAGTTCTCGAACGAACAACTACTGTTCGTCATTCTCCTAATACATCGCACCATAATACCCAGGGTTCCAATTCTCAAAATCGGTCGCGTTCTTCCGCACCGAAAGTTTCGCATACCTTTGCTGTTACAGAAAATAATAATGATAATAAATTCTCTTGTTCATTCTGTAATAAACCGAATCATATTCATTTATATGAATGCACGGAGTTCAAAAGATTACCCGTGAAAGATCGCTTTAATTTCATTAAAAATAATAAATTGTGTATAAATTGTTTTAGTAGTAGGCATAACACCGTCAGTTGTGGTTCTCAACATACATGTAGACATTGTCATAAAAAACATCATTCGTTATTACATTTCGATACTCAGGAGCGAGTTCCACAACAACCGCAACATAACGTAGGTGTTGATAATAGTCGCCCTGCGCCCGCTTCAAGTACGAGCGCGGCCGAAGCCGAGCGCTCGCGCCCGACGTGTTCGCCGTCTGTGTGTATGCATACGCACACAGCCACACCGGTCGCGAGTGTTTCGCGCGCTTTTAACAGCGTCGTCGACGCGTTGAATGTACCTACTACTAGCTCGCTCGCTTTGCACTCGTGCAATAATAATATTGTATCTTGTAGTCAGATAGATAGGACAATTGTGTTACCTACTGCTCAAGTATATGTTCCTAATAATGGAAACCGCATTCTTATAAGATGTTTGGTAGATAGTGCTTCTCAAAATAACCTTATTACGCTTGCTTGTTGTAAAAAATTAAATTTAAATATTCAACCGCTTGTAAATTCATCTTTAAAATCAGTAGGATCGATTTCGGCACCTATTAAAGGCTACGTATCACTTACGATACAATCTCGCGTTTCTGACGCCCAATATAATTTGTCGTTGCTAGTGATTGATCATATTACTGATCAGTTGCCTACGCGCGTAGTCCATGCTTCTGTGATGGATCAGTTCAAGGACTTACCGCTCGCTGATGAATGTTGGAACTCACCCGGGGATATCGACGCGATTCTCGGGACTCAGATGTTCGCATTTATTTTACTCGGAGGTAAAGTGATACCGCCGCCGCCTTGCGCTCAATCATCTGATTTTTCGGATACCGCTCGCTCGGTACCTCACGCTCTCGAGACCACGCTTGGCTATATAATCATGGGTGAGATACCTGCTGTCAACCCTGAAGGTATAGTCTGGTCCTTCGGCCCTCTAGTGGACACACTAAATAAAACCATTTTAAAATTTTGGGAAATCGAGGAGGTCCCTTCTTTAGAAATTATTAGTCCGGAAAATCAGGATTGTGAGCAATTATACAAGTCGTCAGTTAGACGAAGCTCATGTGGGCGATATGTTGTTTCCTTGCCATTCAAGGGTGATCCTAAGTCTTTAGGTAACTCCTTCACTCACGCTCAGCGTCGACTGACAGCGCTAGAACGCAAGTTTACTGCGCTTCCTGCATTACGTCAAGCTTACAATGACGTTATCATTGATTATATTAATAAGGGTTATTTGTCAGAAATACCTTATTCTTCCTCCGGTTTAAATGAAGGCTACTTCATACCGCACCACGCTGTTGTTCGTCCTGACAAGGCAACAACAAAAACACGTATCGTTTTAGATGCAAGCGCTAAAACTGATACCAGTACATCGCTCAACGATCTTTTACATATAGGGCCTAATTTACAGGCAGATCTGTTTTCGCTTCTTTTGAACTTTAGATATTTTAAAATCGCTATTACCGCAGACGTACGTCAAATGTACCTTAGAATTCTGTTAACTGAGAATGATCGTAAATATCAAAAAATATTATATCGCTTTAGTGAAACCGAAAGTATTCGCATCTTTCAATTTAATTCTGTAGCTTTCGGTCTTCGCTCCAGTCCGTTCTTAGCAATGCGTACTATCCGCCAGTTAGCTGAGGATTATCGCGATCGCTTTCCTTTCGCTGCAGAGGTCGCCACTAAAGAACTATACATGGACGATTTAACCACCTCTGTACATTCTGTCGAGGATGGGATTCGTTTGGCGGATGAGTTACTCGCGTTATTCAAGGCTGGTGGATTTGATCTCGTCAAATGGGCAAGTAATTCTCCTGCACTTCTCGCTCATTTACCTGAGTCGTGTCGTGCGTCGATCGAGTTTACTGACGATAGTGAAACACTGAAGGTTCTAGGCCTGAAGTGGCTACCTACTTCTGATGTATTCTCTTTCACTACCTCTACCACGTCTATCGGTAATACTAAACGTGCTATACTGTCGACTATTGCTCGCTTATTTGATGTGTTAGGGTTTGTTGCGCCTGTTATTCTCTACGCAAAGCTTTTAATACAGGATCTATGGCTTTCTAAAGTAGGGTGGGACGAAGAACCTCCTGCAAATATCACTGAATGCTTCAAGAAGTTTAAGACCGAACTACCGCTGTTATCTAACTTGCAAATACCTCGTCACTTGGGTGTCGCGTCAGGCTGTGTTGTGAACCTGCTCGCATTCGGAGACGCTAGCATGAAAGCTTACGGCTGCGTCCTCTATCTGCATGTTACTCATCCTAACGGTGACATCTCCGTGCATTTGCTCTGCGCTAAGTCTAAAGTGGCTCCGCTGAAGACTGTCTCGCTAGCTAGGCTCGAATTGTGTGCCTCGCTACTTCTCGCTAAACTTGTCAAACAAGTACATATCGCTTTTCATAATCGCTATCCTATAAAAGATATATTCGCATTCAGTGACTCTACAATTGCTTTGTCATGGATTCATTCATCTCCACACCGGTGGCAAGTCTTCGTTGCCAACCGCATCACTAAAATACATGAAAATGTATCTCCTGACCGCTTCTTTCACATTAATGGGATAGAAAATCCCAGTGATTGTTTGTCGAGAGGTTTACTACCCTCGCAAATTATAAATCATCCGCTTTGGTGGCACGGTCCAACCTGGATTCGTCGTCCAATCGCTGAATGGCCCATCGTGCCATTTGATTCGTCCCGCGTTGAAGGTCCTATACCTGAAACAAAAAATTCAGTTACGCTTACCGCTTTTTCCAATATGGATATTTCGCCTCTTCACGATCTCGCTCTCCGGGTCTCCTCCTGGAAAAAATTGTTACGTATAATTGTATACTTTCTACGATTCGTACATAAATTACCTCGCTCGTCTTCAATTCAAGTTTCTGACATTGAAGTCGCGGAAATTATGATTCTTTGTCAATTACAAAGCAAATATTTTGCTGATGAAATAAAAAATATAAATAAGGGAAATTTACCTTCTCCTCCTTTGAGAAAACTCGATCCGTTTGTTGATGATAACGGGTTGCTCCGCGTCTGTGGTCGATTGATGAACGCTAATATACCATATGATAACCGTCATCCAATATTACTTCCTCGTCGTCATCATATAGTCGATCTGATTATTGACGACTGTCACCGCTCCAATTGTCATACTGGTTCGCATCTCCTCATGTCGTTATTGAGACAACGCTATTGGATCATCTCTGCTCGAAATGTTATTCGACAACGCATTCGTCAGTGTAATTTTTGTTTTAAGGTTGCGCCCTCTCATCCTTCACCTATGATGGCAAGCCTACCCCCTGCTCGTGTGCAAGAAGCTAAGGCTTTTACTCACACCGGCGTCGATTATGCTGGACCTATAAATATTACTCTCACGCGCAAACGGGGCGTTAAAAGTCAAAAGGCTTACATCTGTCTCTTCGTGTGTTTGACTACGAAAGCTATACACATTGAAATCGCATCGGATTTGAGTTCCGAAACATTCCTAGACGCACTCAAGCGTTTTTTGTCTAGGCGAGGGCCAGTATCTTTTATCTATTCCGACAATGGAACAAATTTCATTGGTGCAAAACGACAATTGGACGAATTATATTCCTTTCTGTCGGCTAAAGACACTTCTACCGCTTTTCAAACAGAATGTAATAATCGTAAAATTACATGGCGAAATATACCTGCGCGCGCGCCCCACTGGGGTGGAATCTGGGAAAGCAACATAAAATGTATAAAAACCCATTTATATCGTTGCATTGGGCAACAATTACTGTGCTATGAAGAATTGCTGACGGTGCTAGTTCAAATTGAATGTTTGTTGAATTCGCGTCCATTATGTCTACTATCCGATCAGCCTCACGCTATTCTAACACCTGCGCATTTTCTCAACACAACACCTTTGCAATCGTTGCCTGCATTTGAGATTAATGAGTATATAAGCCTCTGTAATAGGAAGAAACTGTTAGATAGTTTAGTTCAGAGCTATTGGAAAAGGTGGCATGTAGACTATCTACATACCCTTCAACTTAGGCAAAAATGGAATACTCCTGACGTACCCATTCAACCAGGTACACTTGTTCTCATTCATCAGGATGATTCACCTCCGCTTCGCTGGCCAACAGGCATTATTGAACAAGTATATCCGGGAAGAGATGGAGTCGCGCGTGTCGCTTTAGTCCGCACTACAACTGGCACTTTCAAACGTCCAGTTGTGAAATTGTGTCCGCTTCCGTCACAATAATATAAATAACTTTATCCGCTATAGCACAGTTATATCCGCATTTATTATATATATATTTAGTCTTATTAATTTCAACCTTCCCGTACTATTATATTTAAATATTTAACTTATCCGCTTCAATTTTGCATCCTTCCTATATATTTTCTCTCTTTGTTTCTTTGAAAATCCTACGGATTTCCAAGCCGGGGAGGATGTTTACGCCGCTTTGTTCACCCATAATTTATGTGAGCGCCATCTATGGGTACGACGCACGAACCTTTTAGTCGGCTCAATGAGTTTACCTATCTGAATGCGCGCGGTGATCGATCGCAGCGCCACCCGCGCTTGCAACGCTAGCAGAAGGAACTAATCGAGTGATCAACGCTACGCTTCGTGATTTGGACGTTTTTCGAATCGCGTCCGTTTCCCGCTCGGTGTCTGGTCGATGCGCTGTCGTCAGATTCCCTCCATAACCCGCCGCTAGTGATCCCACTCCTTCATCATCAGAACTGCTCTGTGATTGAAGTATAACCGCTCCGGAGTGAACTTCGGACAATTGAACTGCTTTGGGTAACGCGCTGTTCCCACGCTTGTGACTGTGTTTGTGCTGCACCATCCTATTCTCCATCGCTGAACCAGGGCTTGTTGCTGTGTGCATGTCAGAAGGAGAACGAGTTGGCTGGCTTTTGGTAAGTGCATGTGCCCTTGGCTTGCTATTCATTTATTATTGGTGTGAACACGGTGTACTCCTACTTCTCTGTTTTTCTCCCCCCGCATCCTTCATATAAACGCAAACCGCTTCACCACTCTGCTTCCTCAATTTTGACATTTTTGTAATGGATGTTGAGATTAGTTCCGCCGGGAGTACGTTGTCTAAAGTGCATTATTTTTGTCTTACTTAAATTAATATTTAAATTATTTTCGTCTAGCCATTTAATTAGTGCGTCAAGAGAATTATTTATGTCATTTTCATATTTATTTTTACTTTTACATGGGATTGTTACAGTGCTATCGTCTGCGAACATAGTTATAGGATATTCAAGGGACATGGGCATATCATTAACATAAGTTATAAATAAAAACGGGCCTATCACGGTTCCTTGTGGTACACCGTATGAGATTTTACGTTCTCGAGACCTTATAATGTCTTCATGTTTGGTAACTATGTTAATGTTGCTAACTTCAGTTATTTGTGTTCTGTTTTCCAGATAAGATTTTATAAGTTCGAGCACGTTACCTCTAATTCCATAGACTTCTAATTTATTAAGTAATATATTATAATGGACATAATCGAACGCTTGGGTCATATCGCAAAATATAGCGCATATGGGGATCGTTTATCCATGCTACTCATAATAGGATTCAAAAAGTCATAAATTGCCATATTGATGGTTCTGTGCTGTCTGAATCCTTTTTGTTCTTCGCAAAGTATATTATATTTTTCCATATAATTATATAATTCGCTGCAAATGTATTTCTCAAAGATCTTCGAAATAACCGGTATGAGTGAAATAGGTCTATAATATTCCATCAACTCCTTATCTTCTTTCTTAAATAAGGGTTTTATTATAGATGTTTTTAAAGCATCTGGATATTTACCCGTACAAATAATAAGGTTTAGTATGTGGCTTAAATGTTCGCATATCGCGGGTGAGACAGACTTCAGTATCTTTGTGGCGATTCCATCAAAACCAACACTGTTAGTATTTTTTAGCGACATTATTATTTTATTCAAATCGTGTGGTGTGCTGGGTGCCATAAACATTGAGTTATGTTTCATAGACGAGATGCATGTTTTCGGCTTACAGTCAACATTTATTTTCGGACGTATTTTGTCAACGAAAAAGTCATTAAAAGCACTAGCGATATCATAAGGTTTGTATAAAATTTGATTACCAACTTTAAGTTTCTCAATTCGTTGTTTAGGGATATTGTACTTTGTCTGATTAATTACCTGCCATGTAGTCTTTGATTTATTTTTAGATTGCTGTATTTTGTAGTTATTTTGAGCTTTTTGTGTCAAGTTATTATTTATATATTATTTTATTATATAGTCTAGAATAGGTAGTGAATTTCTTTTTGTTTTCATGGTTGGGTTTCAACCTGGATCGCCAAAGAAGTTCTCTTTTTTTCCTACTGCATAATTTAACGCCACGTGAAAGCCACTTTGGTTTGTTGATTAGGTTTATTTTTATTTCTTTATATGGAAAACACAACTCGTAAAATAACTTGAATATGTCGATAAATTCATTGTAAGCTACGTTGGGATCGTCAGTTAGATATATCTCCGAAAATTTGAGACTGCTTATGCTATTTTTAAATTTCTCTATATTATCGTTACTGTAATCTCTTCTAGTTATATACCAGGATTTGATATTATATACATTGGGAACTGGACATTGCAGTAGCTGTGCTGTATGGTCTGATAAAGCAAACTCAAGTACATCTGTCTTACAACTCTTCTTAAAATTATGCGCAAAATTATCTATACATGTCCCACTAGCCATTCGAGTTGGCTGTTTAAGAGCAAGTTTCAAATTGTAACCTAGTAGTAGATACTCAAGTGCAACTGAATTGTTACTCGGTTTTAAGACATCAATATTAAAATCGCCTGCAATTACAACATTCTTTGAACGCCTGTTAGATATCTCTTTAAGCAAATATTCAAGTTTATCAAAACAGTAATTTAAATTCCTGGCGTTTGGTACTCTGTAAATACATACAACTATTAATTTATAATTAATAAGCTCGACAGCACAACATTCAAAAACCCCTGGTGATGACAGCTTTGATACTTGAGGAATTTCCCTCCATTGGTGGCAAGTATTAAAAATTATACATGTACCTCCTCTCTTCTTTTCCTGTCTACTGTAACATGCAGCTAAACTGAAATTTGGTATGCATAAATGCTTTTCGTGACCTTTCGTGATGAAGTGTTCGGTAATACATATAATATCTACATTTAAGTTTGTATCAGATAGTTCATTCAAGCATACCGTAAGAGCATTTGATTTAGTAAACCTGCAATATTTTGGTGTAAGATGTTAATGTATTTACTGGAGAAAAAACTGGTCTTTTTTAATGTTTAAAATTTAAACATTAAATTCCTGCCTAAAGTCTAAACAAATAAATAAAAAATAAGTCCAGTGACAGCACATTTCGTATGCACCATATTAATAATAAATTTAAAAAATATATCAAATACTCGATAGCCCTCAAAGTCGTGTCCCAAGCTACTAAGTGCAGTGAAGTATACAGCTGGGGCTCTCCTCACCTGCGTCTCACCCCTCACGCCCCGCACTATTGCCCTAGGGGTAGGACAGACAAGTACCACGTAAAGTCGGATTTCGCTAAGTCGGATCTGTAACAGTTGAAGTAACCTACCCTATTCGGTTCTGCAACCTATGTATCTTACATGTGTAAGAAAACAGCTCTCTCTGTCAACCATTTCATTTATTTCTATTCCATACATTTACATTATACAGTTCTTGATATTATCACGGTTCACAATACAATAGCACGCATTTACTTCCGTAATTTAGTTTATTTCCTCCGTAGCTAAGACTATCGATTAGCGGTGGGCTGTAGCATCTTTTTTGGATAACGAAACGCAACTGTCTATCGGATATCAATAACGGTTATTAAAACGCGCTATCCTGCTATTGGTCGCTATTTGTTATAGCGACTAATAGCGGGATAGCGCGTTGCACATCAATGAGCAACACGTAATATGATAGTGAGGTTTTGATGAGTTTTTTTTTATCTTACCTATTTACTCAAAATTCCCGAACGGCTCCGTGAAGTTTTGATGACCTTTTTTTTTTTTTAGCTTTCACTGATGCTCTAAATGCTCAAATTTCGCGAATTGTCGTTGTTGTTCCAACATAAGCAAGAATTAATGGATTTTGGTGGCCCCTTAAAATTTTGATGACCTTTTTTTTTTTAGCTTCCCTATTTACCCAAAATTGTTGTTCGTGTCGTCTCTTGGCGAGGATTAATTAACAACTCCGTGAAGTTTTGATGAGCTTTTTTTTTTTTTTTAACTTCATTGATGCACTTCCATTTCATTGGATAACGAAACGCAACTGTCTATCGGATTCTTTGGATGTTAGCTACTTTAACGTTAGCATGTTAGCAGGTTAGCACGTTAGCAGGTTAGCACGTTAGCATGTTAGCACGTTAGCAGGTTAGCACGTCAGCAGGTTTTTCAAATAACCTGCTAACCGTTATTATGACGATAGCTCGTTTCAATAACGTTTAAGTTGCGCAACGACCACCGCTACTATCGATACCTACTCTCCGAATCCCCATTCGGTAATGACAGGTCCTTTTCCCGCGCTCCGCGCTGTCAAAACTGTCAAAGATCAACATCACCGCTTGGCTGCACAACTGTTCAATGTTGCTACTTCTAGAATCGCTAACATTCGGCCATTCTGACTTATGTCTGTCCTCAGACAAGAGCCATAAGAGCTTCTAATTTGAATAGGTCCCACTGGGGCTTCCGAAACATCTACAATAAAATTACACAGTTCCCGAAGATTTACTTTGTCCTATGGAGAAGAGCCAGCAATCTTAACTTCTCACTAGGTATTTTTTTTTTTATAATTTAATTAGTTCTATCCTGACGATATACATTGCAATAGTCATGATGCGAAAACAAAGTAGTACAAAAACCATCATGAATCTCGTGAAGAGAAAAATATGACAGCTCAGAGCTCTTAAGATATCTAATATAGTTAAGTCTACTAAGTTCCCACATTCACATAATAAAGTAGTAAGGTATATAATGAAACATTCATATATTTATGTACAAAAACATGGTCATCATTTAGGAATATACTTGTCTGCTTTTAATATATAAATGTCAAGAATTAGGCTACTTATTCCGTTTCGGCCATTCTGCACACAGGGAATGACCCCATTCTATCAGTATTTTCACAAATTAATAGGTATTGGCCTTCTCCTTCGAAATCCGATCTGAATCTCTATTTTGTTTTAATTCTTTTCCGTTTCAAAAGCAATCGTTCATCATGCTTTTATTCATCAGTCAGTAGTTTTCATGTGATGTTTCACCCGAATTTTGACGGCTGCTGTACGCTCTCTTATGCGCAACGTCGTGATCAGTAACCAACTGCGTCGACAGCACGCTTGCTCTAACGACGACGTGTAGCTCAGTCTCTGCTAGCATCAGCAGTACGGACTCTCCAACATGACAGCTACGCCTGTCAAGTCTTTAAGTGTTCGGGATCGGCAGCATTCTTACGTCGACTTACTGATAGCATCGGCAGTACGGTTACTCTGAAATGAGATCTGGTTTGAAATCTGTTAACAACAAGCTTTCTGTAACGTGCCAATAGCTTACTCCGACCTTTAACTTAGTCAGTTAAAGTATTGGCAGTTTGCTTACTCTATTGCGTTAGCAGTACGCTCACTCGGACGTCTTAGTGTTTGGCAGCATCACTCTAAGGCTTAACAGATTCCCTGTCCAACATGCACATAATAGTTCACGGGATATGGAAAGGGTGAAGTCAGTAACAGTATTTTGCAATATCGGCAGCATCAAAATCACTTAGGCGTTTAGTCAGTTACAGTTTCTAGCAGCATCAAGCGACGACGCTAATTCAGCTAGTCTTTAACAAAATTAACAGCATCAATCACTACGACGCTAAGTCAATTACATAATCTGGCTGCATCGGCAGCACGCTCGCTCCGATGTCTGAGGATCATCATGAGTTGAAGAGATTGACTCTTGTCGGTGTGGTATTTTGCATTTTTGCTAGATGTAGAAGTAGTTTTCCAAGTTTTCCTTTATGTAGTCTGTACATCTTCTACTTGATATTCCTCTGTCTGCCCTTCCTCTTTAATCTTGCTTTCTAGGATACTTTAAGGCGTCGTGACGTAGGTATCGTAATTTTCGTTTTCTTCTGGTTTTA
Organism: Shargacucullia verbasci; assembly: GCA_947562105.1. Taxonomy (NCBI): domain Eukaryota; kingdom Metazoa; phylum Arthropoda; class Insecta; order Lepidoptera; family Noctuidae; genus Shargacucullia; species Shargacucullia verbasci. The sequence continues at coordinate 6,158,223 of OX387281.1, forward strand.
ATATCCTTTAAAAGTCGGCATATTTCTTTTACTCTAAGTAATACTTCTGCATTTGACACTCTTATCTGTCCAGCCTCCTTCGTTATGCTTCTTCAGCGCTGCATTTCGAACGATTCGATCTCAAGCCAAGTCAATTACAGTATCTAGCGACATCGGAAGTATGCCCACTCCGACGTCCAGCGAAGTCTGTTACAGAGTCCAGAAACCTCGGCAGCGCGCTCGCTCCGACGTATGACTAAGTCGGTTACAGTATCCAACAACATCGGCAGCACCCTTACTCCAATGTCTAGCCTTGTCAGTTACAGCATTTAGCAAAATCGGCAGTGCGCTAACTCCGATGTCTGACTAAGTCAGTTACAGTATCTAGCAGCATCGGCAGCACGCTCACTCCGATGTCTAGCCATGTAGGTTACAATATCTAGCAGCATCGGCAGTTCGCTCACTCCGACGTCTGACTAAGTCAGTTACAGTATCTAGCAGCATCGGCAGCACGCTCACTTCGATGTCTAGCCATGTCGGTTACAATATTTAGCAGCATCGGCAGCACGCTCACTCCGATGTCTGACTAAGTCAGTTACAGTATCTAGCAGCACCGGCAGCACGCTCACTCCGATATCTGGCTAAATCAGTTACAATATGTAGCAGCATCGGAAGCACGCTCACTCCGATATCTAGCCATGTCGGTTACAGTATTTAGCAGCATCGGCAGCACACTCACTCCGATATCTAGCTAAATCAGTTTCAATATCTAGCAGCATCGGCAGCACGCTCACTCCGATATCTGGCTAAATCAGTTACAATATCTAGCAGCATCGGCAGTACGCTCACTCCGATATCTGGATAGTCAATTACAATATCTAGCAGCATCGGCAGCACGTTCACTCCGATATCTGGCTTAATCAGTTACAATATCTAGCAGCATCGGCAGCACGCTCACTTCGATGTCTAGCCATGTCGGTTACAATATTTAGCAGCATCGGCAGCACGCTCACTCCGATGTCTGACTAAGTCAGTTATAGTATCTAGCAGCATCGGCAGCACGCTCACTCCGATATCTGGCTAAATCAGTTTCAATATCTAGCAGCATCGGCAGCACGCTCACTCCGATGTCTGGCTAAGTCAGTTACAATATCTAGCAGCATCGGCAGCACGCTCACTCCGATGTCTGGCTAAGGCAGTTACAATATCTAGCAGCATCGACAGCACGCTCACTCCGATGTCTGGCTAAGTCAGTTACAATATTTAGCAGCATCGGCAGCACGCTCACTCCGATGTCTGGCTAAGTCAGTTACAATATCTAGCAGCATCGGCAGCACGCTCACTCCGATGTCTGGCTAAGTCAGTTACAATATCTAGCAGCATCGGCAGCACGCTCACTCCGACGTCAAACTGAGTCAGTTACATAACAACGTTCTGTTGTTAACATGTCCCCGCAGCCACCACCGTCAAACGCCGGTGAACATCTCTTTCTGGAAGTTGAACTGCATCATTCTAAGGTTCTCCTTGGGGTTTACTATTGTCCTTCACTTCGTATCAATTTCTTTCCTTCTTTTGAACGTTTATTAGAAACTCTAATTCCCTCTTACAGTCACAGTATCATCATGGGCGACTTTAACACCTGTCTCCTTAAAAACAACTCCCGTTCTTCTTCTCTACGTCATATTATTGATTCTACCAATCTTTCCATTCTCGATCTTGGTGCCACTCACCATCTTCCAAACTGCGTTCCTTCACTTCTTGACCTTATTTTTGTTTCATCTCCCCACCATGTCGCTAAACATGGACAATGTTCAGCTGACGCCTTTTCCTATCATGTCCTAATCTTTACCTCCTATAAAATTCGACCACCTAAGCAAAAGGCCAAAACTCTTCTGCTTCGTAATTTTGAGGGCATGGACATCGAACGTCTTCGGGAGGATGCTAGCAACATAGACTGGACAAGTTTGGTTACATCTGGATCTGTAGACGAACAAGTTGAAATCTTGAGTTCTCGTTTAGTCCAACTTTACGATCTACATGCACCTATTCGAGCTGTAAAGGTAAGACATCTTCCAGCACCATGGCTAACAGACGAAATAAAAAAAATACTGAACAAAAAAGCAGCTGCCAAGTTCAAATACAAAATCCGGCCCAACGACATCAACAGAGAAAATTACGTCAATCAGAAATCACTGCAGCAAGGTGTGTAGGAATGCAAATCGCCAACATATCCATGAGTCGGTTAAAAACGGCGACCCCGCTAAAGTTTGGAAATTTCTTAAATCACTGGGTATCGGAAAATCATCTCAAGGAACGTTTCCTAAGGATTTGGACTTCAATTTACTTAATAATTATTTCTCTTCTTCACCTGTATTGGATAGGGTCACCAAAGCTGCTACATTAAGTTATCTTTCAAACCTTCCGATACCAGATTTTTCTCCTTTTGTCATTAATCAATTCTCCGCGTGTGATGTTAAAAAGAGCATTGTATCAATTACTTCCAATGCTGTTGGATGCGACTGTTTTGGCCGTAAAATGATTCTTCCTATTATAGATAACATTCTTCCTGTCATCCTTTATATACTCAATTTCTCCGTTTCTAGTAGTGTCTTCCCACAAGCGTGGAAAGACGCCCAAGTTATCCCTTTACCCAAAAAGTCGAATCCTACATCCTTCTCTGATTACCGTCCCATATCTATTCTACCGTTCCTATCCAAAGTCCTTGAAAAGCTAGTCCACCAGCAACTTAGCGCATTCCTTTCGAAACACTATCTGCTTAACCCCTTCCAATCTGGGTTTCGACCTGGACATAGCACTACCTCAGCCCTTGTGAATATTACGGACGATATCAGATCAGGAATGGAAATGGGAAAGTTGACCGTACTCGCTCTGCTTGACTTTAGTAACGCTTTTAATACAGTTGATTACGATGTCTTGCTCGGAGTGCTTCGCTCTTTTAACATATCTCCACCGGTAATTGACTGGTTTCGTAGTTACCTGTTTGGCCGCCGTCAGCGTATTTGCATCGAAGAATCTTTCTCTTCTTGGTGCTACACGTCTGCCGGTGTGCCACAGGGCGGCGTTTTATCCCCTTTACTTTTCGCAGTATTTATTAACTCTATTTCTCAACGACTTTCTTCCTCCTTCCACCTTTATGCAGATGATCTCCAAATCTACACTCAAGCTCCTCTCGGAGAGTTGTCTGATTCTATTGAGACTATTAATGTAGACCTAGCTCGAATAGGTGACTGGAGCACGAAATTTGGACTGAAGATTAACCCAACAAAAACTCAAGTTACTATTATTGGTAGTGCCCGGACTGTCTCTAAGATTGTCTGGTCGACACTTCGCCAAGTTTCTTTCAATAACACTGTTATTCCTTTATCTAAAAACGTAAAGAACTTGGGGATTTATATCGATAGCACTCTTTCCTGGACAAAACAGCTGCAGGAAGTCAGTCGTAAATTATTTGCTTCGGCAGGCTCCTTGAGACGCCTTCGTAATTTTCTCCCCGTTACTACCAAAATTACGTTAGCACAATCTCTTCTACTCCCAAGGATTGGGACTTGATTGACTATGCTGATGCCAGCTATCTTGATCTCACCCAAGACCAATTTGACAAGCTTGAGCGACTTCAAAATCTTTGTATCAGATTCATATTTGGTTTACGCAAATATGATCACGTTTCTGAATTCCGTACTTAACTCAAATGGCTTCCTATTCGCCTTCGCCGGAATGCCCATATTCTCTATTTGCTTTATAATGTACTCTTTAATCCCTCTACCCCTTCTTATCTTAAAGAACGCTTTCAGTTCCTTTGTGACACACATTCTAAGTTCTTGAGATCATCAGAAAACCTAAAATTAAGCATACGTATGCATTCCACCTCCTTTTTTGATAAATCTTTTACTATTCAAGCAGCTCGCTTGTGGAATGCACTACCTAGTGAAGTGAGAAGTGCTCAAACATTACCTATCTTTAAGAAAATGGTACACGAGCATTACCTTTCACTGTAATTTTGTTCATCTCCTTTCCCAGTTATATATATATTTATTAGTTTATTATATATATATATATATATATATATATATACTATAAAATATATATTTTATTTTTATGTATTTGTATTATTATGTTTATGTATGTTGTTTTTGTACACTAGACAGCCCAATATCTGTCTCCCTTCTTTCAGTCCATCCAAAGGTTGTCTGGAAGAGATCGCCTTGTGCGATAAGACCGCCCATTGTACACAAATAATTGTATATGTCTGTCCTATATATTTTATGTGGTGTACAATAAAGTGTATAATAAATAAATAAATAAATAACAGTGTTTAGCAGCATCGGCAGCACGCTCACTCCGATGTCTGGCTAAATCAGCCACATTAGATGCAAAGCTCGCTCCAAATTCCTTACCATAACAGCAAATAATACTATAATAGATCTTTAGAGAATGCGACGTCATCAGCATAGCTTGAGACAAACGACACGCATTCACCACTTGGACTGCGAAGTCGTAAGCTAACTCAGGACGAACAACATGTCTATACCACTGGGACCATAAAGACGTGAGCTAACTCAGGACAAACGAAGTGCATCTACCACTGGGACTGCGAAGACATGCGCTAAGTAAGGACAAATAACACGCATCTGCCACTGGGACCGCGAAGATGTGAGCTAACTCAGAACAAACCATATTCCTATACCACTGGGACTATAAACACGTGAGCTAACTCAGGACAAACAACACGCATCTACCACTTAGACCGCGAAGACTTAAGCTAAATCAAAACAAACAATATGTTCTCCTTCGATGTAATCCACCGATACTTTTGGTTTACCATAACTGTTAACACGATCGTAGCGACAACTACTGATTTCTCTAAGCTACTACTTCGCCACTGGATCAGTTAGTGTCGGTCACTTTACTCACTTGTTGACACTGTCAGAGCATTAGCATCATCAAATCATAATAAAAGTTGAAATGATACCGCTTACAATAAACAATTGATGTTAAAAATACACAAGCGTTTAACTAACAAAATACTAGCCAATTTAGCCACAAACGATTCAATGGTCTCTCACGCGCGTTACACTCTTCTAGCAATTAAAACATTCATGATCTCCATTATACAAATACTCGATATTCACTAATATTAACAGGCTATAGGGACACTTCTAGTGCGCTCATAATTTGTCTTTGGTAAATCTCTTTACCATCTTTTGTTTCTCAGCGTGCTCAGAAGAACTGTTTAAAGGATCCTCGAAAACAACCTAAATCGACTCCTATGAGCTATGACACGGAAAATGGAAAACACAGCTATAAAATCCGATCCAAGTACCGTGCTTATATAAGTTATAACTCAATAACAGTATGTTCTCCAAATCGTTCATTACATTAATATTATGCGTAATTTTTAAAATGTCTACTAATACTCATGTAGAGTCCGAAACCCACGGCCACTTCACTCAGTTCTCACTAAATTGGCCTCATCATTATCCAAAATTATCAGAATTAGTATCTACTGAGAAGTTATAACTGTATTATTTTACTTCATTCATTATCCAAGGATCTATGATAATATCAAATGTGTATCAAGACTAAAATAGCAGTAACACAGTACAAAAGTCACAGAGTTTGTTTAGCAGCGAGGCCGCTCTCTTACGCCGTACAGCATTGAAGCAGTCGGTACGTGCCTCAGCATACAAAGATGACGCGCTACAGGCTTCCCGAGCACAGCGACATACAATATGCTTTAAACAGTGTTATTTTGACCGCCGCTGTACATCGGAAGAACCGGCGGGCCAGCGTATTAGCCCGAACCGACAATGCTCTGCGCTCCCTTTCCATATCCGCGTCGTCTTTCAAATCGTCCGTCACCAAATGGCCCAGATATTTAAAAGAGTACACCCGGTGCAACCCAACACCGTTCAGTAACACAGGAGGGACGGTGGAGGGACACTTGGTGTCAGACTTGAAGACCATGTATTTTGATTTGCCTTCGTTGTATACAAGGCCATGAGAAGCAGCGTACGACTCGCAAATATCACGAAGGTTACGGAGCGCACCGACCGAGGGGGCCAGCAGCACCATGTCGTCCGCATAGCTTAAATTATTGAAACATACTCCATCAATAACACAACCAACACGTGTGCTGCTGAGCCGCTCGATCAGTGCATTCACGTACAGATTAAACAATAAATGTGAGGTCAGGCCACCCTGCCTCACGCCACACTCTGGCCTACTTGGCTCTGAGAACTCTCCTGCCCATCGCACCCGACTCTCCTGCTTCATGTACCAGTACCGCAGAAGTGAGACGAGCTCCGGCGGCACCGTGGTATCAGACAATTTCTGCCAGAGAATGTCGAAAGAGACAAGATCAAAAGCCTTGGACAGGTCTAGGAAACATGCATAGACTGGTGTTTTTCTGTCTGTGTAATACCTGACAGCATGCTTTAAGCTAAGAATAGCGATTTCTGTTGACAGCCCTGGCCGAAACCCAAACTGGGCATCATGCAGTTTGATGTGGGTATTCAGGTGAGAATTAAGCACACTGTCAAGCACTTTAGCCACGACGGTAGCCAAGGAAATCGGCCTATAGTTTGACCTGTCCGAGACGTCTCCGGTCCTACTCTTGACCACTGGTACCACCAAAGCCCGCAGCATATTGGGAGGAAGGTATGAATGACCCAGGCACAGATTAAACAGAAGAGCCAACACGAGGCAAATGGTACCCACCATACTTCAGGTGCTCGATGCTGAGCCCATCGTGCCCAGGGGATTTGCCTCTCTTCATGTTTTTAATTTTTGTCTTGATATCTTTTGCTAGAATAACTGTAGTCATTTCTGTAACACTGTCCCCAGCATCAAACTCCCGGCATGGCGGACCCAATCGCGACTTCACATCAAAATGCATACTAAATAAATCTGCAACATCTTTCGAGTTGGAGACACCGTCTAGAATTAAGTTGTTTAGTGCTCTTCCAAAAACCTCCAAAATCTGAAATCGAATGGCGTTTGGCTAACAAATCCATTCGAATCTGATCCTGGTTGTTTTGGCACCATTTGAGCTTCCCTTTGAAGATCCTACGAGATTCTATCATTGCGTCAAATATGGCGCCGCAAGCAGGTCTACCACACCATAGCCACGTATTGAATTCTATCTTAGCGATCCTGTAAGCCTCGCTTACTAATTGGTTCCACCCAGCCAATGGTTTCTTACGCTTAATTGACTTACACATATACGTATAACTCGCATTATTACATAAAATGTTAACAATGTCCCTATACATGTCATTTATAAAGCTACTGTGACTGGAATCCCTACAATACCTACCACAACATTGTTGTAGCTCGACAGGCAAGTCAATATGTTTTAGCTGTAGATTACACATATTTTCATAGGAACGATATTGTTCTACGCTTCTCTCTCCCCACTGTATTTTACTACGTAATGGGCTTTTAAAATTTGTTTTTTTGTCTTATAACATTAAAATCACAGTTAAGAACCAATGGTAAATGGTCAGACCAGAAAACATCGTTTTTTACGTATACGTTCAAAACACTGGACAGGGCTGCTTCTGTCGTGAGACAGTGGTCTAGCCAACGCTTGCACCCATGGGCCTCGCTGATGAACATGAACGTATCTGACGTTACTTGTAACTTATTAGTGTCCACACAAGTCCATTCCTGTTCCTTTGAAAACACCACAAGTTCATGATAAAGGCGCTCACCTGGATGGGCATTGAAATCGCCAAGTATGAACACAGACTCGATACCACTCTCGTCAATGATAGCACTGATTGAACTGAGACAATCCGTGAATTCAGGCACATTTTACACTATGTCTATTGGCATGTATACGCAAATCACAAGCACTGGACGATCTTCCGTAGTGATACGTATTGCAGCAATACGCGGATTACCGCACGGTATTATTGCAACGCACTGAAACATTGACTTACGCCATAGCAGCGCCACACCACCGAACGGCCGGCCTCGTAGGATGCCAGCAGACGTATCCACAGCAGACTTACCCGTGCTCGCGAAGTCGTCGTGAACATTCTCCAAGAAAGACAGTTCACCCGGCAGCAGCCACGTCTCTTGTAAAGCGATAATATCCGCAAAACAACACAGCTGTTTTACAGCGTGTATGGAACGCTTGAAGCTCTTGCAGTTGTATGTTACAAGGGTTGTACTACACAAGTTCATTTAGCAGATTTATCGATCTCTCCTTCGTGACCCAGATGCAGGTTTTTATAAGGTCTAAAGTTACACCGGCCGGCCATAGTTCCTCAGTCATAAACATATCCAGCATATCAGAACACACCGATAGTTTGTAAGCATTACATTCCTTTTCTTTTTTCATTTTAATTTTTTGTAGATGCACTTTATCACTCGTTTTAGCCATTATATACTCCGCTATATCAATCGCCGAAGTATCCTTGTGGACGTTTGATAAGAATAAGTATGTCTTAGTCGAACTAGCAGGCTTGAATCTCTCCTGGTCCACAGGCGGCTTTACCTCGCACGACTCCCTTTGACTGATTTGATTCTAAATATTTGTTTTTGTACCTCTTTTTCTGTACAGTTTTCCATTCTTCATTGGGACATTGTGATTTCCACTCACCTTCACAAACTATATCCGCAAGAGACTTATTTTTGTTTACAGTGTTGTTATGTTCATTAGCACCTACATCGCATTTGTTGAAGCCGCACTCGCTCGCGATAACAAACTGGTTTGTATTACTCAGCGCGGGCTAACAGCTGACCGGCCGCGTCAAGTCATCGGCGACCGCGCCGGCAGGGAGCGCATCGATACTATTATCAGTTGTTCTAGTAGTTTTAGCGGCATTTTCTGGATTTTTGCAAGCACTTCTCGGTTTCTGAGGGCATATAGGGGATCGCCAATTCGATAGATCAGGTGTTCAAGCATAGTATTATTTTGGTTTGAAATATTTATAATACCAACCGGACCGCTATTGCATTCGTTATTCGATACAAATGCTCCTCGTTTTCTGTTCACATACATATGTAGTGTGATCTAAACCAACCACTGATGCAAACTTCATGTGATCGACATCTTGTTTTATGATATCCAACTGGTCTATTGTAGCGCTGAATTCTTTGAGATATTTTACCTCCGATTTTAAAATAATGATATCTTTTAACAATGCCGTGACATCTATATGATCAAACGTGATCGGTGGCAATTTATCCAATACCCTAGCAACAAAGATAGGTGTTTTATCAGGTTCTGTGATCTTGAAGACCGAGATTATGTCTTCAATTTCCTTTTGTTCTTTGTTCTTGCGTCGCGATACATTGCGGGTACTTGTGGAAACTAATTCGAACAATAAATTCTTTGCACAAGTTATTTCTGCCGTAGAAAATGAGCTCACGCACAACCGGATCAAACTTTCTTCATCCATTATACATATTTTGTTTTGTATAAAACATAACAACTCATTAATTACTATATTGCACTGCGTATACTTTAACTTCTCGGAAGACATTTTATTTGTTTCGACACCCGAACGGTCCTGAGTTCGCGCGAAGACGAATATATGATGAGCGGAATATTTGATATCGTTTTGTTTGCGGATGATACTTCCCTCATTTTTAAAATAAGTAGAAAAGATAGCGAAGTAATACATGTTAACAATAGCTTAAATATTCTTTTTAAATGGTTCGCAGCAAATAATTTATTACTAAACGTCCAATGTATGCGTTGGCTTATGCTCACCCGCCCGTGAGACATAGCTTTCGCGTGAGTCATATGTGTATGAGGAGTCTGTTGGGTGCGTGCGTGGGCCGTTTCCTTTGCTGCGGCTATGTAAACATAGGTCGCAGCGCAGTGGCGGCGGGTGCTATTTTGTGTTGTGGAGTCTTATTGTTCGGGTATGCCGCGTGTAGTGTGATACTCGGGGTCAGTCCGGTGGTGGGGGCGGCATCGTCCGGTGGGCGTGCGTGCCAGGGGGCCAGGTCCCTGACGTGGGGCCAGGCGGAGGCGTCGGCGCGGAGAAACATCTTCTTCGCCATCCCCTTGACGAAGTCGTCTACGCTCTCTACTCGCAGGTCGCGGTGAATCACCGCGTTCCTCACGTAGCGAGGAGCGCCGACGATGATGCGCAGCGAGATGTTCTGCTGCGCACGTAGCTTCTTCCGGAGGGTCTCGCACGTGAGGGCGAGCCAGGCTGGGGCAGCGTATGTCAGCTGCGGGCGGATGTACGATTTGTACACCCCCAGCTTGACGCGGAGCGGGAGGTGCGAGGAGAGCGCGGGACGAAGGAGATGGCGGGTCGTTCGTACCCGCGCGACAGTGTTGCGGACGTGCAGGCCCATGGTGAGCCGACGGTCGAGCGTCACGCCAAGGTACTTGGCGGTCCGCGTCCACTCGATGTCGGCCCCCAAGAGTCGCAGTTTCGGAGGGAAGTGGCATGATCGCGTGGTGACTATCATCGCCTGTGTCTTCCCCACGTTCACCGACAACCTCCACTTGCTGAGCCAGTCGGGAAGGTCGTCCAGGGCGCGCTGCATTTTGACGGCCGCGTGCTCGGCCGTAAGCGAGGTGATGATATACGCGGCGTCGTCAGCATACAGCGCAAGCGTCGATGTGTGCGTGGCGGGAATGTCGTCGGTGTACAGTGAGTATAGCACAGGCGAGAGGCAGCTGCCTTGTGGGACTCCGGCGGTGATGGGGTGCGCGGGGGACACTTGGTCCTCCACTGCGACTCTGAACGATCTGTCCGAGAGGAAGGAGGAGACCACTTGTATCAAGCGACGGGGCGCCGTGGTCTTGGTAAGCTTATACATAAGACCGGGGTGCCATACCCGGTCGAACGCCTTCTCCATGTCGAGGAATACTGCAGCGGCGTACTCCCGTTTGTTCACGGCCGCGGTGAGCAGGTGCAGTACCCTCGACAGCTGGAGCGTCGTGCTGTGTTCGGCACGGAAGCCGAACTGTTCGTGCCGAGGTGTGATGTGGGGCAGTAGGTGGCGCAGCAGGAGCGTTTCGAACACCTTGGAGGTGGTAGGCAGCAGCGTGATCGGCCGATAGCTCTCCGGCTTCAGCGAGTTCTTCCCGGGCTTCGGAATGGTGATGACGCGCCCACTTTCCACGCTGAGGGGAACGTCCCGGTGCGGAAAATACCTGTGTATAGGCACGCCAGGGCGGCCACGGTGCGCGGTGGTAGGTGGCGTAGCGCCAAGTTTGTAATTTTGTCCGCACCGGGGGCCTTTCTTGGCTTAGTCCGACGGATGGCCTCTTTGACTTGGCCCGGGGAGATAAACACCGGGTCCTCCTCGGGAGCTATCGGCGTGGAGAAGTACTCTCCAAGGTGTTGCTCGACTGCTGCGGTGTGCGTGGACTCAGTGTTGGCGTTGGGCGTGAATTGGCGCTCCAGGTGGGCGGCGAAGATAGCCGCCCGGTCTGTGGCGGTGTATCTTAGCGCCCCGTCGCTGTTTATTAGCGGACGCACCGGGTCTGGGGTACTCGTGAGGCGGCGGCACAGCTTGTGTACCGACGGCCAGTCGCTGTCGGCCTCCTCTATGTACCTCTCCCAGGTCCCGGTGGTGTGTGCCTGGAGCTCGGCCTTCACCCTCTCGGTGAGCCGGTTGAGCTGCGTCTTAAGGGACGGACATCTGTTTTGTTGCCACTGCCTGCGTAGGCGCCTTTTGTCGGCGATCATACGCGAGATGTGTGTGGGGAGCGCCGAGTAGCGCCCCCGTGTCCCGCTGGTCGCAGTGGTCGCCGACTCTAGGGCACTCTGAATGCAGGCAGTGAGGTCGTCCGTCAGCTCGTCCACCTCGGCAGCCGTGGTGACCGGCCGAGTAGGCGTTGTGGCCTCCATCCTTCTTGAGAAGAGGTCCCAGTCCATGTTGGGACGTGGCGCTTGACGAGCGAGTCGGGTGGTGTCAGCTTCCAGGACGACGAGCACGGGCTGGTGATCCGACTGCAGCTCGTCGTCCAGTACGTGCTCCGCGATCTGGCAGCGTAGGCCGCTGTGCACGACGATGTCCAGCACGTCGGGTAGGTGGGCGGCTTGGTCCGGGTAGTGTGTGGGAGCTTCGGGGCCGGACACGTCGTATCCTCGGGCCTCCGCGTCGGCAAAGAATCGATTTCCCGCTGCGTTCGCGACGGTGGAGTTCCACGCTGGGTGCTTGCTGTTGAGGTCGCCGGCGATGATGGTGGGGTGTGGCGATTCCAGGAGTGTGCGTATATCGGCGGGCTCCAAGCGATCGCTGGGAGCTTTGTAGGCCGAGTATACGCACAGGTGATCGCCTGCGACGTACAGCTGCACGTCCAGCGCGTAGGTGATCTTCAGCTGAGGTACGGGGAGCTCCTGGTGTACGACTCTTCGCCTAACGATAACCGCCAGACCGCGGTAGTTGCTGTGATAAGCCGACTGCTCGTCTTTCCTGTAAACGAGGAAACCTGGGAATTTAATTTTGTCTGCAGGTCCCAGGTGCGTCTCGTTTATAAGCGCCACGTCTATGTCCTGTTCCTGCAGGAGGGGTCGAAGGAGGGCGGCCTTGCCTTTGAGGCCGCGGGCGTTGCAGTGTATTATTCTCAACGGCCTAGCCATTTGTATTGTAATTAAAATGCATGAGCGCCGCTAGGCCGTTGAGTACTACGCGTATCGGGTCCTCTCTTCTGCGAAGGGCGATAAGAACGTCCTGTAGGACCCGAATCGCGACCTCGATCAACACGTCCTGTGCGTTTTGGTTTGTTGCGCCCGCCGGTAGGGGCGCGGAGGTCGCCGGTGTGTACGCATGCGCCGCCGTTCGTGTTTGCCGCTGGGCTCCTAGTTGGTCGGGCGCAAAAGTTGTTATTATTTTTGCCTCTGCCCGGCCTGCCAGCGGCGCGGCGCGATGGTTGACCTTATTTAGTGTAGAGGGCTCGGCTCGGGTGGCGGGGCGACCTGTTGCGCCGCTCGCTACGCTTGTCGGGCGCGCAAGGCCGCCTATGTTCTGTCTCTGTCCCCCCGTTGCGGTGGTCGGGGGGGGGGGCGTGGCTTAGCCGGTACATCGCCGCTTGCCAGTTGTTTATAACAATCGACGGCGCTCTCGGCGGCGACGTAAGTCGTCTCTGTGGCTTTCGGCTTTTGGTTTCTTTTGCCGCGCCTTCTCTTCCTTCGACCCTGGATGGTGGAGGAGGTGGCCGCTCCGTGCGCGGTGGGCCCGTTTGCGGCCGCGATCAGTGTCGCGGACTCGGCCTCTTCAAGTGGCGTGGGGTTCAGCTGTTGTTGATGTTGGGGTTGTAGGTGGCTGCGGTGATTTGCATTCACTCGCCTTACCCTGCTGATGGCGACCGTGCCCGCTCGCTCGCTACTTGCTCGGTCGCTCAAGTGCGCTGCTTATATACCCCAGCCAGTGCACGTGATTGGCTATAGCGTTCGACCAATCAGAGCGTTCCCCTGGTTCCAGAATTTTCCCGATGCGTCAGTTCTAGAATCTTCCCTTCCTACTCTAGACGTTCGGGAACATTCCCGAATCTCATTCTGGAACATTCTACTTCATTCTATAATATTCCATGAGATTCCATAAGTTTCTACACAATTCCAGAACATTCTACTTAATTCCGGAATGTTCCAGAAATTTCCCTTAATTGTCAATAATCATATTCTCCCATTTTCTGTGAATATTTATCAAATATATAGGCTGATTGAGAAAAGTTTCGATTTGATTTGTGAAAAGAACTTGAGAATTGTTGTACCGATGTGATAAGATCTCCCATGCGGTATCATAATTCTCCGATGAGATATGTAGATGATAGATGAGACGCTCGGCTTCTCCCTTAAGTTTTCCCTTAAGATGTTGCATCTTCTGAGCCTTACTTATAGAATTATTGTTATGAATTGTCTCGGTAAACAAATCATAAAATGTTGGCCACTGACTGTAATTTCCACTGAAACCAGGTATTTCAAGTTGCGGCGTTGATTTCTCTAAATGAGTCGTAGATGAGATCTTCTTATTTAACTCACGTTTGATATTTTTGTAAGCTAATTCGTGACGACTAAATTCCTCGTCGTATGATATATCTCCACCAACAAGAATGTGATCGATTTGCAAATGTTGCGCGTCAATAACCTTCCACTTAGATTGAACGTTCTTGAGCTCATGTTCTAATTCCCATTTATCAGTTATGATATCAACCTTGATGCCTTTGATAAGTCGACTAAATGCTCTAAAATTAGTTCGTTGCAATGCTAGTAATTCGTCTAACTTTCCGTCTGGTTGAGTCGATTTTGATGTTTTACCGTAAGATGATAAAATATTACGTATAGATTGATAATGTTCCTTGCCCTTTTGATAGGTGTTGTCAAGGAAATACTCAGCAGCCTCACTCTTATGCTCAGAAATATTTTGATGATTTTGCTCGAACTCTCCCCAGAGGTTGTCTAAGGTTTCTAACCGTTTCTTAATGTATTCGGCGTTTTTGCGAGAATCGGAGTCTTTATTGAAGTTAATCCATACGGTGGTGATATTGGAGATGATGTCAGATTGACGGGCAATAATAGATTCCATGACGAAAGTTAAAGGAACAGTCTTACTTGATAAATGATGATCCAGGCGATGACGTAACAACGGTGACTGCTAGAGCACCTGCTGGTGATTCCAACGAAGCTGATAGCGTACGCTGAACCCGATGATGATCTTACGCTGCGGCTGAACGACCACCACAGTGTTAATGACTCAAGCTCTAGCTCCAGTCGATGATAAGTGTAGATCACTGCAATCGGCTTAACTGAGTCCACATTTGATTTGATGATAGCGGTACCTCAAGTCCACGCCACTTTACATACACACGCGTTGGTACAAAGTATCGCGATAAGGACCCGCTGGTATAGATCTGGATCAGATCCGACTCGAAGGACCAAAAAAAAAAAGGAGGGGATCCCTACACCTTTAGTGATAGATATCAAGGATGATGAAGATCAAGGGGGCGATCTTATTAGGATGATAAAATAAAACCGACCGATTTGAATGATAGATTAACACTGACTTTAATATCATACGTTTTACATATTTATTTGCAACATTACAAAGCTGCGTATGCAGAATGCACGCGCGTAAATGGTTTGCGTAATGTACGGTTCCGTACAATTTCTAATGTATGCCGTCGTCCGTAACAATGGCAATAAACTTGATTTAATAAACGAAACAGTGTTCTTAGGTATTACAATAGATTCGAAGCTGCGGTGGGGTCCGCACATCACAGCTCTATCAAAGAGACTAAGTTCCGCGGCTTTTGCAGTCAGAAAAATAAGACAATTAACCGATATAGCTACTGCCCGAATGGTATATTTCGCATACTTTCATAGCATTATGTCTTATGGCATTCTGTTGTGGGGATCAGCGTCGGATGTAGAATCAATATTTGTATTACAGAAGAGGGCGATCCGTGCGATCTATAACATGGGCCCACGCTAATCTTTACAAGTTTTTTTTTAAAAGAAATCGATATTTTAACATTACCGTCTCTCTACGTTCTAGAAAATATAATGTTCGTTCGGAAGAACCTTCACATGTTTAGTATCAATAGCGACGTTCACAACATTAATACTAGAAATAAACACAAAATAGTGGTGCCAAAATTTAGATTGACTAAAACAAATAAATCATTTTTAGGACACGGTGTACGCTTCTATAACAAGCTACCGAAAACTGTAACTGATCTTACCGGTAAGAAATTTAAAATCCACGTTAAATCTGTTCTCACAAAGAAAGCATTTTATAGGATCAAAGACTATGTTGACGATAGAGACGTGTGGCGTTAAATATCTTCTGCACATGTGGCTTCCCTGGTTATCCATTGTGTCTACTAATTCTATTTTACATTAGATTCGCTTTACATGTCTGGACATTCTTGATGTCACAATATTTTGTATTCTTTTGTGTATTTTTTTTATTTCTGTTTTATCCGCTTTGATCTGTTTATGCCGTTTTTAGTTTATATTCGAAACACTTGTTTAACTCATGTTGTATTCCCTCATTGTGTAAGTAGCGTTCTATTAAGTTTGTATTTTTTCTTATATAATGCATGTTAATTTAAGATTTTAATTGTAAATTATCTTTTTGTTTTTTAAAAGAGTATCCATAGAGTTTCTTGCCGGTCTCTTCTCCATAGGACCTACCCCCTTTGGAACCGTGCGCCTAGAGTCTCGACTTTTTAAAAGTGCCTGAAAAGGCCTACTTGTAATAAAAAACTTTGACTTAGCTGACCGTTTCTTGTCAAAAACTTTTTCCCTTAAATCCCATCCCTTACTCCCAATTTTAGAGCAAATCAACCTTTCCGTTAACGCCTCCTCTTATTGGAACAATAAATCGATTCCTCCATTAATGATACAGATACAGAGAACTTAAAAACCTCTCTTCTCCTGTTTCTCAATACCCCATTCTCCCGGTATTCTCTTCCGCATACGAGGTGGTCCATTTCAGACCAAAAGTCGTCTTGGGACTTGGTATTACCAGTAAATCCCAGGACGTAAAGGGTGACTTTGATCGGGACATTGAAAAATACTGGAGGGGTTGGAGTCTATTTTATACAGATCTAAATTATCATCAACAGGATGCACAGGAGTTGCAACATACTTCCAGAATTCTAAAATAGCCCTACTATTCCAATGTCCACCTGAGGTTTCTGTGTTTACGGGGGAGTGTATCGGCATTTTGGAAGCTATAGATTATATTAAAACCCATAATATTCAAAATTGAACAGTTGGAAGCAACCTTAATGACAATCCAAAAGCAAATTTGTACCAGCGAACAAAGGGCGCGTCTCAATAATATTGAGATTAGAGGGGTGCCACAGAAAAAGGACGAGAATTTATTTGAAATTGTGAATAACCTAAGCACAATAATTGGATACAGTCTTCCTAAAACACAAATCAATTATATTTCTAGGATTCCCACCTTCAACTCAAAGGAAAAAGCAATAATTGTTGGCTTTATTAATAGATACATTAAGGAAGAATTTATAGCTTCTGCTCGTGTGAAGAAGATCATAAAAACTGAAGACATAGGTTTCAAGGATTCTGATAATAGGATCTTTGTTAATGATCACCTGACGACGGAATCTAAACTTTTGCTTAATAAAGTCAGACAACTTGCCAAGGATAAAAATTACAGCTACGTTTGGGTGAAGTTTGGGAAAATCCATATACGGAAAAATGACACAACTCGATCTTTCATTGTTAATAATACTTTAGATTTAAACAAAATTATTTAATCAGTTTCAATCTAAAATTAAATATTTTCTATTGTTGTCACTTTTTTTCTAATTTGCTTATTTTAATAGTAATAATTCATAGTTGTATTAATAGTAATAGGTTTGGCACCCCTGACTTACTGCACGCGTCGTCACCTCGCTTTTGTTCTCCTAATGAGTTTTGTTCTATGCATTATCGCACTGTTCATTTTAAAGCAAATAATGCTACATTTATAATTGTCTCACTTGCTCTGCCGTGTTTTGTCATTAAGCTATCTTATTCATTTTATTGGAAGATGTATGATGCATTTTTTGCTTGCTTTTACGTATTATTTTATACCTGTGAAGTGGTGTTTAGTTGGTTGTTGACGTGCCTGATGGTTAGCTGCTTGTATGACTGGGGGAGTATTGATTCCTTTAGACTTTCGCGTAATTTGTTGTTATTTATAAGTTACAAAAATGAATTCATTCTGTGATTTAAAGGTGTACTACCAGAATGTTCGGGGATTACGATCCAAAACTATGCAATTCTTTCGGAACTTAAGTGTTACTTCTTACGATGTTATATTACTTACGGAAACATGGTTATTGCCTGGTGTGAGTGACTCGGAGTTGTTTGATGATCGATATATAGTGTGGCGTAGGGATAGGGATTACGATCTCACTGGACAAACCCGCGGAGGTGGAGTGCTCATTGCAGTCCGAAAGGAATTATGTGCCATACCTCAACCCTCTTATGCAAGTACTGCGGAGGACTTGTGGTTGACTCTGCCGATTAAACAATGTAGTATTAGATCTTCTAACAATTTCAATTTAAATGTTTGTGTTGTGTATTTGTGCCGGCAAAATTTGGGTTTATCCTTTTCTATACAATTGCATAATTTTCTTTCAAGACTGGAAGAGATAATTATCAGTAAACCAAATGATAAATATTTAATAATTGGAGATTTTAATATGAGTAGCATATCGTGGAGGTCCAATTCTGGTGATTCATTCTTGACACCAATTTATTCTAATAACAGTGACGAGCAATCATTAATAGATATGTTGCATACCCTCAATCTTAACCAATATAATGGCATCGAAAATCAATACGGTAGGATACTGGACCTTATATTGTCGGATGATATAGTTACAGTCTCCGATTGTGAGGAACCGTTAGTTGTTATTGATCCTCATCATAAAGCGCTCTGTATTGAAGTAAAGTTCTTTCAATTCTCGTATT
This sequence comes from Shargacucullia verbasci, assembly GCA_947562105.1. Classification (NCBI taxonomy): domain Eukaryota; kingdom Metazoa; phylum Arthropoda; class Insecta; order Lepidoptera; family Noctuidae; genus Shargacucullia; species Shargacucullia verbasci. The sequence goes on from OX387281.1 coordinate 6,176,639, forward strand.
TGAAACCAGCTGCACGCAGAAAACTTATGTTTTATAAGGGTGATTACGATAGAATCAATACAGAGATTGCTCAGATAGATTGGATTGGTGAATTTAGGGATAAATCGCTTGAAATCGCGGTTAATAGCTTTTATTCAATCTTAAATTATATAATTAATAAACATGTACCATCTAAACTTCATAGGAACGACCGCTACCCAATTTGGTATACTGCAGTATTGAAAAAAGTTATTAAGGAAAAGTATAAATATTTTAAAAAGTTCAAGAAGTATGGCAATCTTTCGGATAGGTCCAGTTATCACTTACTGAGAGATAGAGTAAAAAAGTTAGAGAGTGAGTGCTATTCAAATTATATAAATTCAGTAGAGCAATCAATAAAAAACAATCCTAAGTACTTTTGGAGGTTTGTTAAGTCGAGGTCTAACTCCGGAAATATTCCGAGTACTATAAATTACGGTACAAATATGGCCACTGGTGGTGGTGATATATGCGAGCTATTTTCCGACTATTTCTTTTCTACATTTTTGCAACCCTCTCAGTACTCTTCTACATACGAACTCGAAAATGGTCAACCGGTGTCAGATATCTCGAGTGTAGTTATCAATCAAGAGATGTTAATAAAACTAATAAAAAACTTGGACCTTAATAAGTCAGCAGGCCCAGACCAAATACCTCCAGTATTTTTGGTTAATTGTGCCGAATCTATTTCAGTACCTATTACATTATTATTTAAGAAGTCACTGTCTGAGTGTGTAGTGCCTTGTATTTGGAAGTCAGCCTTTATTACACCAGTTCATAAAAAAGGACCCAGAACCGAGGTGACCAACTATAGACCTGTTTCTAAGTTGTGTATAATAGCAAAATTGTTTGAAAAGATTATTCATACGCAATTATACGCCGCACTGAAAAATAATTTTAACGAATCTCAACACGGCTTTGTTAAAGGAAAATCGACAGTGTCGAATCTTATCCTTTTAGATGATTTTATCACTAGTAGTATGGGTGATGGTAAGCAGGTCGATGTCGTTTACACTGATTACAGCAAGTGTTTTGACAGAATTGATCATTCCACCCTTATACTAAAATTAGGGTCAGTGGGGATTAGAGGAGACCTATTACGTTGGTTGACATCATATATTTCCAATAGATCTCAGGCAGTAGTTATACAAAATTACATATCTAGCTGGGTAACAGTGCCGAGTGGTGTCCCTCAGGGTTCCCTTTTAGGTCCATTGCTTTTTGTGATCTTTGTGAACGACATCGATAAATGTTTCCATTACTCCAGGTTGCTTTGCTTTGCAGATGACATGAAAATATATGCATCTATTTCATCACAAGCAGATGTTCAAGCATTGCAAAGTGATTTAGAACGTCTTGATGACTATTGTCTGAGGAATAAGTTAGATCTGAATCCCTCAAAATGCTCTGTTGTCGCTTACTCTAGGAGTAACCGTGTTATTCCCTCTAAGTATAGATTAAAAGGTCAAACACTCGTGAAATCTAATAAAATACGGGACCTTGGCGTTGTGTATGACTCAAAGCTTCTTTTTGACGAACACATTGACAGCATAGTGAAGAAAGCTTTGCAAGCTCTTGGGTTCGTGATGCGAGTTTCTTCTAGCTTCAAGGAAGCTAAGACTTTAAAGATTTTATACTGTTCGTTTGTTCGAAGTATATTGGAATATGGGTCACAGGTTTGGAATCCCAGGTATGACAAATATATCAACAGGTTGGAAAACATCCAAAGAAAATTCATTAAATATCTTTGTTATCGCACAGGTTATTATTATAAGTCTAATGATTATTTAAATATATGTGCTAAATTTCACTTACTTCCTTTATGCAATCGACGGAAAATTGCAGACGTTATTTTTATGCTAAAAATTATATCTGGCCGTATAATTTGCCCCGAACTTCTGTCTAAAATTGGGTTTAATACTCCCACCAAAGCTATGCGACATTATGCACCACTTCACTTACCACTAGTTTCGTCAAATTATCGTCAAAACACTTTCTTATGGCGAGCAAGTAAGACCTTAAATTTGATTTGCAAAACACACGACTTTGATATTTTTAACGCAAACTTAGTATCAGTGAGAAGGTTGCTAAGCCGAGATTTTTTCGTTGACTATTAGGGTAGTTAAAGTTTTTTTTTATTTTATAATATAATATGTATTGTTAGAAGTTAAACTTAAGGTAGGTACTGCTATTTTCATTTGTCAATTTTATTGTGCAGTGTATCAGTGAAGACTTGTAATTGGCTGTATGTTGCTAAGTCATGTAATTATTACCTATTGTTCTAGCTGTTAGTCTTCCTTAAATATAAATAAATAAATAAATAAATAAAAATTCCGTATTTTTTTCAGATTCTCGTAGTAGTATTCGGGCATTAGGCCAAAATCAATTAAAATCTAAAATTCATAGTAAAATTATTATTGATATTAAAAATTTGCTTTTTACCTGCTTTAAAAATGGTTACAACATTGAAATAACTTGGGTTCCTAGTCACTCGGGTATAACTGGCAATGAGTGTGCTGATATATTAGCTATGTTTGCTACCACCAACCATGTTGACAGGAAATACAACACTGTGCACAGTTACGATTTACGAGCTGACACCAAATTTAAGTTGTTCAACTCATGGTCAGCAGCGTGTCAGGTAAGCTCAAAACTGAAAGGGGCCCATTACGCCATACAACCCGAAATCCAGCGGAAACCTCGGTTTTTTAAATGTTCTAAATTGTCTAAGAGAACCTTTTCATCCTTGTGTAGGCTGAGATTTGGCCACTGCTTTGCTTCCAGTATTTTTGAATAAGATACACATTCGTGACGATTATTTGTGTGAATGTGGTCTGGAGGAAGGTACCCTGGACCATATCTTTTTCTCCTGTCCTATAAATACCAAATCTTTTCCACCACACCGTCGCGAGCTTACGCGTGTTAACACATAATCTCTCTGTGCATGCATATTTAAAATCAAATTTAAGTGTTAAAAGTCTATCCCTACCCTAAACCATATACTACTGTGTAGCTTGGTGCATAGGCTATCGAGTGCGCGAATCCATTTTTGTATAAATCTAGTGCCGGTGCCATAAAGACAGTATTAATCAACAACTCAAATTAAAAATTTTAACAAAACACTGTGACGCGCATGAGTCACCGTGTCAACGGACTGTGGAGCGGCGCATCGGGGTCAACGACCGGCCTTCGTTCGTCAAACTTCGTAGAATCGAGGACAAGCGATAGCAAGCGATCGGCGCCCGATCGTCTGTTGCTCGGTGCACGAGAACAAGAATACTTACGAGTGACATCAACATCGGTTCGCGCCTACTCCTGCGCACCATAGCTACATTAACGATTGCTGGGTGAGTGAGACTGACATGTTAGTATAGAAAACTGCAACTCTTTACGGATCTGGTGCCGTGGAGGAGACAGACTGATATAAGACAGATTGGCTGTAATATCAGAGGATATCTGGTTGAACACTGCAACTGCATCTGACTTGACCATTATTAGGAATCATTATTATCTTTGAGAAAAATAACCCTTCGATAAGTGTGAATGTTTATGGTCTTGAAGCTAATAATCATGTAACGGGTCCTCTATATTTAACGCGTGAACGAAAGCTTACACATGTCAATTTGTTGTACATAACTAAAGACAATAAAGCCCATTTTTGTTTAATAAAAAACTTCAGTCGCCTTGTGCACCGACAATTAACCAAACATAAATCTAAAGTATTTTTATGTGATGAGTGTTTTTTGTATTATGACAATGAAGTTAAATTATTAAATCACAATTGTGGTAGAATAAAAACAATCTTGCCTGATGAACATAGCAAATTACAATTTTCAAACTTTGAGAGAACCCAAAGAATTCCAATTGTAATATACGGAGATTTTGAAAGTTTGCTTTGTAAATACTCGGACAATAATAAATCGCTATTTACTGAATCTGTACAGTCACATCAAGCATCATCGTATGCTTATTATATTTGTTGCAAATCTAAATCGGAATTAAATGATTTTGTTAGTTATAGAGGTCCAAATTGTGCACAAAAATTTGTTGAAACGATCACAAATGATATAAAAAGGCTGTATAAAATTTTACAAAATGAACAGCCAATGCTACCTCTCACTTTTGATGAGTTTAAATCATTCAAAACTGCTCAATTATGTCATATATGTAAAACCAAGTTTGCCCAAAATGATAAAAAAGTTAAGGATCATGATCATTTTACAGGTAAATATAGAGGTCCTGCACACAATGCTTGCAATTTAAATTTGAAGCAATGTCAGTACATACCTATAATTTTTCACAATCTATCTGGATATGATTGTCATTTATTTATAAAAGAGCTGTCGGATATAATTGGTAAAGTAACTTTGATTCCTAAATCAAAAGAAAAGTACATATCGTTTACAAAATTCATGCCTATTGATGATAAAAATATAGTTCAGTTGAAATTTATTGATTCGTTTAACTTTTTAAGTGCTAGCTTAGATAAATTGGTAAGAACGTTACACTCAGATGATTTTCAACACATGCGCGTATTTTTCAATAATGATCGTTTATTTAATTTAGCTTGTAGAAAAGGTGTATATTGTTATGACTATGTAGACAAATGGGAAAAATATAATGAAACCCAACTGCCAGAACAGTCAAAATTTTTCAATAAACTAACGGGCGAAAATATTTCAACTGAAGATTTTCAGCATGCTTTAAACGTATGGCAAGATTTTAAAATAAAAAATTTAGGAGAATATACAGACCTTTATTTAAAATGTGATGTACTGTTATTATGTGATATTTTCGAAAAGTTTCGGGAAATGAGTTTACTTTATTATAATTTAGACCCATGCTATTATGTTTCATCACCGTCGTTAAGCTGGGATGCTATGCTATTATATACTAAAGTAGAGCTTGATTTAATATCTGACGTGGAAATGTACCAAATGTTAGAAAACGGAATTCGAGGAGGTCTTGCCCAATGCACATTAAGATATGCCAAAGCTAATAATAAATACCAATCATCGTATAATAAAGACGAGGCAAGCACGTACCTTATTTATCTAGACTGTGTGAATTTATACGGCTTTGCAATGATGCAGAAACTTCCAATGCGTAACTTCCGATATCTTAATGATAATGAAATAAATAAGTTCAATATAAATAATGTTAACAAAACCGGTAATGAAGGATACATTTTAGAGGTAGATTTATATTACCCTCCTAACATTCATAATGCTCATTCGGATCTGCCATTTGCTGCCGAAAAATATTCTGCTATGCAAAGCAAGTGTAAAAAGTTAATAGCAAATTTATACAGTAAACATCGTTTTGTTATTCATTATATACATTTACAAGAGTGCTTAGAAAATGGCTTAATATTGTTAAAAATATATAGAATATTCTCATTCTATCAAGATAACTTTTTAAAACCATATATTTTATTAAATACTTCTCTCAGGCAAAAAGCTAAATCGGATTTTGAAAAAGACTTTTTTAAGAAACAAAACAATTCTATTTTTGGAAAAACAATTGAAAACAAGCGGAAACAAGTTGATGTTAGGCTCGTAAAACTATGGAAAGATAAGTTAAATACAACCAACAAATTGTTTGGTGCTGAAAGGTATATTAGCGCACCGAATTTTAAAGACTTATCAATTTTGTCCGAAAGTTTAGTAGCTATTCAATTAAATAAGATAAAAGTTATATTAGATCGCCCTATTTATATCGGATTTTCTATTCTTGAAATTTCTAAAACACATCTATATAAGTTTCATTATTCTGTTATTAAAAAAATGTATGGAAATAATATACTGATACTGACAGTTTACTTTATTTACTTTATTTAGTAAAAACTGATAATATTTATGAGGATATGAAAAACAATATTCAATATTTTGACACAAGCAATTTTGAGGTTAACAATATATATGGGTTACCTAAAGCCAACATGAAAATGCCAGGCTATTTCAAAGATGAATTAGGCGGAGAGATTATTTCAGAATTTGTAGGTTTAAGAGCTAAGTTATACTGTGTGCGCACTGAAAATAAAACAATAAAGAAAGCAAAAGGAGTAATAAAGCCGATTACGAAAAAATTGGATATTGAAAAATATAAAAGGGCATTAATGTTTAATGAAAACCTTCGAGATGATATGTATGTTATAAGGTCTAAAAATCATCAAATTTTTACGCAGAAATTAAATAAACTCATTCTTAATAGTGATGATGATAAAAGGCAGAGAATTAAAGGTTGTTTCAACACTTTACCTTGGGGGCATTATAGTTCATTGCTTTAGTACGTACTCTTAATATTTGTTCTACTGAGCTAAACCTACATTGTAACATATTTAAAGCTAATTATTATAATTAATATAAAGATGTAATAAGTATTTAATGAAATAAAATAAAAATGCAATCAATGGATGTAACTATAATAAATAAACGTATAATCTATACCTACTTATTTGTTTTTTTTTCCGTTCCGAAAGATTTCCGTCTTATATAAACTTTTATAGATAATGTCATGATAACGTTAGTATCATAACATATACATAACATAACACTTGTAATCCCCCGAAGGACTAGACAGAGGTGTACCTAATATCCACATTTCGACAGTTATGTTTAAGCCCCATGCAGTATTGAACGTAAGCCTATGAAATGAAATGAAATGAAATTATTTATTTTGCAATTAGGATTTTTCAATCACTTTTACACGTCTTTTTTAAACTAGATGGCGTCGGCATTTCCTATGACTATCCCTGAGAAGAAACGCCGAAACAAACTCAGGGGTCAAAGTCTATTTTAAACCATCTATTGCCATCAACCGGACAAAAATCGCGACTGCTACTAATGAGTTCCCGATGGAAAAACCTAATAATACTTTGTCCAACCTGGGAATCGAACCCAAGACCTCTTGTTCAGCAATCGCGCTTGCGACCATTAGACCAGCGAGACGGTCATAACTTTAGTATCTATACTATACTAATTTATTGGGTGATGAAAAACGCAGTATGTAGAATCAATTTTAATTTTATTGTTTCACATTTAATTAAATAATAACTTATAAATTGTATTCAAAGTTTTGTATGTAGGCGAACTTAATTTTTTAACTATACCTTCTAGATATTCTAAACTTAAATATAAATTAAATTAACTTTATACAATAATACCAAACATTACACATTAGATTTGCTAATTTAACTTTTTCAATATTTTACCAACTAAATGATCAGTTTCGTCCATGATGTCATCGTAATCATTTGTCACTATATACTGCACATTCACACTTGCATTATCAGTTTCAGTGTCTATTTCTTCCATATTACGACCATCCAAATCATAGACCATAATTTTTATTAGATGACGAACATGTCCTTGCTCCTTACGCATGATAAAGGATGAGTTTTTAAAAGATTTACTTTTTTTCTTCTTCAATCTACGCTCCTCTGTTTTTTGCTGTCGACTCTCTTCACATGCTTTAGCTGCTACTTCCATATACCAGCTCTCCCTGTCCTGAGCATAATAAAATGGATTGGTAACTGGGTTTGAGTCCTCTATCACATTCTGAAAGAAAGCAAACAATATTAAACATCATGAACTATGGATTCAATGTTTGATTTAAGAGAATACTAATAGTTACGTACCTCTAAATTTCGTTGGTCAACGGTATCTAAAACGGGGCTGTAGGATGGCGAGTGTGACATGATTCTGTAACAAAGATGCATTACATAATTATTATTAATAGTTAAAATAATAAATGAAATAAAATAAATAAAAAACTTACCTTGAAAATATAAAAGCGTAAACAAAATTACTTGCTTATGCAAAGAACGCGCGTGAAGTGACCACTTACTTTATAACATATGCAAAAAAATTTGAGGGGCAATGTGTAACACGAGTCATTACCTAGCTTATATTTATAGGTACTTACCAATCCTGTAAGATGAGAATAGAATCGATCCTGTAGTGACAAGTCTAAAGATAGCGCAAAATAAAGTATATATGTCTATGTTAGACAAGTATAAAATTAGTTGACATAATGAAGTTGATTAAACAACCCATATCACTAAACGTCAAAAATATAAATCTTGGCGAGTCTCCTCAAGAGATTAGACATAGCGCTTTGTTGCCGAATACGATTCGTTGTATAATTTGCGGTCCCTCGAATTGTGGTAAAACAAACGTTGTGATTAGTTTGCTATTGCATGAAAATGGTCTCAAATTTCAAAACCTTTACCTTTGCTCAAAGACTAATTTTCAGCCAAATATTGTTTTTTACGAGAAGTAATAAGAAGAGTGCCTCGCATCAAATTCAATGAGTTCAATGACGATAAAAATGTCATATCTCCAACTGAAGCTTTACCAAATTCTGTATTTATATTTGATGATGTTGTATGTGAAAATCAAATAAACATACGTAATTATTTCTGTATGGGTAGACATAAGCAAATTGATTGTTTTTACTTATCACAAACTTACTCAAAAATACCAAAACAATTATTACGCGACAATGCTAACTTTCTTATAATATTTAACCTAACGAACGTAACGTCGCGTACGGGTCGCTCTCGAGATTTATTTTTATAAAATTGTGGATTTGCACTTTACAGTTATAAATTATGTGCTCAACTGAACATTACATGATAACATACCGTTACAATATGGAGAACAGTGTTAAATTGGTGGATTTCTAACGTTTTCAACAATATTTGGTGTGCTAATAAGTGCAGTGACAAAAACAAGTCGCGGGTGGCGCGAAATACAGAGTAGGGCATCGCGCTCTTTCACTCTTGCGCGAACTAGCTATCTCGTTCTCTGTCGCACTCTTGGTGTTATCACAAAATTTTAGAAATTAAGATGGATTGTGAGGTTTGTAACAGAGAACTGAATATAGGCGAGACTATTGAATGTAATGGATGCAAGAAGGGATACCATTACAGATGTGTGAATATAACCCCGGCGGCGGCGGTACAGTTAAAGCGTACTTTTAAGTGTTCCTCGTGTTACAACGTAACTCAGCGTATACGAGTAACAGATGACACACCGGTGCGTGGTGGTCATGCCGCTGGTTTCGTAGATCGAGCAAATCAGTCGTTTGAGGAAAATGTTGTTCAGGAGAAAGAACAGTTGTTGACATCGGACGAGATTGTAGATCAAATTAATAATGTAATACTGGCTAAAATCAGTGTTTTTGAAACAAATATTATACAGGAGATTAAAGCCAGTGTGGCTGTACTGGCACTAGAAAATACTAAACTAGGACAGGAATTAAAGGAAGCTAATATGAAATGTAGTTCTTATGAGCAGCAAATTAAAAGCTTAAAAACTGGGGGACTACTGTCTAGAGAGGAAAAAGGAGATTATCATATCGATACCAATTACCAGAACCTACGACCAATACGGGTACCAGTACCCACAATATCGAAGTGTACTACTTCCCTGGCTTCATCGTCTCAAACGAATGTCCTGGAGTACGGAGTGCAAGCAACTACGCCTCCGCCGCCCCACAGGCCCGTGGAGACTAGTTACGCGGCGGTGGCCAGGAAAGCAGCGGATATGAAAGTTGACGATACTAGTAATAAGGATTGGATAGAGGTTAAAAAAAATAACAGACGAAGCAACGCAATAAGGAAAGGTGGTAATAACTCAATTATTTCTTTGAAAGCAGTTGAACGTAGGAAATTTTTACATGTTTGGAGGCTGAATAAAAACACTACAGAGGACGATCTTAAGGAGCATATCAAACAGACACTTGGAACGGCCTCGGAAATCGTTATCGAAAAACTAAAACCTAAAACGGAGCGAGACTATGCTTCATTCAGGATTGGTGTTACATTAAGTAATTTTGAGATACTTTGTGACCCTAAGATATGGCCAGTTAATGTAGAATACAGTGAATGGATTGGGTTTCGTCCCAATACTAAACCAAAACAACCGGAAACCCAGTAGTCATTTCAACATTTTATATCAAAACGTCAGAGGACTCAGAACTAAGACAACACAATTTTTATCACTACTGGAATCATCAGGATCTGATTTATTTGCTATTACCGAATCGGGCCTTAATGAAGGTATTCAGAACGCGGAAATTGTGCTTCCTGGCTATCATATATTACGATGCGATCGGGCGGATGGTCGCAAGCAAGGAGGCGTATTTTTAGTGGCCACACCGAGGTTCGAGCTGCGACGAGTGTCGGTGCCAGGTGACATTAATATAGATAGTCAAAAGTTTGAGCTGATGTGTGCGGCTGTTTATATGCATAATTGTTTTCTATTCATTTGTTGTGTCGTATATATTCCACCAGGGGCTGACGACAATAAATATTTGTCGATGTTTTACATATTAGAAAAAATATGTGTCAAATATAGCAGTAATTTAGTTATATTAGGGGACTTTAATATGTACTCGTGTAACAACAACATTTCTAACTATTACGAATATTTCATGGCCTTCTGTGAATTTACTCAGTGCAACGCAGTACCTAACTGTAACAGTAGGCAGTTAGACCTTGTGTTGAGTGCGCGTGGTGGCGTGTCGGTGAGCGCGGCGGACGAGGGCCTGCAGCCCGTGGACGCGTACCATCCTCCGCTGGCCGTGCGCATCGAGCGCGGCGCGCGCGCGCGCCCGTCCCCACCGCCCCCCGCGCCCTGTACCTCTCCCGTATCGCCGCGTACGCGACACTCGCAATCTCAATCTTTGATAACTCGTACATGTTGGAATTTTAATAAAGCGGACTTCAATCAAATGTATAGTTTGGTAGCTAAAATAGATTGGAGTGAGATTTACGGTTTAGGCGATCCGGATATAGTTTTAGACTTATTTTATAATAAGATATATGACGTTTTTAACAAGTGTGTTCCTCCAAAAAATAAACATATTAATCTATTAAATAATAGATACATTTATCCAGTATGGTATACAGCTGAAATAATTAGAGATATAAAGGTTAAATATTTATTACATAAAAAATATAAATTAAGTAAATCACGCAGTGATTATATGGAATTCGCACGATACAGGGCGAGAGTGAAAACCATGACTGCTCGAGCGCATGACCAGTACCGCAACCGCGTGCAAGGGCACCTAGCAAAGGATCCGCGAGCGTTTTGGGGGTATATTAGGTCTAGGAAAGGCGATTCGAATCAGCGGAAGTTAATTGAGAACGGACGGGTATTATCGGAATACGAATGTGCCAACGAGTTCGCCCGGTTTTTTCAGTCAGTGTACAATCCGGAACCTCCCGAACTAAGTGTGGCGGCGGAGAGTGCGGGCGAGGCGGCGGGCGCGTCGCCGGGCGCGCGGGTGCACCTAGCGAGCGTGGGCCTCGCTGACGTACAGCGCGCACTAGCTCGCTTGCCGCCTAAGCGCTCAGCCGGGCCGGATGGTATTCCGGCGTACATTTTTAGGGATTGCCGTGTGGTGTTGGTTAAGCCGTTGTTACACTTGTTCAACGTCTGTATCAAGACCGCAACTTTTCCTGAGCGCTGGAAACTTACCCGGGTGGTACCCGTGCCAAAAGGTAGTAGAGATTCAGCACCCAGTGATTATAGACCCGTAGCGGTATTATGCACTCCAGCTAAAGTGTTCGAGTCGACCGTTCACGGTAGCCTGTATCCACAGATTAGCGCTCTGTTGTCCGACGCGCAGCATGGTTTCCGTCCTGGGCAGGGGACAACGGGGAACTTACTGAATCTTATGACACAAATAGTACCGACGGTGGATGCGGGTCAACAGGTAGATGCTGCCTACTTCGATTTCAGGAAGGCCTTTGACACAGTAGATAACGACGTCCTTTTGACTAAATTGGCTGGTGTAGGCTGTACACCTTGTCGTTGCCGTTTGTCGTTTTTCGCCTGCTATTTACGAGACCGTTGTCAGTACGTCGACTGCAGTGGGCAGCTCTCTGAGCCCTATTTCACGAGATCAGGAATCAGTCAGGGCAGTAATTTAGGACCTTTACTGTTCATTTTAACAGTTAACGACCTGCCGAGAGTAATCAGTAAATCCATACCATTGTTATTCGCTGACGATTTGAAATTAGTTCTTAAAATAAAACAGGAAACTGATCACGACATATTGCAACAGGATATTGGTAGGGTAGTACAGTGGAGTCGTAGCAATAAGTTGTATTTCAATGTGGCCAAATGTTCGGTGTTATCATTTACCCGTGCGCGCGACCCAAATCATTATAAATATTGCATGGATGGAATCCCACTGCAACGTGTCTCAGAGGTAAAGGACTTAGGCGTGCGTTTTACAGCTGATTTAAATTTCCGTAAGCATACCACTGATGTTTGTAAAAAAGCATACCACAATTTAGGGTTGGTCTTACGGCTAGGAAACCAGTTCACGAACATCAGTGCTCTGAGATCGTTGTACGAAGCGCTTGTAAAAACTCATTTAGAATGCAACGCTGTCGTCTGGTCGCCACATGAAGCCAAGTACAAACTAATGCTAGAACGGATCCAGAACAAATTTGTGAGATTCCTGTACTTAAAGCAGTATGGTGTGTATCCAGGGTATCCACTGTTGTATCCTACTCTATTTGTGCTCGGCATGGTAGGCTATAATAAGCTGGAAGTAAGAAGGGAAGTAGCTCTCCCCATTTACTTATTTAAGATTATGCGTGGTAAAATACACAACCCAGGCGTTCTACGCACGGTTGGGCTGTGTGTACCTGATGGGTGCGTAGGGCGACGGAGGCGACCGCCGCTGCTGTGGGTGCCGCCCGCTCGCACCAACCTGCTAAAGCACGCGCCGCTGACGCGCGCCCTGCATACACTCAATATGGTGTCACAACAGATTGATTGCTTCAATTGTACTTTGAGTGAATTCACACAGGCCGCTTTTTGTAAAATTACTTTTGGTTGTTCATAATAATATAATTGTCATTGTTCATAAAAGTTTAATCTTTGTAAGCTATTATAACTATAACTACACTATTGTATTAGGTAAGCCTGTGATGATAGTTGTATGTTTTTAAATAAATAAATAAATAAATTTAAACAAGATGTCGTGAACTTAAAGCACATCTATGACGAACATGTCAACTCCGATTTACCATGGAATCAGTTCAAAGATATTTGTAAAACTGTTTGGAATAATCCTTATAATTTTGTTCTTATTAACAAAGAGTCGTCATTAAATAAGGGAAGGTATAGACAGAATTTTGATATTTTTAATTAATTTATAACTTTGAATGACTATATATGTGCACATATAAGTAATTAACATACAAAATCAAATTCAGTACAATTAGTTCCTTAGCCGAACGCAGTTGTAGGTATAACATGGAGAAAAATATTAAATTAGAATTAATGAAGTCTGTAGACTCCATAAAGAATAAAATAAAACAAATGAAGGGCCAGGAACACTCAATGAACTTATCACTCGATAAAATGCTAAAACCTGTCACAGATCCCCTTAAAACTTTAGTTGGTTCAAATATAAATATGGAAAAAATAAAAAATTTAGAAACTACAACACTCACTAATTCTGGAGATATTGAAATGGATGACATTAATACTAGCTCATCTACAAAGTTTGAGGACTGTTACGAACCAAAACTTAATTCTGCACAATTGGTTAACAAGTCTCCTAAAATGGAATTACCAGATGATTTAGAAATTTCATTAGAGGGCCATGATATCTATGATATTTATAATGATGTAAATGTACCGTTTGGAATAAGAAGTAAAAACAAAACTTTATTGATGGGAAATTCAGTAGTATCATTTTCTAAAATTGACAGTTTGAATAACGATAATGTAATTTTGATTAAAATCGACGATAAATCCTACAATTTAACCCCAGGCCTGAAAGAACTTTTACTTCGAAAAAAACCCGATTTACAACTTATATCTAGCAAAGATAAACTTGTATACAAGGATATATTGCATTATACAAAAGCTCATAAGAGAAACTTCAATCCTAGAGGTCAAATAAAGGGTGATAAAGGAATAAAATATCGTGAAATAATCAAACCATTGTTTTCCGAAACGTCAAATGATAATATTCCCACTTAACTTGGGGGATACTTGCCAACGTTAAAGAAATATAAAAGAAATACTGACCTGGTATATTGGGATGACCCCAACGAATTAGTTGAGAGATTGAAATTATTAGTTGCTTCAAAAGATTCTGGCAATACAAACCATGATAATGAAATTTTATCGATAATTGAAGAACTAAAAGAAGCTGACGTAATTAAACAATAAATAGTAGCAATAAAATGATTTTCATTCAGTATCATTGCTGGGTTCACCACAAATGTTATATTATACTGAGTTTTGAAGATGAGTAAAGCTAATGTGGTAAACGAAATTCACAAAAATGCAAGGGTAAACTTTCCCCGAAGACATGTTATTATGAAAGATATAGATGATCTTTGGCAAGCAGACTTAATTGATATGCAATCAATTTCTAAAGAAAATAAAAATTATAGATTTATTCTTACTGTTATTGATACATTTTCGAAATACGCTTGGACCTTTCCTTTGAAAAGTAAAACCAAAGATGTTGTATGCAACTCTTTCAAGATTTTGTTGGATAAAGGGCGTGTCCCCAAAAATCTGCAAACGGATAATGGGACAGAATTTTATAATAATAAATTTCAAAAACTTATGACATATGACTCACAATATAAACCATTATTCAACATTCTCAACAAAAAAGGCATCAATAGTTGAGCGATTTATCAGAACATTGAAATCTAAACTGTATAAGGAATTCAGTTTAAAAGGTTGCTATAACTGGATAGATACCCTTAATAATGTTATTTACAAATACAATCACACCTATCATCGGACTATTGCTGAAATCCCAGCACACGTAGATAATACTAATAAAGAACGTATATTATGGAGATATCTCAGGTTGGTAAAAACCAATAATAAAAAAAGCAAATTTAAAGTTGGTGATTATGTACGTATCAGTAAGTACAAAGGAACATTTGAAAAAGGATATACTCCCAACTGGTCAACAGAAATATTTAAAATTCGAAAAATACAATATACAATTCCCATCACCTACTTAATTGAAGATGCGATCAGAGGCCAGCCCATTTTAGGTGCATTTTATGTACAAGAGCTGCAAAAGACAAAATGTCCTAATTTATATCTTGTCGAAAAAGTTCTGAGAAGTAAAGGAAATAGTGTTTTAGTAAAATGGTTAGGTTTGTCTTCTTCTGAAAACAGTTGGATTGACAAATCGAATATTTATTAAGTGGTCAACCCATGATGCGGCAGTCTTATGATGGGTATTGGTGAGAGCAGTCTTCTCAATTGGCTTATAAATAATTTACCATTTGAATTACATTTACCAGGATACAATTATTGCGGACCTGGAACAAAATTAATTAAAAAGCTTACACGTGGAGATAAAGGTATTAATAAATTAGATGAATATTGCAAAGAACACGACATTGCCTATCACAAGTCTTCAAGCTTAAAGGATCGCCACAAGGCAGATTTAGTTTTGTTAAATATGGCAAAAAAACGAGCAGTTGCCTCGGATGCGAGTGTAGGAGAAAAACTGGCAGCACGTTTAATAAGCAGCGCTATGTCAACAAAAGTTAAAACTGGTTCTGGTCTTAAAAAAAGTAGTAAAAAGTGTTCGCGAAAAACTGCATCTGGAAAAGGGTTAAAGAATCAATTAAAAACTGTTATCAACAAAACAAAAAGACATATGTAAAAAAATTGAAACCAAAATTCAAAAAAGTGGCAATAGAATTAGCTATTTATTTATTTATTTATTTATTTATTTATTTATTTAATTTAATAACATAAGCTTACAGTACTAACACCAAAACACTTATATTTTAATATTTACAATAGTACAATCAAATAAATGAGCTTAACTTAAAAATTACTTAAAAACAAATATATATATTTACAAATCTGGTACGGTTTATCGTTAAAAATATCTATATCTATGTACTGAGCGAGCAAAGAGTTCAGCAGTGTGACTGCTCGGGCAGTGGGTGCAGCAGCTGCACGACGTGTGCGTACTCCCGGAGGCAAAGCAAACAGATTCCTCCGGCGACGAGGACCCGCGACACCTTCACCTCCAATTAAAAATCTGCTTGGTACGCCTGCTAGGCCCACCTGCTTCAGCGTGGTTGGATTATCAACTTTGTTTGTCAGGAGACGGTGGTAGTGAACTAATAAAAGTAATTTCCGCCTAAGTTCAAGAGTATCTAAACCTACCATCCCCGTAACAAACAATGATGGGTATAGGTAAGGGTAGTACCCGTACAACCTCTTAAAGACAAAGCGAGCAAACTTCCTCTGAATTCGTTCGATTAAAAGGGTATATTTGAACTCGTGTGGATCCCATACTATAGCGTTAAACTCGAGCCGACTGCGCACATACGCTTTATACAATATCAGGGCGGCTCTTATCCCTTTAAATGTAGATGAAACCCTCATGACGAACCCCAGCATCTTATTGGCACTTTCACATGCAGCCACAATATGGTCTCTAAAATTTAATCGTGAGTCCAATGTCAGCCCCAAGTCTTGTATTTGGTTAACACGATCCAACGAAACAACCGCCAGATTGTATTTAAAGTAAAGTGGTGTGCGTATGCGTGAAAACGTCATAATTTTGCATTTGGCAACGTTGAAATACAAGTGATTCACCTCACTCCACTCTACTACAGCGTCTATATCATTCTGAAGCTGTTGGCAATCATCGGGGCCTTTTACGGCGTAGTAGAGTTTCAGATCATCGGCAAATAAAAGGCATTTAGCAGTTCTGACAGTTCTCGGCAGATCAATGACCATTATAATAAATTGCGTTGGTCCAAGTGTACTGCCCTGGCTTACTCCAGATCTAGTATAATATGGATCAGACTCAAACCTGCCTAGTCTTACGTATTGGGTTCGATTACGCAAGTAGGATGCAAAAAAATTTAGTAGTTTGGGTGTGAAACCGATGGACGCCATTTTTGATTACAGGATGTCATTATCAACGACGTCAAACGCCTTTCGGAAATCAAAGTAGGCGGCATCCACTTGCATTCCAGCGTCCATTTCTGTCGTCACGTAGTCGACAAAATTAATGTGACGTGTGTTGCTGTTGACCGAGATGCTCGAAAACCGTGTTGTTCATCAGGCATCCATACGTTAAGTTGTTGTCGAATACGGGTGTCAATAATAGACTCAAACACTTTTCCAAGAACCGACAATACCGCTATCGGTCTAAACATCGTAACATCATTTTTTGCACCACTTTTAGGTATTGGGGTAACTCGAGATGTCTTCCACTGTAGGGGATATCTGGAAATCTCTAGTGACAGGTTGAAGATGTATAATAATGGCTCCTCTAATACCGATAAACAATCTTTAACTAAAAATGGCGGAATTTCATCTGGACCTGAAGCGGAGTAAGGTTTTAGTCGCCGCACTGCACGTTGTAGCTCCATTGCGGAGACTGTACCAACTTCGATGCGTGCTGCATCGGCCACACTTCCATTCATGTTACTCCGTTGGGCCGCGGCTATGTCAAGGTGAGGTATGTTTTGATGAGCTATGGCCGCTGCCAGAGAGCTAGTTAATGATTCGTCCATTAAACTTCCTCGTATTATTCCTATACCAAAAACTGGGGGAGTATTACCCTTGATTCCTATTTTTGCGGGTTTATCTGCGGCAGGTGCCCTAGCAGGCGGTGCAGCTGGTATTGCTAAGACCATAAATGAATTCAAGATGGCAAAAAAATTGTATGCTGAATCGAAGAGGCACAATGAAAAGATGGAAGCTCTGTGCATTGGGAAAGGGCTACACCTGTAACCGCATAAAGATGGGCTCGGAATTTTCGTATCGAAAGAAAAAAACTAAAATATCGGCTACCTAAACGAGCCCTGAGTAATTTGGACATTTTGAAGTACGGAAATAATATTCCCTATTTTAGAGGCGTCTTTATGAGAGATGAGCTCCCTAAACACCCATTTAAAAAAGAATGTGGAGTTATTAATTTAGATAGCTCTAAAAATCCAGGTTCTCATTGGGTAGCCTATGTAAAATACAATGATTATATTGAGTATTATGACAGTTATGGAAATCTTAAGCCACCAAAAGAATTTATAAAATATGTAGGTTCCAAAGTTCACTATAATTATGATAATATTCAACGTGATCATCCTTTCAATTGTGGACATCTTTGTTTAAACTTTTTGAAGAATTTTTGGTATAGTGAAAGAATAAAATAAGCAGAATCTTGTAAAAAAGTTCAGTATACAAGCATGTCTACTACGGTTACCATCTCTGGAAATAAATCGGAATTGGTTACATACTTTCAACCACCTCTACATTTATTTTATACATTACGCAATAATTCTAATCTTAATAATTTAAGTGCATATGAAATAGGAATCATAAAATTTTGATAAATACCTATTATTAATCGGTGCTACTTGTAAACAACGTTTTAACGTCATCGCAATAGCGCTCGGCACCGATTAGATAATTAATTATATACCTAGATTATTATTAATTGTAATCCTTAAATTCTAAGACTTACTTCTTACCTAAACTAGGTACTTGTAACCGAAATTACATTTACTTAATTAGTTTCAGTCGCCCCCACTTGACATTGGTGACAAAAGGGATTTCATTTTCGAAAATTGTACACTGTACACATTGTGGTAATTGGTAATTACTATTCCTTTCGTTCTTAGTAACATATAGTTACCTGAGAATTTATGAAAGTCAATACCTACTTCTGTGATAATAGTAGTAACAATTCTTGCGCATTTTCCTTTTCTTTTTTAACGTGTATTTTAGTAATAAATGAAAAAAGAAAAGTTTGCACCACACACACCAGGAAAAAGAAATCCCATCTGTAACATGTGGGAACAACTGGGAATAATGGCGAAATTAAAATCATTAATTGATCTTTTAAACACATTATATACTACTTCCTTATGATATATTAAAATTATTTTAAACTAATATACGCTTGCTGCGTAAACTAAATAATGTGAAGAAAAAGTAATAATTTATCTCTTCAGCTTTAAAGTCTGACAGATCAGAAATATAAGTAACCAGCCTTACAAAAACCAGACCTTGCCTTGCCAGACCCTATTAAACATAATCAATAAAACACATGGTTTCCAAGAGGCTGGGAAAATTAACTTAAGAGTTATCACTTATAAATAATATGCAAAATTAATTTCTAGCGCTATATTTAAACTTGTAAACATGCGCATATAACGATAATGAAAAAAAAATCTTTAAATGAAGAAGATTAAATAATTTATATCTTCTAGAACAAAAAGCATATCAAAATCAAATGATAGTTTATAAATACACATTCGCAGCCTAAAAATATATAGCAATCCTATAATCCAATTAAACTCCTAGGAGGATGTATCAACACCCTACAAAATACAAGTTGCGTTCACAATTAAGCTCAATTAAGGCAGCTCCCTATATTCAGCACCTACTGACCAATCACATTATAGTGACCAACCCCTTTTGGCCGCGAACTTAACAGAGTAATTGGTTACAGGAGAGGAATACTTTTTTAGTCTGGTAAATAAATGACTTCTTTAAAAGAAATATAATTCTTTAATTAAGCTTGCAATATTGAGCAATTTGGTGATTTTAGATTAGGTACGTATACTAGAATCAAATATAATAGAATTAAACCTTGAAATCAGATTCATATGACACATATTTTTTATAATTAAATTTAATTATAATATATATAATTTTCATATATATTATAAAGTATCCCAAAGTTGGTCAAAGCAGGTATAATTTTGCGTTCCGGTTTTACGATGGTGAAGTAACGTTTCCCCCGGACTGCTTTATAATATTATTATTATTTAATAATTGATCGATATTTATAACTTAATTTAATTTGTACGCATTCCGAATTTAATATCTTAGAACTACCTGCCACAAACCTATGTTCCACAAATAAATAATTTTGAATTTGAATTTATAACTCAGATAAGTTGAACAAAAATATTTATAAATCTTTACTTAAGTACATGAGTGACCTCTGCCAGAGGAGTGGTGTAAGTGCCAGGCTTCACCAAGTTCACCAGCTGTTCGGCGATCTCTTGACCAACTCGCACCTGAGCCTCTTTCGTGGACGCACCTAAATGTGGCGTAGCAATTACTGCTTTGTGCTGAATAATCTCTAAGGTTAGAGGATCTGTGGGAGGCTCCTGCTCGAATACATCCAGGGCGGCTCCTCCGACCTGTCCAAAATTCAGTGCATCCAGCAGGTCACGTTCTTGGATGAGACCACCGCGTCCCACATTTACGAGCTTGGTTCCCTTCTTGCACTGTTTCAACACATTTGCGTTGATGAAATTCTTGGTGGATTCAATAAGCGGCGTGTGAAGAGTGATGTAATCGGCGAGTGGCCAGATCTCAAACAGATCCATCTTGGTGGTGTTAAAGGTTGCGCATTGTTCCGTAGTGACGAACGGATCGTAGCCGATGATCTTCATTCCAAAGGAGTGCATGCGTACGGCGACCTCCCTGCCGACCCTCCCGAGTCCGATAATTGCAAGAGTCTTGCCGTCGAGTTCAGTGCCTGTATAGAGGGCACGGTCCCAGCGGCCGGCACGCAGCGCAGACGCAGCCGGTACCACATGTCTTGAAAGATTTAATATGAGGCTGCAAGTCAGCTCGCAGGCGCTCAGGGCATTCGCACCAGGGGCATTGATGACTCCTACTCCCCGCTGACCAGCAGCAGCGACGTCAATGTTGTCGACTCCGGCACCGGCACGGCCAACAACCTTCAGGTTTCTACCAGCTTCCAAAACCTCTTTGGTCACTTGCGATGCGGACCGAACAACCAATGCATCGTATTTCGGTATTTCTTGCAGGAGTTCTTCTTTGGTGATTTTTGCCTTATTTATGACACTAATGCCGTGTGAATTCAAGATCTCTGTGCAGTTGGCACCAACTCCGTCGACGACTAAGACTGACTTGATCTCCAAGACCATATTGCAAGGTTGAGGTGATGAGGAACCTGTATATTTCTTCGAGAGTTATTAGGGGATAGATTTATCTGGCCAATACGAGTGTGGTTTGCTAAACTTTTCAGTATTAAATTCAAGACCACATATTAACAACAGCAGTCTGTCTGCAATCAGAATCGAATGTGATCTTGTGCACGGTTCATACTGCAACGGATTACCAACTCATTTCATTCATGAATTTGTATCTGATACTGCTCCAGGTCATCACTACATAGAAAAACCGCAAAACGTTATTTACTATCCAGTAAACAAAAATATAGTTTCATCGATATCTGTTAGGATTGTTGATCAATTTGGTCACTGCATTAACTTTGGAAAATAACATATTCAGCTACGTCTTCATTTAAGAAAAACAAAATGATTGTTCATTATAAAAACACCCAAGTCAATGAAAAACCTCTTAGTTCTTCTACGATTGCTAAGGTGCAAACACGTAAGAAAAAAGTTAAGAAATTGACTAAAGCAAATATAGTTTCTCTTAAAGCCCTAGGGTTTAAAGTATGAATATACTACAGATTACGGAATCACCGCACTTCGACACTTCGATCGAAAGTTATGAAGTCCATTCGTACAATCCCTACAATAACAGCTTTAGAGAAAACGATGAAATCAGAATTCCCATCCACCAGCAAGACATATACGTATTACCATCAGCCAGTTCAATTTATGTCGAAGGACAAGCAAAGCTCTTCGGTAAAGATGGGAATCCGATCAAGAAAACTGTTACATTCACTAATAACTCTGTTTTGTCTTTGTTTCAAGACATCAGGTACGAAATAAATGGTATTGAAATAGACCGCATAAAAAACTCGGGAATAACGTCAACAATAAAATCATACATCTCATTAAATGAAGCAGAAAATAAAGTGGCCGCCTTATGGGGTTGGAATTTAGAAGGATTTCAAAGTGATGGTAATTTTAGTGCTGTGATACCACTAAATAAGGTTTTAGGGTTTGCAGAGGACTACAATAAAATTGTGATAAATTGCAAACATGAACTTATATTGAACAGAAGTAACACTAACTTAAATAGCGTTATTCTTACCGATGATATTGTACATTTTCAAATAGATATACACAGAATTCAATGGAGAGTGCCGCAAATAAAAGTATCGGACCGAGAACGACTAACACTTTTAAAACATTTAGAAAGAGATAAACCTATTCAGATGGCTTTTAGAAATTGGGATTTATATGAGTATCCATTACTACCTAAGACCATGAAGCATTCTTGGTCAGTTAAAACTGCTTCACAATTGGAAAAGCCTAGATATGTAATTTTTTGCTTACAAACTAATAGGAAAAATAATAAATCTAAAGACAGTTCACTATTCGATCATTGTGAAGTAGCAAACGTAACACTTTTCTTGAATTCACAATATTATCCATACGAACCTTTGAATTTAAAATTTTCTGAGAACAAATATAATATATTATATGAAATGTTTGTAAAATTTCGTCAGTCATATTACAACTGTCCAATAGACCCGTTGCTTGACTTAAAAGGGTTCAAAGAAAAAGCCCCCCTCTTTATTTTAGACTGCTCAAGACAAAACGACAGCCTTAAAACAGGTCCAGTGGATGTGAGGTTAGAAATTGAATGTTCTACAACAATACCAGATCAGACGGCTGCATATTGTTTGATTATAAACGATCGACTTGTGGAATATAAACCGCTCAGTAACATTGTGCGCAGGTTATCATGATTGCTATTGTAGATATTCAAGGCTTTAAAACAGAAGCAAATGAATTTATAGTAAAAGAAATCGCTATATTGCATAATAAAACAATACAAGGGTTTTTAATTAAGCCGCCGTTTCCATTTAAAAATTTAACGAAATCAGAAAAAAAGCAAGTTAGTTGGCTTCAACGTAACAGAAAGCTACATTGGAATGAAGGATTTGTGCCCTATTCCAATTATCAGAATTTGATTATAGATATTTTAAGAGATAAGTTTATCTACGTCAAAGGTTCAGAAAAAGTAATGTGGTTAAAGCATATTTTAGAAAATAGTAATCGTAATATATTCAATTTAGAAGATAAAGGTTGTTCTAGTTTGATAAGTTTGTACAATCAGTATAAATATTCTCAAGATGTATATAATTGTATTTATCATGACTCTGTATGTGCTTTAAAAAATGTATTGTGTTTAAATAAGTGGTGCTTGGAAAATAAAATTTTAAAATAAACATTTTCTTGTTTCATTTCTGTAAGGTAAAATTTAATGTATCTTAGAATTTTCTATCCCCTCCTAATCCTGCTCAATCATATAAGTTGCTGTCAATTTCGGGGGTAACTCATTATACGTTTATAATTATCAGTATCGAGAATTAGGAAGTAAATAAATATAGAACATGTCTCCTATTGAATACAAACCCCGATACGACATGTATAACTCGTATAAAAGGCGTGAATTTTCATTTAGTTATTATTGGGCAACAGCTGATACAAAAAAAAGATTAGTGATAGAAATGGCTGACGCTGGATTCTTTTATTATGGAAATAGTGTAAATGATAAGGCAGCATGTTTCTCATGTGGAGGTATTATTGAAGACTGGGAGATTTATGACGATCCTTGGATGCAACATGCTATACAATATCCTAAGTATTTTTATTTGAATGCTGTGAAAGGAAACGATTATATAATTAATGCGCGCATCTCAAATACAATATTAGACTCTTAGTCGTCGTCATCGTCGTTGTAGTATGATGAATCGTTCGCAGATCATAGTAGGAGGGTAAAATAACTGCCCAGTGTTATTTACTTGCAGATCACAACAGTAGTGTATGATTGGGGAGTTCGATCGAGCGAAGCGAGAGCAAGTGATCCAGAACCCCCAATTATACACTACTCTGATTCATTAGTTTGGAATGTGCAGCTGCGCGGTCATCGCAACAACACGATGATTCATTTGTTATTGACAATCAATGACACATTGTTTTGGAGTATGCAGGTGTGAGGCTACCATCACAACAGGATGACGCATCTATCCTTAACAATATTATTAAGGTTAGTATCCGTTATCTCGGCGCTCGTATATAAATGTAAATCGTCAATATGTAGCTCAAACTTTGTTTTCCCCAGTGAGTTAGTAAGTAACCCACCAAAGCCCTTCATGACTACATTAGAAGGCATAATAATTAACTGCAACCTTTCGATAATATCGACGCCTCCCACGCATTAGGTCGTAACGCTAAAAATGTAGTTTTTCAGGAGAGCCATTTTTGTGAACATTACTGTTATAGTTGATTTTTGAAACTTTTTCAACCGGTGTTTTTACACTATGCGATCAATAATAAGTCTAAGAACATTATACCGGGCTTTGGATGTAATAAAAAGAAATATTTATACAAAAATAGCAAATTTTAGCTTACGACCTTATACTGATTGCCAAAACGTCGTATCTTATTGTTACGACGTTATGCTTTTAATCAGACTGATATAGACAACGCGAATAAACTCGTATGTTTAAATTACGACCTAGATTCTTAGCGTTTCTATTTTTTTTTCATTTTCATTGAAAATTTGGTCATGCTATAAATCTAATTCCTTAAACTTAAGATTAAAAGAACTACATTATTTTAAGGCGAGCGGCATGTTAAGTACCGTTCTAAAATATTCAAAAATTCTTGATTTATTTAATAATACACCCTAGGATATCTTTCACCCCACAACATCCTTATTTTATTAATTATGTGAGAATTGGGTTGGTTTTGGTCAAGCTGCCGTTTCCTCATTCGGACACCCGCTGAGCTATCTGATTGGCTGCTGGTTCGCGTTTTTTACTACGCAACTCTCTCTCGACCGCCGCTCCGGCGCTCCGTACTTTTTTGAAGAAAAGTGTCGTTTTCGTTACCTTTGGGCCCAAATGACTCCCACACAATTTTAAGAGAATATCAACCAGCGCCTGTGAAGTACATGTGCAGAAGGATTTAGCTGAATTCAGTGTCTCATAGCCGATTGACCACGCCGCCGAGCCCTCGGAGCGCGAAGCGGTGGACAGGAGGTTTCTGGTAAGTTTGTTTCCGAATTCACACCCTTTTCTATCGCACAGTGCGTATTGGGCGATTTGTTGTTGTGTGTCATCGCCCAATGTTTGCATTAGCTTATGCTCACTCTTGCGTGGGACATAGCCGTCGCGTGAGTAGTACATGAATGTTGTGTGCGTGTATGTGCCGTTTCCCTTGCTGCAGCTATGTAAACATAGGTCGCAGTGCAGTGGCGGCGGATATGGGTTTGTGTTGTGGAGTCGTATTGTTTAAGTAGGCCGCGTGTAGTGTGGGGCGGCGTACTCAGGGTCAGTCCAGTGGTGGGGCGATGGCAGCGTCCGCAACTAGGTCGCGCGGGAAACGTTTGGCGTCTGGTGGTCATGCGTGCCAAGGGGCCAGGTCCTTGACGTGGGGCCTGGCGGATTTGTCGGCGCGTAGGAACATCTTCTTCGCCATCCCCGTGACGAAGTTGTCGATGCTCTCGACTCGCAGATCGCAGTGTATTACCGCATTTCACACGTAGCGGGAGCGCCGGTGATGATGCGCAGGGAGATGATCTGCTGCGCACGGAGGCTCTTGCGGTGGGTCTCGCACGTGAGGGCGAGCCTACACTACACCCCCAGCTTGACGCGGAGCGGCAGGCGCGAGGAGAGCACGGGACGAAGGAGATGACGGGTCGCTCGTACCCGTGCGACAGTGTTGCGGACGTGCGGCCCATGGTGAGTCAACGATCGAGCGTGACGCCAAGGTACTTGGCGGTCCGCGTTCACTCGATGTCGGCCCCCCGGAGTCGCAGTTTCGGAGGGAAGTGGCGTGCGCGCGTAGTGACGATCATAGCCTGTGCTTTCCCCACGTTCACCGACAGTCTCCACTTGCTGAGCCAGTCAGGGAGGTCGTCCAGTGCGCGCTGCATTTTGACGGCCGCGTGTTCGCCCGTGAGTGAGGTGGTGATATACGCGGCGTCGTCTGCGTACAGCGCGAGCGTTGCAGTGTTCGTGGCGGGAATGTCGCCGGTGTACAGTGAGTACAATACAGGCGAGAGGCGACTTCCTTGGGGTACTCCGGCAGTGATGGGATGCACGGGTGACGTCATGTCCTTGCAAAAGCCTTAGGTATATGTCGGCGCTGAGTGAT
Organism: Shargacucullia verbasci; assembly: GCA_947562105.1. Classification (NCBI taxonomy): domain Eukaryota; kingdom Metazoa; phylum Arthropoda; class Insecta; order Lepidoptera; family Noctuidae; genus Shargacucullia; species Shargacucullia verbasci. Next base: position 6,202,779 of record OX387281.1, read on the forward strand.
AAAGTTGTTTGCGAACGCGCGCACGTGCAATGTGATGCTATCGTACCACTCTATGAGTCTGGCGAGGTGGAGACGGACCGGTCAACTGTTTTATAAGGTAGCGCGCTGTGCGAACATTTCAGTAGCAAGCACCCAGCGTGGAATTCCAACGTCGCAAACGCAGCGGGGAATCGACTCTTTGCCGACGCGGAGGCCCGAGAATACGACGTTTCCGGACCCGAAGCTCCCACACACTACCCGGACCAAGCCGCCCACCTACCCGACGTGCTGGACATCGTCGTACACAGCGGCCTACGCTGCCAGATCGCGCAGCACGTACTGGACGACGAGCAGCAGTCGGATCACCAGCCCGTGCTCGTCATCCTGGAAGCCGACACCACCCGACTCGCTCGTCAAGCGCAACGTCCCAACATGGACTGGGACCTCTACGCAAGAAGGATGGAGACCACAACGCCTACTCGGCCGGTCACCACGGCCGCCGAGGTGGACGAGCTGACGGACGACCTCACTGCCTGCATTCAGAGCGCCCTAGAGTCGGCGACCACTGCGACTAGCGGGGACGGTACTCAGCGCTCCCCACACACATCTCGCGTATGGTCGCCGACAAAAGGCGCCTGCGCAGGCAGTGGCAACAAAACAGATGCCCGTCCCTTAAGACGCAGCTCAACCGGCTCACCGAGGGTGAAGGCCGAGCTCCAGGCACACATCACCGGGACCTGGGAGAGGTACATTGAGGAGGCCGACAGCGACTGGCCGTCGGTACACAAACTGTGCCGCCGCCTCACGACTCGGAAAAAAAATGATGAACAGAAAGAAGTGGAAGAGAAAACAGACCAGGCTGTTTAAGAGGTTAAAAGCAAGAAGTCTGCTGTTGCCACGACTCACAACATACCAGACAGTACCATTCAGCCGCCAGCCAACATTAAAGCGGACAACAAGCCGTACATGTTAAGAAATACCAAAGATAAACTTGGAAAAAAAATGATGAACAGAAAGAAGTGGAAGAGAAAGCAGACCAGGCTGTTGAAGAGGTTAAAAGCAAGAAGTCTGCTGTTGCCACGACTCACAACACACCGGACAGTACCATTCAGCCACCGGCCAACATTAAAGCGGACAGCAAGCCGTACATGTTAAGAAACACAAAAGATAAACTTGGAAAAGAAAATGATGAACAGAAAAAAGTGGAAGAGAAAGCAGACCAGGCTGTTGAAGAGGTTAAAAGTAAGAAGTCTGCTGTTGCCGAGATTCACAACACACCGGACAGTACCATTCAGCCACCGGCCAACATTAAAGCGGACAGCAAGCCGTACATGTTAAGAAACACAAAAGATAAACTTGGAAAAGAAAATGATGAACAGAAAAAAGTGGAAGAGAAAGCAGACCAGGCTGTTGAAGAGGTTAAAAGTAAGAAGTCTGCTGTTGCCGCGATTCACAACACACCGGACAGTACCATTCAGCCACCGGCCAACATTAAAGCGGACAGCAAGCCGTACATGTTAAGAAACACAAAAGATAAACTTGGAAAACAAAATGATGAACAGAAAGAAGTGGAAGAGAAAGCAGACCAGGCTGCTAAAGAGGTTAAAAGCAAGAAGTCTGCTGTTGCCGCAACTCACAGCACACCGGACAGTACCATTCAGCCGCTGGTAAATATTAAAGCGGACAGCAAGCCGTACATGTTAAGAAACACCACTGATAAACTTAAAAGATTAACTAAAAAAATTAACTTAAAAAAAAAACTAACGGTTTATTTTACGTATTACGAAATAAAAGTTATTGTCACATTAAAGTTTACTTTTTCATCACTTCATCAACACAGATTAATTCGTAACTTTATCACAGTGGCAAATTCCATACACAGTTTCTAACAATTACAGTTTATTTACTTTTGATAACAAGTTTGCACTTCTCGTAGATCAGTTTTATGTTAAATTAATAATAATAATAATAATATGTTTATTTTCTCACCACAATATAATTACATGGTTTCTTAGGCAACATAATACATACAGGTTTGTATATTGTGGGAGACTGGTGCCTAAACTAGGCTTGGGGCCTGTATTTCAGGACACCAAAACGTTAATTAGGTTTTACATACACTTTTGCAAACAGTTATTGGTAATAATTATACACTTTTTTTTTTATCTTTATTACATAAAAAAGGGTTTGATCACGCAGTGATCATGCCACCCCTATAGGAAGATACAACAAAAAAATATGTAGATACTAACTTAAATCTAAAATTAATTACTGTTAATTTAATACAGGTAGGTACTGATTTCGAATTACCTTTTATTTAACGCAATTTTAACTATGTTGTACAACATTTTAGCTTCCTCAGATACCGGTGAAGCCAGAATGCTGTTACAAAGTCCAACAGAGTGTAAAGTATTTCTTTTTAATTTCTCAAACTCTTTTCTTGCTTCACTGTTCCGGACACATTCCACCAAAATGTGATATACATCTTCTCTAATGTTACACACATCACAGTTAGGAGAAGTATTCTTTTTCATCATGAATATAAAACTATTTAATGGGATATGTCCGGAGCGAAGTCTTAAGGCAGTCAAAACATCTTGTCTCGATAGATTTGAATCGCCAAACCATAACAATCTGGATGGATGTGGTTGCATGGTTTTATACCATATACCTTTAGTGCGAGATCTTTCATCAAAATACTCATTCCAAATTTTAATGCAGTTATTTTTTATTGTACGAAACAGATCCGAACAATAAGTAAAAATTAAAATAATTTAGTAAAAAAAATTCCCAGGTATGTAGCTTCCTTTGCTAATTGATCGACTTCTGTGTTACCTCTCAAACCAATGTGAGATGGTATCCATTGAAGAACAATGTTTTTACTGCTAGATTTTAATTGAATGATAGATTTCAAAATGTTGTAGGTGATCCTCGAAAATTCGAGGTACACCGAGTCAAATGTTGTAAAGCACTCCTCGAGTCTGTAAATATAACGTAATTACCAGAATCAAAGGATTCAATATATGAAATAGCTTCTGCTATTGCGATTAATTCGGCATTCATGATGGAGATTTCGAAAGTTTTAATTTTTAGTTTAATGTAATTTTTAGTTTGGGGGCAAAGAATGCTGCTCCAGCAGAATCACCAATTTTGGAACCGTCAGTATAAATGACGTAAAAATTATAATTTAACATAAATTCTGAACAAATACGATTTAATACAGCAATATTGTAATGACGTTTTGAATGTTCTAGTACTTTCATGAAAGGTCTCACCACGTTTGATAAATCCACACTGCTCACCCATGTATCAAGACGGAAAATGTCAACTATTTTACTGACATGGATAGGTATATCTTGAAAATCTTCAAAGGACGCCAGAAGCAAAGGTTTAAGTCTTAAGCCTCCAATAATAATTTTGACAGAGACGATGTAGGGTCTCAATCATGTTAACGGTTTCATTACTTTCTAAAGACATTGATTTAAGCCAAAATTTTGATGCCAAAAAATACCTCCGAGCTTGCAATGGCTGAACCAAAAGTTCACTCTCCAGCACATGCACAGGGGTACTCCTCACAAATCCACCAACAAGTCGCAAAAATTGGTTCTGTGTCGTTTGTAATTTATTTAAATGTGTAATACAACTAGTGCCGTACAAGAAACTGGCGTAGTCAATTCTACTACGAATTAAACTTAAATATAACCTTCTTAAATGAACAGGATACATCCCCCATCCACTCCCAGCCAAAACTTTAAATATATTTAAATAGGTAGATATGTTTTGTTTAATCTCATTGATATGCTTTGCCCATCTAAGACTACGGTCTAACCATACTCCTAAATATTTAATTTTTTCCACAACCTGTAACGAAACATCATTAATTTTTTGTCTAACCGGCTCCCTGATAAAACTCGTTTTAAAAATGCACACCTTACTTTTTGAAGGAGAAATATCCAAACCTATGTCCCTAAGTAACTTGAAGATTTTGTTGAGAGCCAATTGTAAAACATTAAATATATCTGTCAATTTATTCCCTGAAGCATATAAAACGAAATCATCGGCATATTGTGAGATAAATAAATTATTAGAAGTTATAGACTTACAAATGTTTAGTGTGACAATATTAAACAGCAAAGGGGATAAAGGATCCCCCTGTGCTAAACCACGACCAGTTTTCCGACACATTATTGAGTCGTCTGTTTTGATGCTTAGATTTCTCTCCTTAAGAAAATTCCACAAGTAAGTGCATATTTTTGAACACACTCCCAAGTTATCCATAACCTGCAATTGATTTATCACATCCACATTATTATACGCGTTGTCGATGTCTAGAAAGCAACCCACGGTAGCTAATCTGTTGGAGAAACCTATCTGAAAGTTTGTTACTAAACTAGTGAGATTATCTAGCGTGGAGCGACATTTTCTAAATCTTGTAGTGTACTTCGATAAAAAATTATTTTTCTCAATGTACCATTCTAGTCAATTGAGTAGAATGCCATGAAAAACTTTACACAAACAGGAAATCATGGATATTGGACGTAAGGATGAAATACTTTGTGGATCTCTTCCAGGTTTTGGGATCGGAGTGATAGTTATTATTCTCCATTGATTGGGTACAAAACCATTTGCGTAAAACTTATTATACAAGGAAATTAATAACGTTTTTCCATTCTGAGGCAAATGCTTTATCATGGAATATGATATGTTATCCTGACCGGGCGACGTGTCTTTCATTCTTATACATTTTTCTAATTCTTGTATCGTAATCGGAATTTCAATCGTCGGATTACAAGAATTAAATGAGAGATCCGATGGAGATACATAATCAGGCGTTAAACTATTAAGAAGACATTGTGCTCTAACTTTACTAACACACTGTCTCGAAGATATGCAGCCTTTAAGCCATTTCATTTTGTTCCATACTTCCTTTGAAGAACACGATTGATCAACATTAGAACAAAATTGTTGCCAGCTTTTAATTTTAGCGTTACGAATTAAATTCTGTGCAAGACGGATTTTATTTTGTAAGCTATCGTAATGTTGAGGAATAGGATTGCGCCTGAAAATCGAAAGAGCTAACCGCCGTTCAGCCACAGCTTTAGATAATTCGGGCGTCCAGTAAGGTTTAGGTATAAAATTACTGTTAGGATTTGTGTTTAGTTTAATGTAACGTATATGTAATTCTGTAGCCAGGTATATATTATCCACAAAAATATCATAACTCTTCTGTAAATCATCATATTCTGTCATGTTAGAGTAAAGTTCATTTAATAATTTTGTATACGAAATCCAGTCAGCTTTTTTGTAATTTCTTAATAAAACTGGTGTAGATAGATTCTTAATAGTAGAAGTAATTTTGATAACTTGATGATCGCTACCCAAAGACTCGTTCATCACGGACCAGTTAAATTTTAAACCTATATCGGATGACGCTAACGATATATCCGGGGAAGACTGCTGCAGACCTCCATTGACTAATTTTATGCGAATATTTTGACCATCATTCAATGTAACAAACGAGCAATCAAACAACGTATCAAATAATTGAATACCCCTTTGATCCTTCTTTGTAGACCAATTAGTGTGGTGACTATTAAAGTCGCCAAATATCACAGTTTTGTTATTGAAATTAGATAATAACCTATCCCAATAATTTTTTGTGGTACTTACAGAGGGAGAGCAGTATAATGATACTATATTTTCAATATGGTCGCAATTATATAGTCTGATACAAATGATTTCTATACCAGGGTTACCGTGTGTCATAGGTATCACGTGCGACTTGATGGATTTGTGAGAAAATATTGCAACACCTCCATAGCCATCATTTCTATCGATCCTGAAGATATTGTACCCATTTACCTTCAGATTACTATCTGGGTCCAACCACGTCTCATTTACAGCAGCAATGTGATTTTTTTCCTGGATAAACAAGTTCTCTAAAGAAACAATTTTAGGTTTAACACTCTGTGCATTCCACTGAATTATATTAAGTTGTACTATATGGTTTTTCTTACCCATTGAAATAATCTAATATTTTTCCTAAAATAGGCCAATCTGAAATATTCTCAACAACTACTAAAATCAACCACTCTAGACAACATTTAATTATAGTATTTACTTTTTCTTTTATTGTACCTTTTTTTATAAATAAAATTTATTTTATTCTTGACAACAGTTCTGCAAAGTTCACTTCTTTTTTTCTAGATTGCATAGGAGAAGGAATGTCTGAGGATTGGCTATCATTATCATCCTGAGGCATAGAAGGCATGAACGGTGTCGGAGAACGATTTTTCTTTCGTGTTTGCGTCTTGGCAGTTTTAGGTTTAATTTTAACCTGCGCAATCGAAGCATAAGTAGGCGAACTTTTTTCCTGCACTTCTGTAGCTCCAAAGTGATCAAAGGCGGCTGTAGATTCCTCTATTTCTTGAGTGTATTTTATCTCTTCTTGTTGGGTAATAGGAGACTTTGTTGGAACATATATGGATAAAGCTTTTGAATATGTACAATTGAAGTCAGCCATTAGTATTTCTCTTTCTTTAATGTACGCTGGGCAAGATCTATCAAACGACATATGCTTCCCTGAACAATTAGAGCATTTAAATGACTTAGGGTCACAGTTTTGGTGATTTTTAGTGCATTTGGGGCATACTATATTAACAGACGGGCAAAATTTTGCTGTGTGTCCCAACTTCCAGCATCTCGAACATTGATATACCGGGTAAACATACGGTTCAACTTTGATTCGTAAATTGTCAACGTAAATATATGCTGGTAAGAATGAACCCATAAAAGATAACCGAACCGATTCACTGTCAGACCATCCTTCTGTATCTGTATTCCGCCGCAATAACCGTTTAACAGCCATTAATTTAGCTTGATTAGGGTAAGAAATATTTTTCAAAATATCTTCTTCTGATAACTCTAACTCAATGTCTCTGATAACACCATACGAAATGTATTTTTCCGTTGCACGATGGATCCTCCAACCTCTACTGATAAGATTCTGGCATGATTCTAATTTCGATGCATTTATTTCATTTGTCACATCGACTCTCACTTTATAAGGGTTAATATACTTTACTTGTTTATGTCTGTAATATCACATTCCTTAAATAACTTCGCTAAAGCAAATTGTTTCGGCATTTTTTCCTTACTAAAAATGTAAATTTGTACAATATCTTCCATTTCTTTTAACTTTTTTTCCTTTATTTCCAACTATAGTCCATTTTACACCTTCTTCTTCTTCATGATCTTCTCGCGTTCTTTTTATTGGTCTAAAGAAATTACTTTCACCCATAATTTCTTCTTTTTGTGTAAGTTCAATTAATCTTTTTTCTTCTATCTCCTCCATTTCATCCTCACAAACGGACTCGTTTTGAAATAGCTCATTACTATCAAAACCTTTATTAGATAGTTCATAAGCCATTATAGCGAGCGCAAATAGAACACATCATTAACAATAACCGGTCCCGGCCTTGAGACCTCGCTCGGATTTGCACCGCGATGATTCACTTAAATTAATGCGTAAACAACTAAATTATCTAAATGTACTTTTAAACGCGGCTAACTCGTACGAGCGCGGCACTGACACTGAATTATACATTATTTTTGGACTATTTAGGCAACTATTACTATTTTTACGAAATTTAAATATACGCGGACAATGTTTACATCGGGCAGCACCCTCTGTCCATTCATAAATAACGTAGAATCTCAATCATCCCGAATAATTACAAAAATACCAGATCTGATTAAGACATTTAAGGCAGGCAATAACCAGCCTATACTGTACATACCGTTCTACACTGAAAAAGCCACAATATGTCCAGCTACTACCCTACTGTCTTACATTAGCAGAACCGCCCAGGGCTGCGTAAACATGAAAATCTAATTATTACATTTAAAAAACCCCATAACGTTGCAAGTACACAATCCATCAGCAGGTGGATTAAGGCAACTCTGAAGGACTGTGGTATTGATAATTCCATATTCTCGGCGCACAGCACTCGCCATGCCTCCACATCCAAGGCTCATCAACTAGGCGTCAATATCGATATTATTCGAAAGACTGCCAGGTGGAGCGGTACCTCCAGGACGTTTGGAAAATTTTATCACAAATCCATAATCAATAATGATGATCAGACATCCTTAGCAAGAGCAATATTAGATAACAATTAAACATTATTATCCCCGCTATATAATATTACAAGCGCTAGAATGCCACTTATGTTGTACTAATATGATTTCCTACTGATTATAATACATAATTAAAAGAGAAGTCATACTCATTGTTATGTTTCTTCCTAACGAAAGATAAATAAACGATCACGAGTCAATTCAATCAATTTTGTTTATTTATATACTAACTGTGATATTACCGGAATTAACTCTCAACATCTACATGTGTTAAATAATATATTTATTTCAGGATACTTATCGCGAGGACGAGGTGCGAGTATAATTGATGATTAAACGAACTTACCAAGTGAAGTTCTATCATAATTATACGAAGCACCTCGTCCGAAGAGATAAGTATCTCCCTCCCAACCCCATCAGTTCTTACCCTGTCAAGTACCGGTAATATCACAATATCGTAACTCTAAACTAAATGACAATGGCGGATTGGCAGTGTTGCCAGTGAGACACCGGGGTGAACAGAGACCTAAATGTTTTTTGTTTTTTTTCCCTACTATTAACTATTAAACTACTCTAAACTAATGTGCAACGAGCGGTAGCACCTTGCGTTACTACATGTGTTAAATAATATATTTATTTCAGGATACTTATCTCTTCGGACGAGGCGCTTCGTATAATTATGATAGAACCTCACTTGGTAAGTTCGTTTAATCATCAAATATTTATCAAATAACTGAATTATTTTATTAACCAATTTATTTATTTGGTTTTTGAAATTGATTGTTCACCAGAACTGATTGAAATTAAGTTTTATAAATTTATGTTTGAATGAAAATAAACATTTCATGTCAGCTTTGCCCTGAAGGGGTGATATCGATTTTTGTTTCTAAGGAGCTATGATATCCGTATGATAAAAATAAGTGTTATCTGGTGAGTTTCATAGACAATAAACAATGATGGCTGGTCAAACTAGGGATTCAAAATGATTTCCGATGAACACGCGCCGTATTCTTCTGATTTAAATACATCTGTTCTTATAGTCTCTCGTCCATGTAGATCTTTTACATACAAATTATATACAATACATAGAAATTTTAAAAATAAAAGATTTTCGCGCTCCATCTTGACAATGAATTGAACCCTCACAAAAGTTTGGGCCAACAGGGAGGTAGATAGTGGTGCGTCGATATGACAAATGTCATGGATACGTGTCTGGTCCCATAGACCTCGCATACGGCAATCAGACTGTCTGCTAAAATAACTATTAGTCTGCGGGGTATTCAGTCACGTAAATTATGACTTGAGGATATTTAAGGAGGTACCTGAATAATATGTAAATTTACAGTTGTAATGTCCTTGTTCTTAAACACTTTGATAGATACACGTTCGATGGTGTACCAACGGGATCGAGAACAAAATAAATGATCATGTATGAAACGAAATTTAATCTTTGGTGTTTCTGAGGACGTTCAATCGTTGATGTTTAAATACCTAGTTAAAAGATTTTCGTGAAGCCTTAATAAATACAATTCCTCTTTATTGATACAAATATAAAAAAATATAAAAACCACCTTCAAAAAACTCAAAAACGAAACTAACTAAAAAGCAAAAAAAAAATGTTATATTATACAATATAGTAGTTGAAGAATATTGAAGTCGGTGCCGAGAAAAACATAAAATAATAAATAAAAAATATACCTTGCTGTTATAATAGCGACATTGAAACAACGAGTTCACGTAAAAATTGTCGAGCGCGAGGCGAATTGTGTGTCGGACACGACAAATGCACTTCGCCAATCGAAAATTAAAAATTAGAACAAAATGTTAATAACATTTATTGCGTTCTATTCTTTTTCATTCTCAAACAAATTATAGTGATAGTACCGACGTCCTAAAATTGGCTAAACCAGACTATACTCGCAATAACTAAATTCTATATTCGCCTCACAAAGCAATGCAATCTTTCACTAGTTGTGATATAAGATTTTATTAAATATAATACTAATTTGATTTGATTAAATTTCATAAATAGGTTCGCCTCCTACCACTTTGGGACCTAATACTCTCATTGTCGAAGAGTTAGTGCACGAAATGCCTACACGTACTACGTACTTCGGGGGTTACAGGCGTGGCGATATTTTAGTAGTTTAGGAATAGGTTTAGGGCTTGACTGCTATCTTGGTGAAGTATTTTCGCTTTACTATTTGATATGTGAGCTAGATATATGACTGAGATTAATCCAAAAGGCTGGTCCTTCCATATATCGTCACATCTATAGTCCCCAAAGACGTACGTGGAGGCATAATTTCGTACTCCCGCGGTTCGTCAATCATGGAAGTAGGTCCCAAGGTGGTAGGGGGCAATATACGTTTAGAAACTTTGCGGAAAGGAGTACACTTATGTATGGTTTTCTTAATTTATCAAGACTAACTTTTACTTTCATGTTTTTTTTATATATTTTTTATTTTGTGGAATGGCAACTTGAGAAAGTAACAGGGTCAGCTTGGATGCGTGGTCAGCAGGCGGAGAACCGAGTGTAATGTCGGAACTTGGGATAGACCTATTTCAAGCAGTGGACTGTGGATGGGCTGAGTTGACTGATTAACTCACAAGTCTGAGACGTTCATAGTGCTAGTATCGTGGTGATTGAATTATTATTATTTTTATTTAATGTTTTTATTTAATACAACACCATAGGGTACATGTGTATGTATACTCGCATGTAGTGTGCCACGCCATCGCAAGCGGTGGTACAGATATAGATAATGTTTAACAAAAATTTGAATATTCGTTTGATATAATTTTGGTGGATTATGATCATAGTTCCTGTTGTTTTTACGCTTACCTCTTCATCTACCTCATTTTATTTTGTTCAAGTTATTTACTAACCGGTTGTTGTAACTTCAATGTATTGGGTTGTTCGGAAAGTAATTAAAAAAAATATAGCTTAAAAATAAAACTTATCCCAGTATTATCTTCACTAGTAATCAACTATATTCAACATTCAATCCTATAAATAATTTAATGCGGAACATTGACCAATTTGATATTACTGTCCCAATCACGTGTGTCCCTGAGGAATGTACCTCTTATCTTAAATATCCTAAACAATACTTGAAGATTTTACAACAGAACATTCGTAGCCTAAACTGTAACTTCCAAGAGTTACACGTTCTGCTTAAAAAGCTGGAATTATCATGTGATATAATTGTGCTTTCTGAATGTTGGTTATCGTGTGTTCTAAGCGTACTGTTATATATATTGTTGGATCCCTCAAGATCCAATACAGGTAGTTGGGTTCTTTTGCTGCCACCAGGTATTCTTTTAGCGTTAGAACACCAGAAACGTTGTTGGAGATTCTTTTGGGTTAAATGGCAGGGAATTCCAAGAACTGCCTGTGTCGTAGTAATTCCAGATGATTAGCAGGTCTGGCTCGTCTTCATATGTTCATAGGCTGGTCGGCCTAGAAGACACTGCAGGTTCCCTCGATTGACCGGTGAAGTGATTGTCCTTATTGTAGAGGGCGTTGCGCCTTAAGGACGTGGATTGACTTCAGACAAAAGAGACTCTTGATTTGAATCTTCCTTTATTAGTCAACTCACTAACACTAGCACAATCTTCTAATATACAGGAATACTTGACTTGATAGTAACTACACAGGTTGCTGGTAGACTAAGAAGTGTGACTTAAAAAGTGACGAGCGCGGCGACGCGCCGTCTTTATATAGGGTCCGATGTTGCATCATGATTTCTCGTGGATCTTTCTAGAAAGACTGTTTTACTTGCGCAGTAATTTTATAGCTTTCTAAGAAATGATGCGCTTTAGAATATGTGATACCGTGATCTTTCTAGAAGCTTGCGCAATGATTTCATGGCTTTCTAAGAATGATGCGCAATTGTAATTTGAGAAGTGCGCAGTTGGGTATGCAACACCTACCCCCTTAAAATTTTTGTTAATTTGTTTTTAATATTATTAACAAAAATTTGAGAGTTAGAAAATTCGAGAATACAATACAAAAATAATTATGATTTAGGACTTGAAATTATATGATTTGTAAGATTTAAGTTTATACAATTCAAAATTAAATGTCTTGTACGATTTGGATATGATGTGTTCATATGTACAAGAATTTACTTAAGATTAAGTTTATATAATAAGATTTTTTAAGATTGTATAAGAATTGCTTAGAATTAGTTATATAATGATAGGCTTGTACAAAAATTTACTTAGATTAAGTTTATATAATAATAAAGATTTTAAAATAAGTTTGTACAAGAATTATTTAAATTTAAGTTTATACAATGAAATGATTTGTTAGAATTATAAGTTGTACGATTTAGATACGATGTTTTGTCGTATAAGTTAGGTACAACGAATGATTTGACTGAATGCAATGATAAGAGAATTGGAGAATTGTACGAGTTAGATACGATACAATGTCGTATGAGTTAGGTACAATCTCGTGATTTGATTGAATACAATGATAAGAGAATTGGAGAATTGTACGAGTTAGATACGATGCGATGTCGTATGGGTTAGGTACAATCTCTTGATTATGATTCGAAGATCTGGAAAGATCTCTTCTTGATTTGTAGTCTTCTCTCTGATAGTGAAGACGTGGACCTCGTTGGAGCACTTGGTAATGCTGGATATTCTGGAGGTACTTCGATTTCTCTTGGTGATTCTTCTCGCGGTCGTGTCTGATATCTCACGACATATTCTGGTCTTGATTCTGGCTCTGTGGTACAGCATTGATTGTAAATGCGTATACAAGGTCCGCAGAGTTCATTAGATTCTTTAGTGAAGCATAAGAATTTCTTCAGGAATGTTATGATTCCACAACATTTCATAAGATTGTAGATTATTATTATGAGTATGAGTCCGGTGATTGCGTAGAATGCTGTTGTAAACCATTGAGAATGTTTGATGATGAATGGTTCTTTCAAATGTTGTTGAAGGATTTCGTCTACTTGTTGTAGTTTATGTTGTGCGTATTTCAATTCGTGAAGATCCAAGTTTGAGAATTTGATTGGATCTAATTTGATTTCTTCAGTGATGTTGTTTCTTAGTTTAATGCAGCAGTCATCTTCTGTTATGTCGATTAAGGGTATCTTGTTTGTAAGATTTCTTGTGATGAGATTTGCTTGAGCTTCGAGGATTGCATAATTTGTGTAAGCTTTGCAGTTTTCTTCAAGTTCTAGGATACCCATTGCTTTTAAAGTTTCTTCTTTTGTTTCTTCATTGTAACATAGAATTGATATTGTCATTGGTTTTGTTAAGATGTATAGCCATTGATTATGTCGTAGAGGATGCCATATTTCTGTGTCCACATACACTGTTCTTATTTGGCAATCCTTGGGAATACTCCGCGTGTTTGAAGTGAAAAGTTGAATTTCGCATCGTGGATGGTCTATTCTTCTCGAGATAGGAATTTCTTTGCAAATGAATTTTTCTTCTTCGTATTCTTGACATTTGTTCAGATCATTGAGTAAAGAGTAGACCGTGATTGATTGTGATATTAGGATGTAAGGTTTGTAAGGTTCGATATATGATAGGAGTTCGGTTTTTTCTTTATGTGGAGTAGGAAGAGGGAACATTTGATATAAATTATAAGGTTCTAAGTTTGAGATTGGGATATCGAACGAAATAATTAGTAAATTTTCTTTTAAGAAAGCTCTTGGTTTAATTATTTTATAATATTTATATACGTTGTTCATATTTGGTTCCATCGGAAGATTATAATGAGATTCTATTTTCTCTAATTCATTTTTAAGATCGATTGGAGTTAGTATTTTATAATTCATTAATCCGTTTGATATGTAAGTTAATGAGTTTAAGTAATCATTCAAGATTTTACTTGTTTCGGTTACCATTTCGGTTAGAAGAATGATATGATCGATGATATCAAATTCGAAGTTTAGTTTTTCTTCATTATTTACAGTTTGTTCTGAAAATTTATTAAACTTTTTAAAGTTGTTATTCATGATGTTTATGTCATTTTGTAACGATAACATGGAATGATTGAAATTTGAGATAGTAGAAGAGATAACATTTACTTGACTTTTCATTAAAGTTTCTACTTCTCGTTGATTATTCATCAATGTTTTAATTGAATCGGTATAAAATTCGGCATCATCTGCATCTGGTGTGCCAAAAAGCCATTTAAGTGCTATTCCGATTCCGTTGATTATTCCGCGTTTAGCACGAATTGAATTACCTTGATATTGATGCGAAATTATTAGGTAATCGTTCATCATTCGTTTAATATCATTCCCGATATATCGTAATGAAGTGGTACAATGAGTTTGAAGATGGTCTTTCGATAATCTCATACAGAGATTTGAAGATTTAACATGAAATTTATTTACAGATTTTAATCTATCATTTAATAAAGAAATGTTATTAAAGGTAAGTAAAGTGAATTTTTGGTTGCTTAGTTTAACTGTTCCTATATGATAAAAGAATATCCCACTAGATTTCTCAATCGGATAGATTTTATAACCAGTAACGAGGATTAAGTATAAGGATAAGAATACGATTGTGTTATGCATTTTCTGTGTTCTGTGTACCTGGAACAATATAAGGTTTTAATAGATTAAAATGATAAGTTTTTGTTTTATTTGGTGATATGCTAAGGGTCGCAGTTTTATTTTCATGAACTTGAATAATTTCATAAGGACCTTTATAATTTTTCTTTAATTTTTTATTTTGGGCTTTAGATAGCGCATCGTATACAAGAACCTTGTCAGTTTCTTTAAATTTATATTCTTGTTTGTGAGTTTTGTCATAATTTTGTTTAGAATTAGTTTTGGCTTGGAGTTGAGCATCTTTGGCGATCTCTCGTAGTTTAGTAATTTTATTTTTGATTAATTGAGAGAATTCGTTATAGTTTTTTGTTCTTGGGTTTTTAGGAATCTTTGGGTCTTGTCCAAAGACTAATTCATAGGGGGTGAATGAAGTACTTTTTTGAATATGGGAGTTATAAGCGTATACGGCTTGGTTTAGAAACATATCCCAATTATTTTCATTTTGATTTACGTAACATTTAAAATAGTCTTTTAGTACTAAATGGACTCTTTCTAGTGATCCATTTGTTTGGGGGTGATAAGGACTTGTTGTTATTTTGTTTACGTTTAAAAGTTTTGTAAATTCTTGGAAAGTTACCGAAATAAATTCTCTTCCTTGATCTGAGAGTATACTTTCTGGGAAACCGAAATTTGTACAATATTTGAGAAACTTTTTAGCTACGGTAATGGCATCATGCGTACGAAGCGAGTAGGCTTGGACGAATTTTGTTAAATCGTCTTGTAATGTTAAGATAAACCTTTTGCCGTTTCTTGTTTCAGGTAAAGGACCAACGATATCTAACGCGATTCTTTGATTGAATTTCGATGATGTTGTTGTAATTTCCATTGGAGATTTATTTGGTTTGAAGTTTGTTTTTGATTTTTGGCAAGTTTCGCAAGTTTTAATGTGATTTTGAATATCCTCTTTCATATTGTTCCAAAAATAGTATTTTTTTATTTTATCGTAGGTTCTCTGAAAACCTTGATGTCCTGAAATTGGATGATTATGATGTTCTAATAGGCATTCTTTAATTTCATCTAAAGTTTTTAATTCGATTCTTTTATCACTAAATAGTGTATATTTGATCCCTTTAAATAAATATTCGAGCATACAATAAAATGCTTGTGTGGTCTCGTTTGATATGTCTTCGTTTATTTTGGAAATTGTAAAAGTTTTAATATTATTTATATTTAAAAGAAGTCTTAAATCTTTTAGGGATTCATAAAGAGTGGAATAATCTATTTCATCCTGAATATTTTCTTTAATGTAAATGAGGAATATTCTTTGATGTGGTCTGACAAATGTTTTAATTTCTTTTAATCGTCCTGTTATGTCTTTTTCAGGGAATGATTCTTTAACGTATTCCATTCCTAAATTGTCAATATTCGCGTCACACGATGTTAATAATATAAGAACTGGGATTTTAGTTATTGGTTTATCTATATCGTATGGTTCAGTAATTATTGCATCTCGGTAATATTTATCAAAATTTTCAAAACTATCGTTTGATTGATTTATGACATGAATTGGTCTGCTTAATGCGTCGGCATTGACATTTGTTTTGCCTGCTTTGTGGACTATATTGTAATCGTATTCTAACAGTTTTAATCTCCATCTTATTAATCTACTTGATGGATCTTTGCAATTTTGTAACCATATTAATGGTTTGTGATCAGTCACGATGGTAAATTTTCTTCCGAATAAGTATGGTCTAAAATGTTTTGTAGAGCTTACTATGGCTAGGAGTTCCTTTTCAGTAGTACTGTAATTTTGTTCAGCTTTATTTAAGGTTTTAGAATAATAAGCTATTGGTTGATCTTTACCTATTGTGCCTTGAGATAGAATTGCTCCGATAGCTTCGTTCGATGCATCGGTTGTTAGTAGAAAAGATTTTGTGAAATCAGGAAACTGTAATATTATTTTGTCAGAAAGTCTTTCAATGTTTCAAATGAATTTTGTGTTGTATTATTCCATTCGAATTTGGCATCCCTTTTTAATAATTTTGTGAGTGGTTTTGCGGTATTAGAAAAGTTGGGAATAAATTTTCTGTAGTACCCTACTAGTCCTAAGAATGATTTTATGTCTTTGGGATTTTTTGGCGTTTTAATTTCTTTAATTGCTTTAATTTTTTCTGGGTTTGGTGAAATTCCGTCTTTAGTAATGACATGGCCTAAGTAGGTAATTTGTTCTTTGAGAAAGTCGCATTTATCAGGTTGGAGTTTTAGGTTATGTTGTTTGAGTCTATCGAATACTTTGATAAGTATCTCATTGTGTTTTTTAAGATTTTCGGCATGAATTACAATGTCGTCAATGTACACAAAAACTCCTTTACCGATTAGATTGGATAAGGCTATATTAATCATTCGTTGGAATGAGGATGGGGCATTTTTTAGACCGAAAGGCATTCTAGTGAATTCAAAATGTCCATAAGGTACAGTGAATGCCGTTTTTGCTTGGTCATCTGGATCCATTTTAATTTGATGAAATCCGGATGCTAGGTCGAGAGTGGAAAAATATTTTGAATTGCCAAGTTGATCTAAAATTTCCTCTATGTTGGGAATAGGATAGTGGTCATCAATAGTAATTTCATTTAATTTGCGATAGTCAATTACAAGTCTCCATTTTTTTTTGTTCTGAGGAATCCATTTTTTTAGGAACTATCCACACAGGGGCTGACCAAGGAGAATTTGAAGGTCTTATTATTCCTTGTTCTAGCATTTTTTTTATTTGTTTTTGAACTTCTTCCTCGTGAGCTTTAGGATAGCGGTAAGTTTTGGTATGTATCGGAGAAGGATTGTTTAGGGGTATTTTATGATTAAGGATGTTGGTACATGATAACTTATCTCCTGGTAAATAAAATATTTCTGAATAATCTTGGCAAACGTTTTGTAATTCGGTTTTGCCTTCTTTGAGATGGTCGATTCTTAAATTTTCTTTTAAAATTTTAGTGCGATCGTTTTCTTTAGAAATGTTATTCACTTGGTAATCGAATTTAATAGGGGTTTTGTTTAATACAATTTCGTTTTTTGAGTAGTCGATCATAGATTTTAATTCTTTTAAAATATCGTCTCCTAGGATTCCATCGAATGGAGTTATTATTTTAGCTGCGTTAATAATATGGAATTTAGGATTCGATATGAATTTTCCGTTTTGAAGGTTAATGTTAGACGTTCCTAGGGTTGTAACAGTTTGGTCGGGAACAATCCCATTAATTGTGTATTTTTCTTTTGAATTAAGGTAAGTTTTTTTTGGATTGAGAGCTGTATGCTTTATTAAAGAAATTGACGCTCCGGTATCGACTATTAATTTAATTAGTTTATCTGAATTATCAGAATTAAAAGTTAAGGTTTTATAACTTTCAGTTATGAAGCAAATTTGAGACTGAAAATTTTTTGTTACGGAATCGTCATCATTTGTCTCGACATGACTAACGTTTTTTTGTTCTTTAAGTTTATCATTTTATTTCCTACGCCTACATTCATTAATTTCGTGACCCTTTGATTACAGTATCTGCAAAATTTGTTGGGGTCATAATATGATTTTCGATTTTCGGAATTACTCGATTCGTCTTTCCTATTAGGTTTCTTTCTGCAATCGCGAGTATTGTGTCCAGGACGTTTGCAATAATTGCAATAGTTTGAGGAGTCGTCAGCCCTCCTTGATTTGGGTTGATTTATTCTCATTAATTTTTCTTCAGTTTGCGCGATTGAAAATGCTTCATTTAACGTTTTGACGTCGCGAGCCCTAAGCATTTTCGAAATTTCAGGGTGACAGTGAAGAATGAATCTTCTTAATGCTGTCTTTTGAATAGCGCGTTTAAGAGCTGGGACTTCGTCTGGACAATTGGCTTGATTTTCTTCAGCCGTGATGCAATCATTTTTAATTCTATCGAGACGTTTAAAGAAGTCTGTAATAGACTCATGAGGATACTGCTTAATTGTTTCGAGTTCCTCGTGGAGTTGGGAAACGTCTTTAATTGTAGAATAATAGTTTTTAAGGGTTTGTTTTAATTGTACCCATGATGTTATTTCTCTTAAATTGATTTCATTAATAACATTGTATGAGATTTGTGAGATTACGTATCGTAATAGAATCTCCTTTTGATTGGGGGCCGCGAGTGCAAAGGCACTGCTAGTTGTAGTTAAGAAATGTTTAAGATTTTTGCGATCCCCGTCGAATTTTTGTACAAATTTGAATAACGTATTTATGTTTAGTTTTTGGAGATTATCAGATATCTCGTCATCCGTTTCGGATTCTGTGATCCGTGGATCTTGAATCGTTTGATTTCCCTGACTCATTTTGAGAGTATTAAAGATTTAGGAGGGAAATTGAGGAATTAGAAGGATTTCAATCAATCGGTCAACTCACCTAGTGTTGAAGAGATTGTACCCACTATTGGAGTGTTTCTTCGCACGTAGTTAACCTTTGGGGCAACTTGCAGTAAGGAGTTGAAACTCGCCTTTCCGACTCTTGAAGTCTTGAAAATCTGCAAACACCGCGTTCTCGTATTCCGTCGCAGGAACAGGAACACTCGAACTTCTGACGAAATTCGTTGTTTTTGCCGATGATTCTCTTCTGATGTAGAGATGTGGCTCACTATCCGACTCTTGAAGTCTTGGAA
Source organism: Shargacucullia verbasci (assembly GCA_947562105.1). Lineage (NCBI taxonomy): Eukaryota > Metazoa > Arthropoda > Insecta > Lepidoptera > Noctuidae > Shargacucullia > Shargacucullia verbasci. Next base: position 6,222,085 of record OX387281.1, read on the forward strand.
CTGTGTGCCGTCAGCAGTACTGTCGAATTTTCGTCGAAGAGGTTTTCACCACGCGATGTGGAATATCCCACCGCTGCCACCAAAAATGTGTTGGATCCCTCAAGATCCAATACAGGTAGTTGGGTTCTTTTGCTGCCACCAGGTATTCTTTTAGCGTTAGAACACCAGAAACGTTGTTGGAGATTCTTTTGGGTTAAATGGCAGGGAATTCCAAGAACTGCCTGTGTCGTAGTAATTCCAGATGATTAGCAGGTCTGGCTCGTCTTCATATGTTCATAGGCTGGTCGGCCTAGAAGACACTGCAGGTTCCCTCGATTGACCGGTGAAGTGATTGTCCTTATTGTCGAGGGCGTTGCGCCTTAAGGACGTGGATTGACTTCAGACAAAAGAGACTCTTGATTTGAATCTTCCTTTATTAGTCAACTCACTAACACTAGCACAATCTTCTAATATACAGGAATACTTGACTTGATAGTAACTACACAGGTTGCTGGTAGACTAAGAAGTGTGACTTAAAAAGTGACGAGCGCGGCGACGCGCCGTCTTTATATAGGGTCCGATGTTGCATCATGATTTCTCGTGGATCTTTCTAGAAAGACTGTTTTACTTGCGCAGTAATTTTATAGCTTTCTAAGAAATGATGCGCTTTAGAATATGTGATACCGTGATCTTTCTAGAAGCTTGCGCAATGATTTCATGGCTTTCTAAGAATGATGCGCAATTGTAATTTGAGAAGTGCGCAGTTGGGTATGCAACAATATACATTGCATATAAGAAAATGCAACGAAGGTGCTTACTCAGCACCTTCATCGGAAGCCCTAAGCCAGTAGCTAAGAATTATTCAGTTCGTGTTCTATCTCCGTGCGGGTTACTCGCCTTTCCTAATTCTAACCTTCTGTATTTTTCGTAATAATTCAAATTAATTCATTTCTTTAAAAACTAGATCAAAAATGTGTTTCTTTTTTAAAAAGTCTTTTCCGGTGTCCCGTATAACATTGGTGGCAGCTGTAAAAGGATTGTAAAATTCCAAGAACGCCTCTGCACACGTGAAAGTGTTAAATAATATTAAAATTGTGAAAATCAAAATTGAAAGTGCTAAATGAAACAAAATCTGTGAAAACAAATAGTGAAAGAAGTAAATATATAATTGTAACCCGCCATCGAACTCACTGTATCCTGAAAACTCCGAATCCTGAAAACACTGTATCCTGAAAACTCCGAATCCTGAAAACGTTGACCTTCTGGCATCTCTACAACGATGATATACTGTTCCAACAGTATCTCCAATTTCGCCGTGTCTTGAGATGCACCTAAAGAAATAAGCTCACTGTATCCGGTCAACTCTACATCCACTGTATCCTGAGAACGCCGAGTCCTGAAGACGCTGACCTTCTGGCATCCCTACAACGATAATATACTGTTCTAAGAGTATCTCCAATCTCGCCGTGTCCTGAGATGTTCCTAAAGAAATAAGCTCACTGTATCCGTTTAACTTTACATCCACTGTATCCTGGAAACACCGAGTCCTGAAGATGCTGACCTTCTGGCATCCCTACAACGAGAATATACTGTTCCAACAGTATCTCCGACTTCGCCGTGTCCTGAGATGTTCCTGCTAGTTCTGTGAGTTAATTAATTCTTGTGACTTTAATGCTAATATCAGTTAATAATCAAAAGTGACGAACTGCTGTTTAATATTATAACTCTTAATAATAAGTATATACCTATCTACGCAGTTTTAAGACGTACCCGGGTCATATATATGACCCGGGTACGTCTTAAAACTGCGGCCAGACACCGGCGGACGGGCAGCAGCGTCCTCTCACTAATCGGTGAGCCACTGCGATCCCCAAGCCGCCTGCCAAGCGTGGGGATTATGGCAAACCCCCCCTTGATCCTTGGTCTTCGTTCAGCAGTGGACGTCTTATGGCTGATGATGACCTATCTATTCAATTGTCATAAACATTAATTCTATATTTAGCCACACATTTAAACTTATTACGTCATATTCATCCAATACCTGCGAGCTCCATGCTATCACTGCTCGCCCACGAGCCAGACGTTTTTCTACGAATAGATAACACCATCCGCATGTGAGATTCTTAAACCTGTTTAATATTTTGCGTTATAACCTTGATCAATCAGTCACAGATATCTTGCTATTCTTATTGCTAATTAATGACAAAACCTAAAGAAGAAGAAAAAACACAGGAAACAATGTCCGATATCGACTTAAATTCGCTCTTTAAATTTATCGGGACCTTTGACGGTTCTCGCGAAAAATTGAGTCCTTTTTTAAACAATTGCCGCAACGCAATTGATCTTGCCACTACTGCTCAAAGGGATATTTTATTCAAATTCATTTGAAGCCGACTTGAGGGCAAAGCCGAAGCCGCTTGCGCTATCAAAGAATTTAATAAATGGCCACAATTAGAAGAATTTCTAAAAACTCAGTTTGGGGATAAAAAACATTATGTTTACTTACTGTCAGATTTACAAGATTGCAAACAGGGTCGTAATGAGTCTGTTAGCCAATATTCATTAAGGGTCGAATCCTGTTTAGCTAAACTGCTAACGGAAATAAATATTTCAATTCCTACTAAAAAGAAAGACGAATTAGCTGGTCGTATCGCTGCAATGCAGGACTTAGCTTTAAACGTATTTAACATAGGACTTCATCCCCAGTTGTCAACAGTAGTGAGATACAGAGATCCTAATACCTTAAACGATGCCATAAGTTTTGCCACTTCTGAAGAGAAATTGATTGGTATGTCATATAAGAAATATAATAATTCAGGAAATGAATGGCAACAACGAAACAATAATTCTAAGCCGCAAGGTCAAACCCAATCTAAACCTTCTACTTCTAATGCTCCTTTCTGTCGATACTGTATCGCGAATACAATAAATAATAAACGAAAAAATAATTTCCAAGGTCAACGGGATAACCGCCAAATGTCAGACATCATTTCAAATAAAACTCGCCCAATTCATGTTATCAGCTCGATAAAAGAAGATGGAGTCGATGAAGTAGATACTGAACATTTAAACGAGCAGCCTTCCCGTCCGGTATCGTACGGGAAAATTAAACAACGAAATCGATACTACTATTTCTAATACATCCACTAACGGACAGGGTAACCAGCCCCAAACTCACAGTGGTCCTAATAAAGATATTATTTATAATTCATCCACTAACGAACAGGGTAACCAGCCCCAAACTCATAGTGGTCCTAATAAAAATATTATTTCTAACACAACCACTAACGGACAGGGTAACCAGCCCCAAACTCACAGTCGTCCTAATAAAAATACTATTTCTAATTCATCCACTAACGGACAGGATAACCAGCCCCAAACTCACAGTGGTCCTAGTAAAAATATTATTTCTAACACATCCACTAACGGACAGGGTAACCAGCCCCAAACTCACAGTGGTCCTAATAAAAATACTATTTCTAATTCATCCACCAACGGACAGGGTAACCAGCCCCAAACTCACAGTGGTCCTAATAAAAATACTATTTCTAATTCATCCACTAACGGTCAGGGTAACCAGCCCCAAACCCACAGTGGTCCTAATAAAAATACTATTTCTAATTCATCCACCAACGGACAGGGTAACCAGCCCCAAACTCACAGTGGTCCTAATAAAAATACTATTTCTAATTCATCCACTAACGGACAGGGTAATCAGCCCCAAACTCACAGTGGTCCTAATAAAACTAATATTTCGAATTTATCCACTAACAAACCGCGTAACCAGTCCCAAACTCGTAGTGATCAGAATTCTAACTCCCTCAACTCCCAATTCTTGCATGCCAAATCGTGTCCTTCATGTACTGCACCTGAAAAAGGAAAATCTACTTCAAAAATATATAATATCACTACAGATTCAATAAAAAGATACTTACCTTTTGTCGAAGTCCATACATCTATCTCTTCTAAACCTTTGAGGTTCCTCGTTGACAGTGGCGCATCCTTCAGTCTTATCAAAATAGGTGTCATTGAAAAAATGCCTCAAATTGTATATCACTTCCTAAATTTCTATGGTTTAAGAACCATAGATAATCCTATACATTCACTCGGGCATATACCTATAGATTTTGAATCACTGAGTCATCAATTTCACATAATTCCTTCTATTCAATTTCCCTATGACGGTATAATAGGTAATGATTTATTTTGTAATTCCAACTGCCTAATTTACTATATAGAAAATGTATTAGTTATAGGCAAAACGAAACTAGCATTAAATTTTAAAGAACCTATATATACTATTCCGCCTCGAACCGAAACGGTAATTGAATCTTCAGTACTAAATCCTAATATAAAAGAAGGCCTTATCATTGATCAAAATCCTGTCGAATCCCTTCTAATAGCTAATTGTATCGTCAAAGTTAAATCAAACTCTAGAATAAATATTTCAGTTGTAAATACTTCAGAGTCCTCACTGGAAGTAAACTCTGACCTGAAACTTAAAATATTACCTTTAGTGAGTGAAAATAGTCATGAAGTCTTTCATACAGATTATTTCAGTAATGATCAAATAGATGCATTGAATCGAGTTGAACAAGTAATTAAACTTCTAAGAGTAGACCACCTCAATTGTGAAGAGACAAACTTCTTATACGATCTTTGTTCTAATTATTCTGATATTTTTCACTTGCCAGGTGATAAACTGACATCCACTGACGCCTTGCAACATGACATTTCTACATCCTCTTCTGTTCCAATTAATACAAAGTCTTATCGATTTCCTGAAATACACAAACAAGAGGTTCACGAACAAATAAATAAAATGCTCCACGAGGGTATCATCAAACATTCAACATCTCCGTGGTCCTCTCCAATCTGGATAGTACCCAAAATGATTAACGCGTCTGGCCAACGGAAATGGCGTGTAGTAATTGACTATCGCAAACTAAACGACATTACCATCGGAGATTCTTATCCAATTCCCAACATTTCTGAAATATTAGACCTATTAGGTAAATGTAAATATTTCAGCACGCTGGATCTTGCTTCTGGCTTTCATCAAATCAAAATGTCAGAACAGGATGCCCCTAAAACAGCTTTTTCAGTACCACAAGGTCATTTTGAATTTACGCGCATGCCTTTTGGCCTTAAAAATGCCCCAGCAACCTTTCAAAGGCTAATGAACTCTGCACTCTCAGGCTTACAAGGTATTCAATGCTTTGTATATCTCAATGATATAGTTATATACTCGTATGATCTTGAAATCCACATGATGAATTTAGCTAATGTATTCGATAGGCTCCGTCACTATAACCTTAAATTGCAACCGGACAAGTGCGAATTTCTTCGCAAAGAAGTTTCGTATCTTGGTAATATCATTACCGCTAAAGGAGTTAAACCAAACCCAGAAAAAACTCAGGCTGTAGAAAAGTTTCCAGTTCCGAAATGTGCGAAAGATATCAAATCCTTCTTGGGACTCGTGTCCTATTATCGTCGCTTTATACCAGATTTCTCCAAGTTAGCAAAACCCCTTACTGGTCTTCTCAAAAAGGACACCACTTTTGATTGGCAAAATGAACAACAGATAGCTTTCGAAAAACTAAAAAGGGCCCTTACTTCTGCTCCTATATTAGCCTATCCCGATTTTACCAAACCTTTCGTCTTAACATGTGATGCGTCAAATTATGCAATTTCTGCCATTTTGTCTCAAGGCACCGTAGGCAATGATCGCCCAATTGCGTATGCGTCGCGTACATTAAATAAAGCCGAATGTAATTACAGTGTTACGGAAAAAGAATGTTTGGCAACCTATTTTGGGACTAAAACCTTCAGACCCTACCTTTACGGTCACCGTTTTAAAATTATTACCGACCACCGACCTCTCAAATGGCTATTTAATTGCAAAGAACCAGGTTCCAAGCTCGTTAGGTGGAGACTGAAACTGGAAGAATTCGATTATGAAGTGGAATACAAAAAAGGAAAAATTAATAGTAACGCTGACGCATTATCTCGTTATCCAGTGAACCCCATATCACAAGATCCTCAACCTTCTACATCCGGTGTATACAATCCTGCCAGTAATCATGAATCTGAAATTCCCCAAGATGTTCTTGAAGACCTGACCGAATTAGGTGCCCTAGATATATCCCCATTAGATGAGCTAAATATCGATTTCAGCCCATTGAATCGTCCTTCTCCTGAAAATAATTCCAATCAACCAACAATTGAGATCCCGACTACTTCCAATATTGATTACTCCGAGTTCCTAAAAACCATCGCCAACAAGGATGAAACCTATAATACATACATTAAAGAACACAATGAAAGTTTACTCAAAACCAATTCAAATGTCATTCTTGTCCCTGTATCCATTGACCTTGACGAATCCAATCCTTACGTCCAAGACATCATATCTGCGTCAAACGGCCAAATCCTAGACGGTGAACGAGAATTACATTCGTTCAAAAGGCTAGAAATTAAAGACAAAATCTTTTGTTCGTGAAAGTTTATTACTGCGATAACTCTACATATCCTGATATTTTTAAAAACATTAAAATCAGTAAGGGATGACATCCTACTTACAGGCGATATAAGTGACGTTGCAATGTCAGATTTCAAACATCCTTTTGAACGAATTTCATATATAAAGATCTACGGGATGTTAATGTACCTATTCAATAACACTAACATAATCATCAACATCTATCACAACTCCATTATCTATCCCGTTCCCACAGAAATTTCAAAAATCTTAAAGGAAAACCATGATATTCCAATAGTTCAATAGAATAAAGGAGCGTTATTATTGGAAGAATATGCGTTCAGATATGGAGGATTACATAAAAACCTGTAAAGTATGTCAATCCAACAAAGCACTTCGTAAAATACATAAATCTCCCATACAAATCACAACCACTGCTACTCGCCCGTTCGAAAAAATCGGTCTTGATATTGTTTTCCCATTACCTTCCGGTAATGGGAAAACCACTTTATACCTCTATTTGGTATTTCCAAAACTATCCTTACAGATCAGGGAACTAATTTCACTGCCGATCTCTTCAAGTCGACTTGTAGTTTTCTGAAAATAAAACAGATCTGGTCCTCACCCTACCACCTGCAAACACAAGGCGCACTAGAGCGTAGTCATTCCACGTTAAAAGAATACTTGAAGTCATACGTCAATGAGAACCAGACTGTGGGCGACACGTTTTCTGGCGTGCCTAACCGTGCTGGGTGTGTTTGGGCTTTTCAAATAATACGAGGCGTTTTAGCAAAGCAAAATGGCGAGCGATAGCGGAGCGTGGGTGCGTGCGCGAGCGGCGTGCGGTGCGGTCTATCTTCGGCGGCGTTCCTCGGCGCAGTGTCAGCGGCTGTGTCGTCGGCGGCTCGCGGACATATCGAGGTGCAGGGCGCGAGGGCGGAGGGCCCCGCGCTCCCGCCGGTGACACGCTCAGCCATCGCTTGCCATACGTTTTATTATTTATATTTACCAGTTTTCTTTAAATCTAATTAATTATATAATTATTGTGATAACGGTCGTTCACATTCTCCCGCCGTGCACTTCATGCATTTCATTCGTGAGGACAACCCCTTCTTTACGGCTCTTTTGAGCTTTCCCGCCTTGGTCCTAACTTCAACGACTCGTAGTACACCATCCTTGCCTGGGAACAACGCGGTGATTTGCCCCAGGGGCCAGGAATTGCGTGGCAGGTTTTCGTCGACCAGCAGGACAATATCTCCTTCTTTAGGAACCCAACCTCGACTGCGTGGCTCCCGCCGGTGTTGAAGAAGCGGCACGTACTCGCGGATCCAGCGAGCCCAAAAGATGTCCGCCAGACGTTGACTGTGTCGCCACCTCGCTTTCAGGTTGAAATCACGTTCAGTGAAGCTGCCAGGTTGTGGTACTCTAGCTGGGCCACCAAGGATGAAGTGTAGAGGTGTCAGCGATTCTGGGTCGTCAGCAGAGGTCGAAACTGGTGTGAGCGGTCGATTGTTTACCGTATATTCGGCTTCTAGCAGAAGAGTTGTGAACACCTCCTCCGTCGGGTGTCTCTCGTTTAGGGTCGCAGCCAGTGCTCGTTTCACTGATTGTACTAGCCTCTCCCAAGCACCGCCCATAAAAGGAGAGCCAGGGGGAATATAGCGCCAGCGTATTGTGTGCTATGTGGCCTCATTCTTCGTCGCTTGTTGGGCAGCTCTTCTGAGCTCGGCGTCGGCTCCGCGCATGTTGGTCCCGTTGTCGCTGTGTATCTCGGTCGGACACCCTCGTCGAGCCATCATTCGTCGCAGAGCCATGATCGCGCTGTCCGTACTCAGCGATCCCGCTACCTCCAGATGGACCGCTCTTGTCGTCAAGCAGGTAAATAGCGCGACGTACCGCTTTTCGTGTCTTCGCCCCACAGTTACACTGCAGGGGCCGAAATAGTCTAGGCCCACGAAAGTGAATGGACGTTGGTGGTGAGCCAATCTTGTGCTGGGGTGGTCGCCGGTTGAAGGTGAAGCTGGTTTCGCACGCAGACGGCGACATTTGATGCACCTCTTCACGATGCTTCGTGCAGTCGTTCTCAGGCGAAACACCCATAGGCGCGTGCGTACCTCGTTGACAACAGTCTCGGTACCGACGCACAGTGTGACGAAAATAGTGTTTTTCTGGACATTGTCTGATATCTCCGAAAGTAGTAGAGATATTAATACGGTTTTTTTTTTCGCAGCTTGTTAAAGAGTTAAGCTATATAATTGTGTCATATTTTATTATATTATCGTGACATGTATTATAGAAAAAAAAAGTTTGTTGTTAATTTTGATATTTATTAAGTAAACAGATTCATTTCTTAATTTTAAATTCAAGAAAATACATTAAATCCTACATTATTTCATTTAATTAGTAAATCTTATGTTAAGTTATTATTTTAAACATGTAATTTATAGATATGATCTACGATTTTAGTACTAATACTATTCATAAAATAAATTTATTTAATTTTCTTTATACATAATAAAACATTACTACAACATTACTACTATTTACGATATGTAGATCAGTAAATTATGTACATTCACTGCTTTCTACGTCTTCTGAATCAGCAACAGCCAAAATTAATATATCCACTGCTTCTGGAAGCAGCTCTTCTTTTTTCCGTTGATGCTCAATTCTTAGACTGGAAGTATAAGGATCGGAACGTATTAATAAATTATGAATAATATCTTCATTGTTTTTGATTCTATAGCATTTTCTAGTGTGCCATTCTCTGACATTCCTAAATTCTTTATTCCTGGCTTCTTGAGCTTCTTCGGAAAGTTTTCCGATTGGTATTATTGCATGTGAATTAATAATTTGTGCACAGTTACAGGCATGTAATACCATGCATAATTTTTCACGTACAATTCTGCTATTCTTCTATTAAATTCACCTAATTTTTCAACATTTATTTCGATACCCGAAGATAAAGCCTGTAAAATGATATAAAATCTTTTAATCAAATTTTCATCTACCCCTGTGATTGTAGCAGATAATGACCAATTTTTTTAAAATCGTCTAACCTTATTACCTTCATTGGTGTTTCCTGCTCCTTGTTTGACGATATCCACCAGAAGGCCCATTTTATTTTTGAACTCGTCTTGAATTACTTTCTTTCTTTCTTCGATTAAATATTTTTCATCCGTGTTAAGAGTTTATAACCTATATGTAATGAACACTCGAAATATTTAATCCAAAAATGTAGTAAAGACAACCCAAATGCATAAAACTCTGGCTGTACGGCTCTATTGATAACTCGAGTCAGATCATTCATCTGTTTTGGGGTTGCTTCACATATGTAACAGGTAGAAGTGGATCTATTATCTGATAAAGCGTTACATACTTTCCCGTCGATGATATTAAAAAAGAGCTCGTGTGTCACATTTTTGCCATCGATATTTGAAAGTGACAAAGATTCCGCTTGATTTTTAATTTCAATGATTTCATTGCAAAGATTTTGTTCAGTTTCTTTTGTGAAATTAAACATTATTGGTCTACAATATCAATTTGAAGAAGGTCTCAGATTCTCCCAAAGAAATTAATTATTATCGACTATTCTGTTTATTTGACCTATATTCAATATAATGATCTGTGGTTACCTATATTGATTATTTATTATTTGTCCTATCATTCACTACGTTATCATGAAAACTAATCGAATATGTTTCGATAAACTACAAATATATATGTATTATGTAAATATAATATATATATTTCGAGTTCTGTGATTGAAAGTCATCTTTATTCGTTTGACGCGTGAACGACTTGCTTCAACAAAAAAAGTCATAACTCTCACATCCGACAATATCCGACAATGTGACATACCTTGTTTAAAAGACGAATAATTACTTTATTTATTGTACTATGTGTCATATTGATCCAAGTTAAACTTTTTACTTTATGAATGATCAAATTGTTAATTTGCCTTTAATCGGACTATTGTGTAATAAAACAGTTCTAAAGAAAACTGTGATGAGTTACAATTATAAAACTTTTATTTTTTGAGGATTTAATAAATGCACATTTGTATAAAATAAACACAGTATTAATAAATTATTAGCGTTTATTACAGTAAGCATCCAAAGCTTGTGCAAATTTTTAAGTGAAAAATACGTACGCGTTAGGATATCACTTTGAAGCCTTAAAAAAATATGTTAGAATATAGATAGAAAAAAAATAATAACAGCAGAATATACCCCAAGGCCTGAATTATTTATAGATATAATTAAAGATCATTAAAGCTAAAAGTATGTATTTTGGTCAATGTCAAAAATTTTCTTCCGGCCGTCACACTGTGCGACGTGGTGGTTTTGTTCGTGCACCCAGGTAATGTACAATCGTGTATAGGCGTTTCCTCCATCTAAGATAGGTGGACTGCGACGTTCTTCGGTAAGCTGCGGGGCTGAGTCGATTCGTGATTTTAACCTCATGACGCCTTCTTCGTCCAGTGTTACGCTGAGCGCTCGTAGTTGACTGTCTTGACGAAGTGGAAATTCTTTACGCAGCAGGTTCAGGTCATCACCGAAGCTCTCTGCCTGTGTAGCTCTCCACCAAAACTTCTCGGCTGACTGTAGATGATGGCTTTCAAGAGGCACGTAGCTCGATGCCGTTGTAAGCGATGGCGGTCGCGCGCGTGATGGCGCGGTTGGTCGTCGTGATGTCGTCTGCTTCCACATGTCATCTCCGTCGTTTCGACGCGTTCGTTTGTTGGTGCTCGCAGTGATGGTAGCGCGCCTAGCGCGACACAGTTCGATGAACAGCAGCACCCTGCCCGTCGCTCTGACAAGGCGCAACCAGGAAGAGAACCTAGTGATGTCGGGCAGCGCATGATGAGATGTGGCGAACCGCGTGTGGTTAGGGCCACACGCTCCTCCCCCGTTGTCGCGGGCTGTGGGAGCTCTGGCTCCCGCGGCCAGGACTCCTCCGGTTGATAGAGGAAGTCCGGCCCGCGGAACCAGCGGTGTTCGCGGCAAAGGCCGCTCGGCGTGCCGCGAGTGGCATCATCAGCGACGTTGAGCGCTGTAGGCACCCAACGCCACTCGCTGACCTTCGTTTCCTGTTCTATCTCCGCCACCCGGTGGGCGACGAAGGGTTTGTAGCTGCGTGGCCCGGCTCTAAGCCAGGCGAGCACGGTGCGCGAGACTGTCCAAAAGACCCTGCGCGCCGGCTTCAAGTCGTGCTCGGCCTCGACCGTGCGGGCTAGTCGGCAGCCCAGCACGGCCGCCTGGAGTTCCAGGCGGGGTATCGAAGTTGTCTTCAGCAGAGCCACCTTTCCCTTGGCCATGGCCAGGGACAGGTGGGCAGTGGCGCATTGAGTAACAGCGCGCCAGTAAACGGTGGCGACGCAAGCGGTCTCGCTTGCGTCCACGAAGATGTGCATCTCTAGACGCACCGCGGTGGCATAGTGCGGGTAGCAACGTGCGATGGTGAGATGTCGCAGCTGCTGCACGTGACCCAACCACTCGAGCCACGCCTGGTGCAGTTCGTCAGGCAACTCGTCGTCCCACCCGACGCCTAAGCGCCAGGCGTCTTGTAGCAGGCGCTTCGCCGGCATGGTGACGGGGGTGACCAGACCTAAAGGATCAAACAAAGACATTATAGTTCGAAGCGCTTCTCGTTTGGTCGGTCGTTTTGTTCCGTCGGCTATTTCAGGCTGGACTCTCTTGAGGTCTAGATTAAAAGCCAGTAGTTCTTGAGTCGGCCTCCACGAGCCCGAGCGTTTTCTCAGTAGGGCTGGCTTGAAGGTTCACCTCATAACCTCGATTCTCTTGTGTTGGAGCGATAGCTTCGAGTACTTCTGGTCGATTCGATGCCCATTTTTGAAGCTGGAACTGTGCTTGACGATGAACATAGTCCACGTTGGATGCGACGCGAATAGCTTGCTGTGGAAAGTCAAAAGACTCCAAATAGTCATCCATATAATGATTATGATTTATTGCATCAGCCGCTTCAGGATATAATTGTCGATGTTCTTCTGCGTTTCTGTTTTTAATATAGATGGCGGTACAAGGTGATGAGGCGGCACCGAAGATGACGCTACGCATGCGGTACTCTGTAGGAGGTCCCTTTCGCCGATCTTCTCTCCACAAGAAACGCAACGCGTCTCTGTCCTCCTCGCGTACAGAGATTCTAAGAAACATGTCCCGGATGTCACTAGTCACGGCGACACATCTCTGGCGAAAGCGCATCAATACTCCGGGAAGTGACTGTAAAAGATCAGGACCAGTTAGTAGCACATCATTCAGACAAATTCCATGAGTGCGGGCTGCAGCGTCTAGCACGATTCTAGGTTTCGGTTTCGATGGATTCACCACGGCGAAATGCGGTAGGTACCATGTGCAGCCTGCACGCGGCGTTGTAGTTGCGACCTCGGCGTAGCCACTCTTCAGCAGACGGGACATCTGCTCGTTGTATTGTCGTTTGAGATCTACGTTCCTATCCAGCTTCCTTTCGATTCCCTCAAGACGTTTCATCGCTGCATCCCTATTATCAGGCAATACTACGTCATCATGTCGCCAAAGTAGCCCAGTTTCAAAACGTCCATCAGACAGGCGGCGACTTCTTGCCTCGAGCAATGCCAAAGCTCGGTCGTTTGGATCATTCTTGGGATGCTTTGGTTCGATTCCTATTGCATCGAGATCGAAAAATTTCTTCATCATCTCTTCCATCCGCTCTTCTTCATCGTTGTTGTGGACTGTATTAATTTTCGAAACTAAATGTACCTGATGAGCCTTGTGTCCGTTTGGGCCATGCATTACCCAGCCGAGCTCGGTGAGTGATGCCACTGGTTGACCTCGCGCGCCGCTCCTCACTGACCTCGAAACGATAAGATTCCAGTTATCCTGGCCAATCAGTATGGTTGGCGCGCCACGATGATATATGAGGTCCTGGCTGACTTCATGCAAGTGTGTGCATTCATTTAATGTAGCTTCATCTATGGTTTAGGGTGCGAGACGTAGTTGTTCAATTGTCCGCGCTGTGAACTTGTGCTCGGTGTCTGCATTTCTCCCTTTTATCTTCAGTGATACACGCATTGATGATCCTGCGCTGACTCGTGCTCGTGCAACACCTTCAATATGTAAAAGTTCTTTTGGGTCCTGTGGCACCAATAAATTGAGCTGTATTGTCTTCTATAAGTGTGATAGTGGAGCCTTCATCTAGAAGAGCAAAGGTCTCCAAGTTTGCTTTGGGGCCACATACTTTTACTGGTATCACCTTCAAAAATGCCTGTCCAGATGTTTTGGGTCGTGCTGAAGTGACTACAGCGGGGTCAGTGGAGGGTTCTGTCTTTCCTGAAGTCTCCTTTTCAGAGTGCAAGAGAGGGAGTGGTGCGAACCTTTACATTAATTAATGCCACAAGGTTTGTAGCTACAGCGGTGACTAAAAGTTCTTGTATTGAGGCATCGAAAGCAAGCATTTACTTCTTTTGCTTTTTCCCATCGATCATTTATGCTTAGTTCCTTGAAGTGTGAGCATTTTTGAATAGTATGTTCATTCTTACAAACTGGACATTCCGTTGTACTTGTTGGCTTGCGGGCAGGCTTGCGCTTGACTGACTGACTCTGTGGGCATGCTCTTGGCTGACTCTGAAGGCGTGCGCTCGGCTGACTCTACTGGTGTGGTGGCATAGGCACGCTGCTGCTTCTTCTGTGGTGGTGGTGTGCTGTCCCGTGTAGTCTCTGCCTGTGCATATCGGCTACAAAGCTCTGCTTGTCTGGCAAGAAAAGAGGATAATTTAATTAAGTCAGGCTCATCTTCAGACCTCTCTGCAGCATAATCATACCACCTGAATTTAATGGTTGCTGTCATCTTATCTACCACAGATCTAACTGCCTCGGGGTTCTGCAAGTAGTAGTTCCTTTTTAATGCTCGCACCACAGCTACTATGTTGTTTATTCGGCTGGCAAAAATGCACAAGTCTCTAGGGCTATCAGTTAATTTAGGGAGTGCCTTTACCTTCTCTATCTCTGCCATGACCAAGGCATCCGGTCGCCCGAATCTCACCTCCAGTAGCCGCATTACCTCCTCAGGCTCCGACTCAGCTACAAACAACGATATCGCAGCCTCCTTCGCCACGCCTCGCAAGCATCTTCTTAGCCTCAACAAGTTCTCCACCTTGGTGAAGCGGCGGTGGGTGTCGCGGTAGGCGGCTTTGAAAGCCAGCCATTCACTGCTGGAGCCACTGAAAGATGGTAATTCATAAAAATATTTAAGCGGTGCGTGTTGTAACGTTGCGTTCCGTCTATGGTCAATCTACCAAGTGATCATAGACGAAATAGTAAGTTTTGTACATCACTCAAAAGTTCACATCCCTAGTTTGACGTTTGGACTCCGCCTTTTTCTCCTGACCGCTGCTACCGAGTGACGGCTGCTCCGTAATTAATTCTGTTTAGAGGAAATATACCCCGATCTTGGGGTTCAAGTCAGCGCCTTCAGTCTACGGTTCAAGTCAGCGCCTTCAGTCTACGGTTCAAGTCAGCGCCTTCAGTCTACGGTTCAAGTGAACGCTTTCAGTCTACGGTTCAAGTGAACGTTTCAGTCTACGGTTCTAACTACGGTTCCAGTCCACGCTACTAACATACGGTTCCCGTCTACGCTTCTAATCTGCGCTGCCAATCTACGGGTCCAAGCCACGCCTTCCTACTGCGCTTCCAACCTACGGCTACGGTATCGGAACTACGGCTGGTTGATACCCAAGCGGACCCTGTAGTGGCTGCCAGCTACCGGCAGCCAGGGAAGAGTAGCGGAGCGTCGCCCTACCTGGTGGACCCTAAGGGACGGTACCTATACCCTATTACTTCTACCCTGGAGCGAAAACCCAATACTAGTGCCTACGCCAACCCACGACCTAGCCGGAAGTTCTAAATAAACTCTTCTATAAACTACCTGTGCTTAATTTACTACCACTACTAGCCTACCTCTCCCGCTAACGGTCCGCACACCTACCTGTGCGGCCCTAACCGTTACAGTGGCGCCCAACGTGGGGCGTACTGCGATGCAATCTGAGTTACAGTGGCGCCCAGGCTAGTAGTAGGTACACTTTAAGTGGGTTTTCGCTCTGCTCAACATCCTAGCGGTGATCTTTATTCTTGTGTGTACTTTTTGTGTTCTAGTTTGCCTGATAATTCTCTATAAAATCTTGTTTTCTTAGTCTAATTATACTATTATCATTGTTAAAATGGGAACTCACCCAATAACCTTTATACACTTGAGAGAAGCTACCCATCCCATAGGCCTACCTAGCTAGTGTTGCCCACAATTATGGTGCAACGATGCCAAGGGACTACGACCATCACACACAGGTGGTGTGAGTGGTCATTCTGCACCCTGGACTATACAATAGACTGAGTTATGGTCTTGCTATGTAGTTCCTAACAGTCTATTACCTAATTTAATTATACCTTGCTATAGCTAACTTGTTGATTCTCTGCACAATTACTTGAACTAACTGAACTTGACTATAGGGCTTCAGTGTCTTGATGATCAGTGTCTACCCACTGTGGAATCTGACATTTAGGTGGTTCTACAACTGCTTACTGAGCTTGACTAAAGGGCTTGAGTGTCTCGATGATCAGTGTCTACCCACTGTTGAATCTGACATTTAGGTGGTTCTACAACTGCTTACTGAGCTTGACTAAAGGGCTTGAGTGTCTTGATGATCAGTGTCTACCCACTGTTGAATCTGACATTTAGGTGGTTCTACAACTGCTTACTGAGCTTGACTAAAGGGCTTGAGTATCCTGATGATCAGTGTCTACCCACTGTTGAATCTGACATCTAGGTAATTCTACTGTACTGTATTATATTTTGTTGGCGTCGCCTATGGAATACTGTGGACCCCAAGGGGGTGTCTATTTTTATTGCAGAGCAGGTCACTAGGACAACTACCCTTAAACTTTGTGATTGTCTTTTGTTATAATCCTCTTAATATTCTTACATTCTATTACAAATGTAACATACAATTCTAAATAGGTAACAAGTTTAGGCATGTTGCTTGATAATTAACTACATTATCCTATTAATGAAATTTAATTTTTAATTGAGATTAACTTTTGCATGCAATTTTAATTGTTTTTTTTCTAAACTGCTAACTCACCCACTCAAGGTTACACTATAACACATAATACTTAACTATTACACTTATACAGGAGATTTGCATCTATTCTACCCAGGGGCGTATTTTAAAATTTAGCGCCCTGGGCCTGTAAGGTTTGCCGCCCCATAAATTGAACAAGTCTCCCGCCGCCGCCCCGCGCCCCACCCGTTTTCGCCTATGGATATAAACGAAAACGACACGAGCAACGTCGAAACATCCCGACTAGTCCCGACTAGACCGACGGACACGCGCCGCCGCCCCGCCGCGGCCGCCCGCCGTTCAGGCATACGATAGCCTCGCGTCTTGATGTCTTTCAAACTTAGAACCAAATGAGTATTAATTTTTCTTAATTAGGTAGGCTTTTTTTAATTTCTTCATGCATGTAAAGTCCAAAAGAAAGTCGCACTAAGCTGAGCGCGAAGTCGCTGAGCGCCGCCCCTCGCAGCTTGCCGCCCCGGGCCATGGCCCTTTTGGCCCAAGGGTAAATACGCCCCTGATTCTACCCTATGTATTTCTTTACTTGTTAAGAGTGACCTAGGCGCACACTAGCTTACTCACTGGTGTGATGTTTTTGAGTTATGACCAGAGATGAGCAGGCAGAGTCTCAGGTGGCTGGTAGTCAGGTAGTTCTAGCGGATTTTATCAGGCAAAATCCTCTCTCTGAAGAGGGGGTACTGTAACGTTGCGTTCCGTCTATGGTCAATCTACCAAGTGATCATAGACGAAATAGTAAGTTTTGTACATCACTCAAAAGTTCACATCCCTAGTTTGACGTTTGGACTCCGCCTTTTTCTCCTGACCGCTGCTACCGAGTGACGGCTGCTCCGTAATTAATTCTGTTTAGAGGAAATATACCCCGATCTTGGGGTTCAAGTCAGCGCCTTCAGTCTACGGTTCAAGTCAGCGCCTTCAGTCTACGGTTCAAGTCAGCGCCTTCAGTCTACGGTTCAAGTGAACGCTTTCAGTCTACGGTTCAAGTGAACGTTTCAGTCTACGGTTCTAACTACGGTTCCAGTCCACGCTACTAACATACGGTTCCCGTCTACGCTTCTAATCTGCGCTGCCAATCTACGGGTCCAAGCCACGCCTTCCTACTGCGCTTCCAACCTACGGCTACGGTATCGGAACTACGGCTGGTTGATACCCAAGCGGACCCTGTAGTGGCTGCCAGCTACCGGCAGCCAGGGAAGAGTAGCGGAGCGTCGCCCTACCTGGTGGACCCTAAGGGACGGTACCTCTACCCTATTACTTCTACCCTGGAGCGAAAACCCAATACTAGTGCCTACGCCAACCCACGACCTAGCCGGAAGTTCTAAATAAACTCTTCTATAAACTACCTGTGCTTAATTTACTACCTCTACTAGCCTACCTCTCCCGCTAACGGTCCGCACACCTACCTGTGCGGCCCTAACCGTTACAGTGTGATGTTGTGGCTCGCGCGGCCTCAGTCAGGGCCGCGGCGAGCGCTGATATGTCGATCATCTGTGATGGGCTCTGGGGTGCCGCAGTTGCGTAAGCTACAGCCGCGGGCTGCTCAGGCTCGGGTGGCCCAACGTTGTCGTTGATGGGGATGCGCCTCTTCTGTTGTGAATCCAGCCAACTCTGAACAAGCGCAGATTTATTGTGGTCCGCGCTGACCTCACTCTCTTGGTCTGAACTAGCTGCTAGCTCCGCTTCGATTTTGGCAACTTCGGCTTCCGCGAGGGCTGTAGCCGCCCGCGTCTCCTCTAGTTTTGCCTTGGCAAGGCGTTCCAAAGCTTCAGCACGCATAACGCTTTTCTTTGAGCGTGTCGACCTCGCTGATCGGCTTTTCGCTCGCACGCTGTCCTCGTTGCATCTGACGTTTGCCGCGGGCGTAATCTCAAACTGTACTGGCGGTGGACCTGGTTCACTAGCTGGGTGCGGGCCTAGCTCAGACTCGATTTTCGTAGCTGGCCGTCATCACCATTTTGAAAAAGCACACTTTTATTCCAAACGATCACGACAAAATGGCCGACGTCATGTGTCGAACAAAGACGATGTCCGATGCCGCTGTG
Source organism: Shargacucullia verbasci (assembly GCA_947562105.1). Taxonomy (NCBI): domain Eukaryota; kingdom Metazoa; phylum Arthropoda; class Insecta; order Lepidoptera; family Noctuidae; genus Shargacucullia; species Shargacucullia verbasci. The sequence continues at coordinate 6,240,713 of OX387281.1, forward strand.
TGCCACGTGGTTTTACCCTCAACGTCGTTGTTAGGTACCTAGTGTCTCAAACGAAACGATGCGACTTCCCACACTAGCTAATCGACACAGACACTAGGTAATCAACACAAACACTACGTCGTCGGCCGCGAGTCTAGCACACGATGCAAAACACTAGGTAATCAATACCAACACTCGTCGTCGCCCGCGAGTCTCGCACACGATGCAAAACACTAGGTAATCAACACCACTCGGCTAGGTAATCGATACCTACAATACTACGTAGTCACGTTAAACTTATATTATTATATTACCTATTAATCTCGTAAAATATAGCACACTCGAACACTAGGTAATCGACGCAAACACTAGACACTGGGTAATCGATTCAACACTGAGTAGATACGTAGTTACGTTAAATATATAGGTATAATCTAGTAATATCTAGCACACCATGCAAACACTAGAATCAAGCTTAGCACACGATACACAAACACTATTAACAGTATTCACCATCACCAATACAATTTCAGCGACACGATTCATGTAATGGCGGCGGCGTCCGAAGCGAAGCGTGGTTAGGCACAATCCGGTTCGATGGACCAAAATGGTGGCGACACGTTTTCTGGCGTGCCTAACCGTGCTGGGTGTGTTTGGGCTTCTCAAATAATACGAGGCGTTTTAGCAAAGCAAAATGGCGAGCGATAGCGGAGCGTGGGTGCGTGCGCGAGCGGCGTGCGGTGCGGTCTATCTTCGGCGGCGTTCCTCGGCGCAGTGTCAGCGGCTGTGTCGTCGGCGGCTCGCGGACATATCGAGGTGCAGGGCGCGAGGGCGGAGGGCCCCGCGCTCCCGCCGGTGACACGCTCAGCCATCGCTTGCCATACGTTTTATTATTTATATTTACCAGTTTTCTTTCAATCTAATTAATTATATAATTATTGTGATAACGGTCGTTCACACAGACGAATTGGCACAAATTCGTATATACAGCCATGCTTACATATAATAGCACAGTTCATACTACCACTCAATTCACACCATATGAGCTTGTTTTTGGTCATAAACCATACATTCCCGATTCCATTTTCGACCTGCGTACCGATATTACTTACCCCGAGTACATTAAAATGCTTCATCACAGACTTAACATTTCCCATGAGAAAGCTCTGCAAAATATTAATGCTTCAAAAAAAAGGTCGAAACAATATTGTGTGACCCTCGACCACCGACTCAAATTCACCGAGCACATAAAGACGGTTCGCCACCGCGCCGCCTTTGCTCTCGGTCGCCTCCATTTCATCCTCAATGCGCGGAGTAAATTAGCACTCAAGTCCAAGGTGCGAATTTACACCACATGCATCCGCCCTATCATGATGTACGCTACCGTCGTGTTTTCACACGTAAAGACGTCCAGACTCCATAGGTTGCAAATCCTTCAAAACCGTTTCTTGCGCAAAGCCACAGGCTCGCCCTGGTACGTTCGCAATAAACAGCTCCACGCTGACCTAAACCTCCCGACCATCAGATGTTTCATGAAGAAAGCGTCTAAACGCTTCTTCGACTCTGTTCCCTCGCACACAAACCCCTTAGTGGTATCTGCCGCCAATTACACCCCCTCCCGCATATCCAAAATTCGCCGTCCTAGGCACACTCTCACGTACCCAGACGACGATATCACCCTCCATTCTCCACCCCGACCCTTGCTCGAGCCAGCCCGCGCTGAGCCAGTAGTAATAAATCAAATGTCCCTAAATAATCACAATCAGATCCAGCAAGTCCTCTCTTGTCTGCCCCCCAGCAATGCCCTAAGCCGAGGTTCGAGTCCCACTATGGGACACCCTTAGCAGTGTTGCTTAGTATTATTTAATTTGCTCGGCTGGAGGCCCTTCTGGTCTCGCCATTTGCCCGGTTAAGCAGTAAAAGCTCCCTGAGCTAACTGCGAGAGACAACTCATAAAAAAAAAAAAAGCTAAAGCCGTTGATCGTCAATGTAAAGTTTTGGTGCAGCTAAGTTACCTGGTTAGTGAGCACGAAGAAGGTAATGGTAATTCGATAGCATTGTTTTAATAAGTGTACCTACTTACCACACACCTTTGACAGTGAAAGCAAAACTAATGTTTCAAAGCGTCTGGTTATCAGGATGTGATTGGGATGAGACATTACCTATCAGCGTACAAGAAGAATGGAGACAATTTACAAGTGACCTGCATATAGTAACTCAATGTGAGATACTGAGATGGTTGGGAGACACTACAAAACCCTTTCAAGTCCATGGTTTCTGCGACGCGTCAGAAAAGGCCTACGCATGCTCTATTTACCTACGGACATTAAATGACAAAAACGAACCCGTGAGTAGACTCATAGTTGCAAAATCTAGGCTATCGCCAATCAATAAAAAAATTACCTTACCACGGCTTGAACTTTGTGGAGCCTTATTACTTTCACGTCTGATGAAAAAGGTCTTGACATCTTTCAAGTGGGACAATGTTGGTTAAAATACATACGCCTGGACGGATTCTATGATTGTACTATGCTGGCTGCATGGTGACGTCACAGAATGGAATTCGTTCGTGAGCAACAGAGTCCAGCAAGTTCATGAAGTCATCCCAAAACAACATTGGAAATATGTCAAATCTGAAGACAATGCTGCAGGTTGTGCTTCACGGGGCATCAGCTGTTCCCAATTATTCCAACATCCTTTGTGGTGGCAAGGGCCGGAATGGGTCAAAAACTATAGTGAGGAAACAGCAAACAAAGTTGCAATCATACCGACAACATGTGAATCAAAACAAAAACAAATAAAAGTGTGTGTTGTGAAATTTGAATCGTCTCCAATTGTAATCAAGTTATTAGACAGGCACAACGATATGACTCATGTTACCCGAGTGGCAGCGTGAATTAGACGTTTCATCAACAATTCCTTTAATGGCGAAATACATAAAACAAACTATTTGACATCTACAGAATTGCAAAGCGCTGAAAAATTCATAGTCTAACAAATTCAATTGCATGCTTTCAATGACGAGATTATGAGATTGAAGAAAAATAAGAGAGTTAGTACAAAAAGTAACATTCTGAATTTAAACCCATTTCTTGACAAGCATAACATATTGCGAGTGGGAGGAAGGTTACTTAACTCGAGTTTAAGTGAGGACACCAAACACCCAATGAAACTCCCACATTGTCACAAACTAACAAATTGGTTAATTTGGCAAGCTCACACAAGGACATTACATGAAGGTCCTTTTTTTTTTACGGGGGGAAATCCTCATGGACTACCTCCACCTGGGGAAAGGCGGAGGGGCGTGCCGGACTCTTACCGGCTAAAACCACCCCGGTGTCTCCTCGCACGTGCGCGCGGGGCCGCGGGAATCCAAATTCTTCCGCAGCCCCATACTAGTGCTGGCCCGGTCTGTCCGGGCCTCGTCTCCTGCACGGGGTAGTGAGGTGTTCCTCCCATTTCTCTTAACGAGAAATCGAAAGAATTCTATTCAAAGTAGAATGGACGTTTTGGTCTCTGGACCTCTAGCAATGAGTGATAAGTGCAAGTAAAACATTTTATTGTACTACAGCTATTGTCAATGATTAGCATTTATGGAGTTAACGCTTATTATAGAACCATTTAAAACTACACCATTTTAAAATAGGTACGGCCGTTTTAAGCCACTTTCATAATCCGGTAGTCATTAATACCTAGCCATAAAAAATTTTAAACGCAATTAACGTAAATATAAATAGAGCCGACAACTTCTATCATTATGTGGATACTTACAACTTCAATCAAAGGAGAGTTGCCTTCGAAAAAATTGAGACAAAGCTGAGAAAACTTCCCAGAAACACAATATAACATAATAGAAGTGTACAGAAAACCAACTTGATGATTTCCAAAATGTAGAAAATTCACTTTGGCTGCTCAGAAACGGAACACTGTCGCGACGCACTATAGTAAGTAAGTAAGTTAATCATTTATTTGCGTAAAACATGGTATACATTGATGTTAATATTATTACAGTAGCTCAACATGTTTCGCTAAGATATAACATAGCATGCAAAAATTTATATTTTGACAAAAGGAATCAACATCTCACATCCATAAAATCTTTTAAGCTGTAAAAATTACATTCAATAAGCCACTTGTGTAATTCTGTCTTAAATTTTCTCGAGTTCAATATTTTAAAGCGACTTGGTATTTTGTTATAAATACGTACGCACATTGCAAGGCAGTTTTTGTTGTATTTCGCAAGTCTTGGCAAATCACTTAATACCAGTTTATGAGGATCTCGTCTGTTTCTGGGATTTACATCATTTGCTGATTTAAATAAATGTTTGTTGTTAACTACAAATATACATACCTCATATATATACAGACATGGTAGAGGTAGCAGACCAAACCTCTTGAACATTGGTCTACATGAGTCATCAGGTTTAATACCACTTATTGCTCTGATGCACTTTTTTTGTGCGATAAATGCTCTATCCATATTGGTACCATTACCCCACATTACGAGACCATATCGCAGTAGCGACTCAACATAGGCGTAGTATGACATAATTGCAGTTTTTATGTTAGTTACGTTTTTAACTTGCTTCAGTGCGTATACAAATTTATTGATTCGAGTGCTTACATTATCTACATGTTCTTTCCAGTTAAAATCTTTGTCTATTATTACGCCTAAAAATGTATGGGTTGCCTCTTCGATTTTATTAATATTAAGTTTTATATTGTTTTTATTATTATTTGATTGATTAAATTGAATGTAAACGGATTTATCTAAATTTATTTTTAAATTATTCATGTCAAGCCAAAGCAGTAATTTGTCTATTGTATTATTTATGTCAAACTCATGGTCAGTCTTGTTTTTCTTTTTATCTGATGTCACTATGATTGATAAATCGTCGGCAAATAATATGCATTTATGATTGGTTATTTTTATGATGTCATTAATATATAAAAGAAACAATATTGGACCAAGCACGCTTCCTTGCGGAACGCCACATTTATTTTGCTTATATTCTGATGAGTATGGTATCATATCTCTATTACTGTTAATTTTACTAATAATGACACGTTGCTGTCTATTGCCTAAATAGGATGATATCCATTCAAGTGCAGGTCCTCTAATCCCAATAGTCTCTAGTTTATCCAACAATATGCTGTGCGACACAAAATCGAAGGCTTTTGATAAATAAAAAAAAAGTCCCGTAGTCAGATGATTATTATTAATATTTGAAAGTACTGCCTTCATAAGAGAGTAAATAGCTAATGATGTGGATTTCTTTTTTTGAAATCCATACTGTTCAGTACTTATTATTTGGAATTTATTGCAAAATTCTATTAGCCTTTTATACATACATTTCTCATAAATTTTTGAAAAAATTGGTATCAATGTAATTGGACGGTAATTACTAATATCACTTTTATCTCCTTTTTTAAATAACGGCTTAATAATTGATAATTTTAACCTATCGGGAAATGTTCCTGCTGCAAAAGACATGTTTATTAAATGGGTTAAAATACTAGTCAATTCATTACAGCAAGGTTTTATGATTTTAGTACTAATTTCGTCATAGCCCTCTGATCTAGTGTTGGACAGGGACATTATTTCAAGGCGCACTTCGTTTTCTGACATTAGTTTAAGAAACATTGAGTTGACATATCTATTTTGCCTATAATTTTGAACAGCTGGATCTTGCGGTAACGTTTGCGTCAAATTCACGTAATAGTTATTGAATGTAGAAGCTATTTCTACAGGGTCTGTAACTACAATACCATTTAATTTTATTGCATCTATATTATCTTTAGGGGTGGTATTTTTATTTATTTCATTTTTGATGACAGTCTAAGTGGCTTTACATTTGTTATCTTGTGTTTCTATATATTTTATGTTCGCATTCTTTTTTGAGCTCTAAATACATTTTTTAAGCATATAGGAATATTTTTTATATATTAATTTATTAGAATTATTTTTGTTTTTATAAAATTCATAGCGTAATTTTCGCTTAGTTTTGAAACTTTGTCTAAGACCTTTACTTATCCACTTTTGCGTGTTTTTAGCGGTACTGTTGACCCTGACTCTTACCTTAGGAAAACAGAGATTATAAAAGAGGCACCACAGATCATGAAAATCATTAAAGGCAGAATTTGAATCTGTGTTTATATATATATCAGACCAGCAAAGACTTTGTAAGCATTCCCGGAATTTTCGGATATTATCTAGGTTGTAATCTCTTTTATAAACGTAGTGTATTGATGCTTTTTGTGGTACATTTTGAGAAGGAAAGCTAAGCATTTGTGCTGTATCATGATCTGAGAGATGTAACGGTAGTACGGTTGCAGTAGCATTGGAAATATTGCTCAAAATATGATCAATACAAGCCAATTTACGTGTGGGAACATTTATCAGCATTTTCAAATTATAATTATTGCATAAGTCTTGTAACTGATTTGTAATGTTACCTTTTTTTAGTGTATTTATATTCAAATCACCAGCTATAACTATATTAACTTTAGACTTGTATTTATTTATTAAATCGTGCAAAAGTTTGTGTAATTTTAATAAAAACTGTGTTGGATCAGATTTAGGAGTGCGATAAACACATATAATAACTAATTTACCACACATTAATTCTATTCCACAGGCTTCAAACGTATTTTGAGTGGCGTAGTTTTTAACTATTGACAATTCTTTATAATTTAGCTCTTTTTTTACTAATATACAAGTGCCACCCCTTTGTTGTTCTCTACAGAAGTTAGTAGCCATTACATAATTATTTATTTTTACATAATTGTCCAAACCTTTTTTTATAAAAGTTTCAGATAGGCATATTAAATCTGGGTCATTATTATCGTCCTTTAGTTCTTGAATGGTTAGTTCTAGTAGTTCTTGTTTGGATAGAACACTGGCGATATTTTGATGTAATATTTTAAAATAGTGCGATTTGATGGTGGCTTTAGGTACGAAAAAATGAGTCGCTCTTATTTATAACAGGAAAATAGTACGGTATAGTTCCTTTCCTAACCTTCGTATTGGATTCCGTAAAGTTATTGCTTTTAGGATGCTTAACAGTTTCAATGCGACTTTGTTTCTTAAAGTAGTAGGGAATTGTTCCTTTTTTTGTTTCATGTATACCAATGCTCAATTTGAAACTTGATTTACCACTTGCTATTCTCTTTCGAATTTCAGTAGGGTTCAAATATTTATCATTATAGTCATTACAATCTATAACAAAATTAATTGTCTTACACATATCAGACAATTCGGTGCTTATTTGTTTTACAAAGTGACATTTTTTATACTTACTACATACATTTTTTATAGAATTGTTTAATTTATTGACATTGAGGAATACATTTTTTACGACATTTAATACAATTACAGTGTTACAACTAAATATATCCAATATATTTTTCAATTGAGACAAGATAATATTTATGCTACGGTCATTTTCACCTAAACAAATTACAACTTTATCGTCTGTTGTTAATTTTACATTTCTGCTGTTGGATGTTACTTCGCTACATGGTGCGTTTGGTTTAGTTTGAGCAACGAGTTGATAATTTTCATATTGTGAATTTACTCTTGAGTGTGATAAGGCGGCAGCTAAGCCAACGCAACGTTGAGTACCGAAAATATGTATTTTCTTCCCAGAAATCAGATTTTGTACTTGCTTGCCAGTGCAAGTTTTAACACTAGCCGTATTCCGTTTCGGTTCTTCAATGGAAAGTTCGCAGGTATTCTGACTCTGTATCAATAATGTAATACGTTCTGTAAGAGTTAGAATTTCTTTTTCTGCAGTCCTTAATTGCTGTTGCAAGGTTAGGATTTCCTGTTGCAGGCGTAATATATTTACGTGATCAGTAGCTTCAACGTTCAATGTGGATGACGATGGAGAGGATGGCGTAGAATGCACGTAGTGTTGTTGTGACAGGGCTTGCTTCTTTTTCTTGGAGCTTGTACCCGGATATCCGAATATAGAGGAAGAATGACATAAGGATTTTAAAGTATTATTTTCTGTACATAATTTTTTTATTTGTTTATGTAGTTCGGTATTTTCTAGCAATATATTTCCCAGTTCATTTTCTGTGCTTTCTAACTGAAGTGTAAGTTGAGCTATTGTATCCTTCATTTCTGAGACTGATACCAAGTCAGTAACAGTTCTGTCAACACTCCTTGATAGTTTATTGGGAGTAGTATATGACTCATCAGGCGATTCGCAGTCGGTAAGTATGTGAGAGTCAAATAATTTTGTACTACTTTGAATTGAAGACAGGCGTTTCGACGTATCATCGACTACATCTTTCTTTGTCTTCGATGTTTGTTTTATTGGCGAAGGTGTTTTAATATAATTCTGCTTCTTTCGTTACTATAATTCTGCTTCTTTCGTACGGTAATATTGGAAGCTCCGTCGGTATTAGAATATTTTTTATTTCTAATACACACCTTACATCTCCATTTTTTTTTCGCTTCTGCACCTTTTAGTCGATATGTAGGTTCTGGATAACCGTCGCAATCAAACTCATATCTGTTATCACAGGCGGAACACAAAGCAGTACTTTTTATGTTCACATCTTTTTTACATTTATGACATCTTACCAGTGATGCCATCTTGCGGACGGTTTTGCTATTATTGCAAACTTACAAGTAGACAGCCAACGTTTACTCGCCGGAACCCGGACAATCAATATTTAATTCCAAATATTAATATTGGAGACCTCCGAAAAGTATGAGTTAGCACTGAGGTTTGAACTCGCGACCACTCGATCGGGCGGTGCTTGAACGGCAAAAGTAGACAGCGCCTTAAACCTCTGTGCCACTTGAACAGTTAATGATTTTGTCAAATTTATTGACTGCTTGCCGCAAATCAAAGATCACTGGATAGAATAACAATGACTGTACAAAATTACTTTTGTATGTGACCGTTTAGAATTTAAACCACTGTATGAATCACTTTTTCACTTCGTTTTAATTGTTATTGTTTATTTAACGTTTTTTGAGATGTTGGGATAAAATAACTTTGTGAGGTTTATTTTTGTTTATTTATTGCTGATTAAGTCACTTTTGTGTTATTGTTTTGGAACACTTGAAGAATTTTAAGTTTTTTAGTCTTATTTTCACAGTTTTTATGAATTTTTTTTAGATAACACTGTCACTTAGTTATTTGTCAATATTTTATAAGTTCAAATGGTTTTTATTCACTGTTACACACTATTACTATTTTTAGATTTTTTTTTTTTTTTAACGGAGCACGACGTATGATCGTATCGACGTATCTGATCGTAGAATAGAAGTAGCGAAAACTTATTTTACTTATACATATTATAAGTAATCGCACTCAGAGCGGAAGAGCAGTTATTATAGAATATTATTGTCCGTGCCAATCCATGCCAGACGTAATCCATTTAATACTTCTGCCTTCTTTCTTAATAATATTGGTATTGATGATAATTTATGATATTTGGAATATCACTACATAGTATAAAACAAAGTCGCTTTCTCTGTCCCTATGTCCCTTTGTATGCTTAAATCTTTGAAACTACGCAACGGATTTTGATGCGTTTTTTTTTAATAGATAGAGTGATTCAAGAGGAAGGTTTATATGTATAATAAATTACGCGGGCGAAGCCGCGGGCGGAAGCTAGTAATTCTATAAAAAATATTGAAATTCTAGTCTCTTCACATTATAACTATTGTTTGCAACTATATTCCATTTATAATAGCATTAGAAGAAAGAGGCTTGCAGAAGCAGGAATGCAAAACATTTTATTTCAAAGTTAAGTTAAAACAATTTTAACGTCATGTCATCAAAATCATGTTTCATCAATTATCATGTTTGTCTTCCGTTGGCGAGGGGAGATTGCAGGCGACCTTTTGTGTTGTACTCTTTGAGTATATTGTATACAGTGGCCCAAGATACGCCTATAAGAAAATATAACATATATTGCCGATGCATGTTACTTTCAATTATTTTTATTGTAATAATTTTATGACATATCCTTAACGGCAACTTCTGCGGTTTTCTTTATCCTCTCAGTCTTATAACAAAGAGTACCTGCTGGCCAGGACTCCTTAAATCGTTTAAAAAGATTGATCACAGTTTGTTTTTCTACAGCATAAAGAGTTTGCTTCATTCTCTTTTTTTTGGGAAACATTACTATGTCACAACTTATGAAAAGATTAGTTTAATTTTAAATTTGGTATAATTATAGTGAAACGAAAAACATTCCCGGTATTGTTCACCCCTGCTTCTTTTAAGTTTTTAGCATTGACACTGTAATTTTAAATTAGAATGAAATAATACATAATTATAACTAAATAGTTAAAATAGTTACAATTAAGTATGACAGCTGCTGTAGAAACAGATTATAGGTAATAAATTCGGTGTCTATCGTAACTGTAACATGTTTATTGTACTTTTGAAGCAAAGTGTACATTTAAAATAATCTTTTTTAACTTCTGTCTAATGCTATTATAAATGGAGTATAATATGATAAGAACGTAGCGATAATTTAAAACTCCAATAATACTAACTATTGAGAGTAGGTATGTTAGCACCAAATATTAAGCTTAAAAGACCTCGCTAATGATGCTATTATATTTAATAAATTGCTAAAGGACCAATTTCCCAACATTTCGCCCAATCTGCTTTCTTTTCTTTTCTTGACTAGATATCACTTACCGTAAAACAATTATGATTAATGTTAATTACTGCTTGTAATTTTTTGACGTTCCGCTGTCTTTCGCGGATTTCATTAAACTACATGATTATGAAAGGGTAGTGAAACAACAATATTTTGTATTGTTCATGCCAATGAAACGGTTCGTTTTAGAAAACGTTTCATATAATAACTAGCGGATAGCCCGGCATGTGCTACTACGCTAAAAAAATAATGCATTGTTTTAGTGGTCTAACCATCTTCGCATTATTGCCTAATGAAAGCGGTTTGGGGTACATCGGTTGGATGGTTTCAAAGTATATAACGGAAATTGGTAGAAACAATTTTTGTGTTTTATATACATATATTGATAATCATCATTTATTTGCCACTAGAATGTAATTTACAATTTAATAGTTTTAAATATGAGGAACGCTTAGAAGTTTTGAAGCTCACAACCTTAAAAGATCGCAGATACCGTGGAGATCTAATTGAGACTTATAAAATCTTAAAAGGACATTACGACCTCAAGGATTTTGATAGACTTTTTATACGCAATGACAACGCCCATCTTAGAGGCCACCACCTTAAGCTATGTACCAGCTTCTCAAATAACAACCCGCACAAACACTTTCTAAGCAATAGAATAGTCAGAGCGTGGAATAAGCTTCCAGAAGTAGTCGTTTCAGCCCAAAATGTGAATCAGTTCAAAAACCGACTTAATATACATCTTAACTGCAAAAATAAAATTAGTGGGGAATAACAGGATACAGGCACTTACCAGTTGTCTTTCAACTGCCTGCCTGATAATTTGTAATAATAATAATAATAATGGTCTAATCCAGTCGAATGGTCAATTATTTGGTCTAATCCAGTCGAACACCAACAAAATCGCTGGATCAAAGAAGACAACGAAAGATTGAGGGATACACCAGAAATGAAGTTTAAACACATGGACATAGGTCTCTTAAAAAATGTAATAGGTAGAACACACAACTGGAAAGCTGCAGGCTCCGACGATATACACAATTTCTGGTATAAAAAGTTTTCATGCACTCATACACTACTACATAAACACATCAATGCATTCATCCAATCACCTCACACGATGCCACATTACATTACACAGGACATAACATACATGTTGCCAAAAGACCTATCAGATTCGGCGACTCCTGCTAAATACCGACCCATTACTTGCCTAAAGAATATAATATATAAAATTATCACATCTTGCATAAGTGAATCTATATACAAGCACACACATGAACACAACATCTTAGCAGAAGAACAGAAAGGTTGCCGCAAAAACAGCCAAGGATGCAAAGAACAACTGACGATTGACGCCGTAGCATCAAAACAAGCACTTAAACATAAACTTAACATCCACACCATGTATATAGATTACAAAAAAGCTTTTGACTCAGTACCGCACTCCTGCTTAATATACATACTCAAACACTATAAAATCCACACTACAATAACCAATTTTTTTGAAAATATTATGTTTATTGGAACACCAAATTAACAATATGTCATTCTAATAACACAACCGAAACCGAGTTCATCCCGATAAATGCATTTTCCAAGGAGATGCCTTAAGTCCGTTATGGTTTTGTCTTGTACTTAATCCACTTTCATACTTGTTAAATAAAAATGACATAGGGTTCAAAATTAAACACGACACACAACAAACAACTCTTACTCATCTCATGTACATGGATGATATCAAACTCTTTGCAAGCACACTGAACGAAATACATACCCTCGCTGACATCACACAGACATTCTCAAATGATATATGCATGGAATTTGGAATATATAAATGCAAAATCCAATCCATCACCAAAGGAGTAGTAGAACAGACCTCAAATGAACTAGCAAATAAGAATACAATCGACGCCGTAGACCCAGTCGAAGGATACAAGTATTTAGGGTATTACCAGTCACAAGAAATTCACCACAAGAATATCAAAACATTACTTCTACAAAATTTAGGAACAGATTACACAAAATACTACACTCTCACCTCAACGCAAGAAACACCATCAAGGCTATCAACACCTTTGCTATCCCCATACTTACTTACTCCTTTGGAATTATACGTTGGACTCAAACAGACCTAAAGACATTACAAAGAATTATTAATACCACAATGACTAAGTACAGGAAACATCACCCAAGAGCTTGTATCAAGATATGAACACTGCCTAAAAGTGAGGGTGGCAGACGACTCATCGACATCGCAAACCTACACAACAAACAGATCACATAACTCAGAACGTTCTTCCACAATCGCTCACACCAATCAAAACTGCATAATGCCATATGTCAGGCAGACACTTATACACCACTCTCTCTCGCTGATCACACTAAACAAATCCATACTCACTCCAAACAACAAAAAATAGACATATGGACTAAAAAATCACTTCATGGCCGTCATCGTCTCGACTTGAATAACCCTTATGTTGACAATATAGCGTCAAACGCATGGTTAAAGCGAGGCGAGCTGTTTCCTGAAACAGAAGGATTCATGCTAGCGATTCAAGACCAGGTCATAGACACAAAAAATTACAGGAAGTACATCATCCGAGATAGTAGCTTAGGTAGCGATCACTGCCGGTACTGTCATAAACAAGTTGAAACTATCCAACATATCACAGGCGCATGTTCATCCATCACCCAAACAGATTATAAACACAGACATGACCAGGTAGCAGCTATTATACACCAGACACTCGCACTTAAACACAAACTTATCACCGAAAAGACACCGTACTATAAATACACACCCCAAATCATTCTAGAATCATCTGATTTCAAAATGTATTGGGACAGAACTATACTGACTGACAAGACCATACACCACAACCGACCAGATATCACACTGCACGACAAGCAACGCAAAGTTGTATACCTAATAGACATAGCAACTCTTAACGCACACAATCTAAGGTCCACTCACACAATCAAACTTTCAAAATACGCAGACTTGACCATTGAACTCAAAACTCAGTGACGAGTTAATATCGTCAAGACTGTCCCTATAATAATATCCAGTACTGGCGTCATCCCTAAAACACTCCACACAAGCCTCAAAACCTTAAACATACATCCACTCTTATACACACTCTTACAGAAAGCAGTAATACTGAACACTTGCAGAATAGTCAGAAAGTTTTTGTCAATATTTTGATTCACCATACTATACCTAATAAACATAATAATAATAATAAATATGGAAATATTTCCATTCTAGATTCGATACTGCATAATTATCATTTTAAATTCAAATAATAATTTGGAATAATAAACAAACATTAAAAAGAAATGGTAACAGATGAAAATATATTTCAGAGTTTGTATGCACGTAAATAAAGTGTTTGTGTGTTTTTGACTGAGTGATAGGGTGTTGGTGCATATGCTTATATGTGTGTGTGTTTGCGTAAATATATGTATGACATTAGTTTATTACTCTAATAAATAATTCAATTTAAGAACAAGATTGGGTAAGTAATCATTACCGAACCAGCTTCTTTACTTGCTTAATCCCACAATATTTAATATCACATAGTTTAGCTACTTTATTATTTATAAACCTAAGCATATATTCTGGCATGTTGGGCGAGGAAAGTTTTTACTATGGCTGATGGACATTCGCCGTTTGATTAGTTGTGATTATTCCGCTGACTGGAGAATTATTTTATGATGTTTTAGAACTATTATAAGGATGTACAATTGACGAACGCTAAGTCTTGTACCTACTGAGGTTTCATTGTAGAAACTGACTGTGGAATATCTGAAAAGTTTTTAAACATTACTTTCAGTACCGATAGCTGAGCAAGTTCGATTTGTATCATAGTCGTGGTACCTACTCCGCCCCACATGGGTATACTTACAGTAGCTGATTACCGATTCACACACCGAATTCTGCAGTTTTTTGTTTTCACATAAAAGACAATTGTATAGATTTTTGTGTCCCGGTTCAGAGTACATCGTCCGTTTTTACGTATCACGTCAAGTTCTTTCATAATCAAGTTGGTATAAACTCAATATATTTTTGAAAATAATTATTATACTTATTTATAACACAAAGCGCGATTATGTTATCGATTCTAAGCCGCTCCTGTATACCTATTCATACTCAGGTTCGCAAATAAATATCTAAAACTATACTGCTATACTTTACCGCTGTGTTTTCACTCTGTAAATAACCAAGCATATTCGTTACATTTTATAAAACCCCACGAGATAGGGGAAGACTTAATTACCATTTATCCGGTGCATTTCCAACCATTCCGATGTTTTTTTTTTATAGTATAGTTATCTTTTTATTTCAATGTTTATAAAATAACTAGCACAGCTCTTAATTAAAAGAACAAAATAGGTTGTCCAGATTAATATACCAAATTCAATGGCTTTTAATTAAACATGCAATACAATGAAAAAGTGTAAAAATGCGTGATAATATCACTCGGCTTTGTCCTAAGTAGGTATTTGTGGATATAAACCGGCGATTCTTAACAAAACATTGTTGAAATAGTTTATCCATATTCGCTATTCTTACGATCAGTTTCAATAATCTATATGTGGGTAGCTACCGAAGATAGAAATTTAAATAAGGTCCATAATAAATAATGTTAAATCAACAACAAAATGAGGCTGGATGACCGAGCTGTCGCGCTGGACGTAACTGTAAACTGCAAAAATAATTCAATAGAAAAACCGTTTTATGTAAAATTCATGGAAAGTAACTTTAACTTGCTTAACTTAACCCTTGCTAGTGACAGCACTCAAAGTATATTTATTTTATATTTTTTTTATTATTTATTTTATATTTTATTTTATATTTATATTTATTTTATACGGTGATTCAGTTTATGTTTTTTTTTTTTTCGGCACTTTAATGGACAAAAACATAAAACCTGCAAAGACACAGTAATACACAATGATATTCAAAATCTCATTGTCTGAGCGCATCGCGCGCTCGCTGGTTGAGGGTTTCGGTTCGTTCAAATTATACAGGGAGTAATTATTCTTAAATTCTGAATCTAGCAACAAACTGGGCGTTGTTTCAATGTATAATGTTCGTGTCGATCACGTCAAATTGTCAGTGATCTATCGATGCCGAAGTAACTAGTAAAAATTAGAGGATTTCGGGTAGGACTAGTTACATATCGTCGTCGAAGGATAGCAACTTTTCAGGAGAGTGAAAAAACTGCTTAATTTTACATAGACACCAGTACAATACCATTTTAACCCTTAATTTGGCAAGCTAGGTTAAGTCATTGTAACAAGTTTAGATTAATATATTTTGCTGATGGACATTAATAAACTATTGAAAAAATAAAAATAAAATTATGCACTGAAGGGTTTCCTAGAAAATAGACGTTAAGTATACTCTACAAAGTTCGATAGTCAAGAAAAAAAGACGTGTTATAAGAGTTGAGCATTCTTAACAAATCTCGTTTAGGGTACTATGAAATTAAACATAATTTTATTAAAAAATAAATGTTTATTTGAAAAATAATGAGATATTGACAACAGTATTAGGGCTTCTTATGGTGGTAATTATAATGACAATTGCGGTCTTTAACAAAGCAAATTCTGACGTTACACTTTAAGCAGAAGACAGTGGTAAATCCTTTTTTGCAATAAGCACATCGACCATAATCCTTGCCATGTTCTGGGAAATGACCAATGTTATCGAACCTCACATCATCTACTGGTCTGGATCGCATAGGGTTTTTTATTTTATTAATTTTATTGAGATCTTGTACATTAGTTGGGTCTACAGTTGTCCCTTTTTTCAGCAATGCCTTGTAAATACTTAGCCTGAACTGTTTCAAAAGAGTATATTTATTTTGTCCCTTTCTCTTATTATCCCTTCGGTAGGTCAACCAGGCATTGTTGATACATATATCAAGTAATTGTGAAAAAATTGATAGATACCAGCGCCTGGTTTTAATTTCGGTACGATATAAAGCTATCAACATGTCCGCTAAGTCTACACCCCCCATATGGGCGTTATAATGCTTAACAACATTAGGATACTGTACCTCTATCCTCTGCTTCCTAATTTTGCAGTACCTCCGTATCTTAGTCAGTGGATATGCGTCTGCGTAACTGGAAGCCAGTACCACACATTTATTGTCGTTCCATTTGACCACAGATAGTTTGGTTTTGTTACAAACAGTTTGACTAAAAGCCCCCCTGCCCTGAGTTTTCAGAACCTTGTCTGATTTCAATTTTTTTCCAGCATCTCTCAGGCGATTTGTACGCATTGTACCAAGACTAAATATTCCGTAGGAATTCCTGAGGTGGTGTATTAGCTCCAACGATGAAAAGAAGTTATCAAAGTAGACAACACAGGGTTTTTTCTTTATGGTTTTACAAAGTCTCAAAACAGCCTTGGCCCCCCAACCTAAGCCTTCTTCTTCCTCTGTAAAGTTACAGTGATCAAAGTTGTCGTTACCAGTATAAAGGAAAAAATCGTAAATAATCCCTGATGCACCAGCTCGCACCAAATTTTTAAAACCCCACTTTCGTGGCTTGCGCGGATTGTACTGTCGTTTTTTCCCTGCTTTGGTGCCTTTATATGGAATCACCATCTCATCTACACTGAACCTGGTCTCCTCTTCCACTTTTAGGCAGTTCGCGCGGATTTTTTCCACTATGGGTCTCATTTTAAAATATGGATCAGAGTCAGTATCTGTATTGTCTACAAAATGTAGGTATCTCCGTATAATTTGATAGCGCTTTAGAGGCATTACATCTGCAACCATTGGGAAACGGGTATCAGCAGCCCAATAATCCAAATATGAAGGCATAGACACAATACCCGTAATTACTTTTATTGCTATAAATTTGCGCATTTCGGCATCGGACACATTTATGCATCGGCCCGATTTCTGAACGGAATACATATTTGTGTGATGACATATTTCATCGAACATATCCTCCGAAAAAAAGTCGTTGAAATAATCCAGTGAGGTTTTGCTGTCAATTATAGGACTTTCAAACTTATCGGGTTCTAATTCAGCGCCAAATTGAATACGTGCGCTTGACCATTGAAACTTGAGATCTACTTTCTTCTTTCTAGTAACGAGACGAGGCCTTTGCGGGATCGGGTTTTGCTGACGGCGTCTATTTCGACTATTACGGTTTGGAAAGGGCGTAGAAGTAGATTGTGGAGATCGTTGAGGAGAGTCAGTTACTTGGTTGATTATAAATGATGGTGTTATTGAAGGTATGTTTGACATTGGAGAAAGTGTTGGTAAAGAATTTATAGATGGCAGCGAAAGGTTATTAGCTTGGTGCTCATCATCACGATTATCAGTCTCACCACATTCTGTGTGATCAGTCGGATTCGTATTCGGATAATTGTCATCGGAAAAATCTACATCGAGCCGTTCTAAAGCAGAGTCAATTGATGGTGCTTCAGATGACTCAGAATCTCGACTTTGAAACTTGTGCACTTCGTCTTCAAGCTCATTCTCGAGAGTTTGATGTCCCACTTATATCAGATGGAGCGTTTTCTTGGGGAACAAGGACCAAAATACGATTTGACCTCCAATTCTGTAATAAGAAAAAATGTTGCAGGCAAACAAGCAAACCAAGCTATGTATCGCACACGGTAAACATGTTAGTATTGCGCAGAAATTAGTATTTAGGATGCAAATTAAAATATTGCGTAAAAAGAAAAAATATACTTTGTATATTAAAAGTAAGAAAAAAAACATCTCAGTGCTTATTATTGCTAAGCAGACTTAACAAACAAAACTGCCACCACATCTCCCACCATGTAAATTTGTTGAGTATACTCAACATACGTTTATCACACTCAATTACACACCACCGAACTTTGTTAATGATACTCAACATTCATGTTTACATACCTATTGTGTTTATATCTCATAGGGTAAATGCTTGAAAATGATGGTAAAACGTTAGATACGTATTATAGAAACATAAAAAATTGACATATTTATAATTTTAGGAAATTAAACACAAAAGAAAATTAAAATTACCTGCACAGTCCGCAGTGTGTTTCGCCTGGTCGCCATTTTGGCATGGTAGTGTCAAATTTAGTGTTGCCACCTAGTTCGAAAAAAATTTCTAACAAAAAGCACTAGTTCGATAACACGAATTAAATAAAAACCAATAAAAAATAATACGCCATCAAAAATATAGTATTATGTTTTTTCGATTGGAGTGTTGAGTATACTTAACGATATCAAATTAAGGGTTAAATTCATTTCATTTTACGAGTTTCTATTGGACGATACTTGTTTCAGCTTTGGGTTTCGGCTTTAGCTGAAACAATGCGTCTTCCGATTCTCTAGCAAATGCTATTAAAATGTCAAAACCGCCAAAAATTACTTACGTGGTGTTAGAACTTCAACGACGATATAGAACTCATCTATATGACGGAAATAAGCTGAGCGTTATGTACGATAGAAGCTAGCGATATTAGAATAAAATAAGTTATTTTCACAATCTTTAATAGAGAGCAATGCATTTAACAAAGCCAAGTGATTTTATTTATTAGTTTCTTATTTGTTTTTAGCTAGCGTACCTACTATAGTATACCACTATTTTATCTATTAAGGTACGGCCAAACCAATGCGGCCAACCCGCGTGCACGATAGGTACCGCGGTACCGATCAGTTATTGCAGTTGTTTTTGTAGCGACATGTTCAAACGAGCGAGTCCTGCGGGCGGACGCAGCGATCAGTGCAGCGTCTGCACACACAATCATCGGACGGCTGCGATAATTTGATGTCAACACGATTTGAATGTTTCACATAAATTATTTAAAGTATTTTCTGGGTATGTATAATGCCAGATACAGAAAAAAATATTGTTGAAGTGCAAAACTTAAAATGTTATCGATAAAATATTATTAAACGAATATAAGACGAGATTTGGGAAGAAATAATAATTGCTGCTAGTAGAAAAAATTCGTGTTCGATGTCACTACCTTCCATTATCAGTCACAAAATTTAATAGTAGTCATACGCTTCGCCGGACGCAAATTGATCGAACGCGTTGCGTTGGTGTGAACTTGCACGCAAGTAAATCGCCACCACTTACACGCAGATTGGACGCGTTGGTTTGGCCGTACCTTTACAATACCTGGACTTAGGTTTCCCGTCATAGGTGAAGCAAGGGGTGTACGTATTGTTTTGACACATACACACACACACACACACACACACACGTATACTATACCGACTACATATGGCAATATATACAAATATTCGTTCCGTGTGAGAATCGCAACCGCGTTTAATATTGAGGATAAAATTTGAATAAAATATTTGTTCTGTCTGTTAAATTTTTTTTTTGTTTTATCTTGTATTTTTGTTTTAAATACTTCTCCATTTTATATCAGCAACTATCAACTATCTCTTCCCACACCACTCTAGCCATGACTTAAAAGTTATATAACACAAAAAATATTGCCCGAAACAGGCAAGCTCCGTCACCAATGATAGGAACGATGGTGTGGGGCGTCATTACGCCATTTGCATTCAGACATTCAACAGCCATACTATCACTTTAATTTTAAAATAACCTTTTAACTACAAATAACGATTATTTACCAGTAATCTCAAACGAAATAATTGTGTGATAAAATAATCACAAAGAATAAAAATATAAGAATTATCTAAGACACCAATGATTGAATAAAATAAATTAGGTAATATTATTATGTGATAAATGTTTAGTAACTCAACCAAAGCTCAAAAAAGAGCGCTAGCATACAATTATTTATATAACAAAAATAAACTCGTCATATATAAATAAATTATTTGCCTCACACAGCTGCCACAATTCAGCGCTAATAAAACACCTATTATATTTGCTTCTTCAATTTTAATGTTCTTCTGTACAATACTAATTAATCTGTTCATTGTGTTTGTAAGACTGAGAATAAATTCAGGTATTCTAAATGAAGTTTATGTTGAAACTATAACTTTTAGTGGTATAATATAACAATAGATATTAATTAAGATGAAACAATACGGTTGCGGAAAGACGACTGCTGTGCCGCGCTAATATTATTTTAGCTTCAGTACCTAACTATAGGGTATAAAACAAAGTCAAGCTCGTAGCGAATACAAATTCCAGGCCAACAATCAAGGGCGAAGGCGCAGATATCGAGTGAGACCAAGGTCTCTTTCATACAGAATAAGCGACTGTCCGTTCAAGACTTTATAATTATTATTTTTGAATTAGGTAGGTATAACTACTTCAACATTTTTATATAATTTAGACTAGCTTTTGGCCGCGGGTTCAGTCACAGAGAATTAGAAAACAGTCATAATTTCGCAAAGAAAAATATATTACGTAAAGATTGCATACTTATCGATTATATTTTTAGGATTTCGTACTGCAAGGTTAAAATGGAGTCCTATTACTGTTAGTCTAAAGGCCAATAGTCTCGTTATAATTTGACAGCCAGACTGAAAGTGCACCGAATCTAGACTAAAACTTGGTATTCTGCTAATATCTAAGACTAACAAAAAACCTTTTTTTGGTCTTAAGCTAATATGTGATCGCACGCCGATCTTAAATGCCAAACTCGTCTATCAGACAAAACAAATGAATTGACAATTATATGCGTAATAAATAAAACAAAAAAAATAATTTTATTTGAACATAAAACCAATAAGGATTTATGTAATATTTTTTTACCCCTAAAGTAGGTAAAAAAACATAGGTAAGTGCTAATGTGCATGCGATATGCTCTGTTGTACACTAAAGATTAAGAATCTTCCAAAAAAAAAGTGTTATCGATATCGATTTATTATTTTGCAATAGTGTTCAAACAAAAAAACGTTGATTATATGTAACTAATAGACCAAAACAAAAAGGACAAGGCTTGGGTACTGCTGTTTTTTTTTTTCATTTCCTACCATTCCACGCCTTTCTCTGTCTTTATTCATGATTTCACTTGGGCAGGTTGTTGGAAATTTAAGACCAAGCGCCAACCGAAAGAAAAATCGGCTGAACCCGTACCCAAGCCCATACCACCTGAAGATATTGAAGGTAAGAAGACCCTAACTGACTTTAACCCACTCTACGACACAGCAGATTAAAATAAGAGTCGCAGTGAACATTGGCGGAAAAAGAGTAACGACAATTTAAAAAATGTGAAAAATTATCAGCGCTAGTGACAGTGATCTGACAAAACAAAAAAAGTCTCCAAGTTTTTGGAAATTCTAAGGATCTACCGTTTCTTTAGTAGCTGCTCTTCATAATCATATCGAATATTTTATATGAATATACTAATTTTATTGTAATATGTTCCATAACTATTGATTTACTTAAACTACTACAACTATCGCCAATGACACTACTGTGTACGGATAATTTACTTTTTCTCAAGGCATGAAGCGGTAAAACAGATCTGAATAGTAAAAAAAATTCAGAGAAGAGTACGATGGCGCCAGAACCTGAATCCGATGGAAAATTAATCCAAATGTGTGACAAGGGAACCCAAAGGATTATATCCGGAGACATACTTCAGTCTCCGATCACCATGATAAGAACATTGGGTCGTTCACGGCTCGACCCCGGTATGTGCGAATATTTTATGTCAACGTCGTATACAGTCCCCGCTGACGGCCAGTCTGTACCATACCTACACTTCTTATAATTTGATGCTTTTACTTCAGCTTGCTTAAGGATAATTAGTCACCGGCCGTCAGCGGTTACTTATATACGGTAATAGAAATATAAGCCTGTGTTTTGTGAGCTTAATTTTCATCGACACTGCCCTGAATTCTTCCCAGCGCACTGCACCAATTTATATTAGATAGCTAATAGATTATTTTTGAGCTGTTGAAAACTATATGTATCTACACAAACGCGAAATCCTACCGACCAATCAGCTTGACCTCCTTTATGTTAAAGACCCTGGAAAGGCTCTGTGAGAGGGAGCTGAGAGAAGGTGCGCTTCAAACAATACCACTACACGTCAACCAACACCCTTATAGCCAAGGCAAATCAACGGAATCTGCGCTTCATCTAGTGGTCGGCAAAATAGAGGAAGCAATACAACAAAAAAGCATCTGCCTAGGTACTTTCATAGACATTGAGGGGGCTTTCGACAAAACGAATTTCTCCAGTATCAACGCAGCCCTATCGAGACATGGCGTGGAACCCATTCTCATAGACTGGATAACAAACATGCTCAGCAAGCGGGTAGTCCGCCTCGAGGGAGTAGACTCATCAGCCATAATAGCCAAAGGCTGCCCCCAAGGTGGAGTTCTATCACCCTTACTATGGAATCTGGTCATCAACGATCTGATTTCAAGACTAAACTCAAACCTAGACTACACAATAGGATACGCAGACGACCTCGCCATCCTCATCTCAGGTAAGGTGATAGGCACCATCTGTGATCTCACGCAACAAGCACTGTGGACTGTAGAACACTGGTGTGAAGAATACGACCTGTCAGTCAACCCTACCAAAACGGAACTGGTCATGTTTACCCGAAAACGAGCACTGGGACACTATCGACTACCAAAACTGTTCAATACTGAACTCCAACTGTCCACAGAAGTTAAGTACTTAGGCGTCACTCTGGACAGCAAATTAAACTGGAGTAATCACATAGAAAATAAAATAAACAAAGCCAGTATCGCCTTCTGGCAGTGCAGGAGAATGATAGGGAAAAGATGGGGACTTTCCCCCAAAATAATCCTGTGGCTATATAAGACAGTGATCCGCCCTATGCTCACGTATGGCTCCATAGTATGGTGGCATAAAACCAAGGTAAGCACAATAGCAAACAAAATGCAGCGAATCCAGAGACTTGCTTGCTTGGCAACCACAGGCTGCATGAGGACCACCCCAACTGCAGCTCTGGAAGCCATGCTAGATCTCCCACCGCTACATCTATTTACACAGCAAGAAGCAGCTATGTCAGCGGTGAGACTAAAGTCTCTGGGTCTCTGGAAAAACTGTAATACACTCCACACTCACACCTCTATACTAGATGAACTCTATAGAGACTTCCCCATCATGCAGGCAATCAATGACTGCATATCAAAAGAGTTCATTTTCGACAAAAAATACAAAATCCAACTCCACGAAGGACAACGAAGTTCAGGGCTATGCCCTAAAGAACTTCAAATCTTTACAGATGGGTCCAAAACAAGCGAAGGTACCGGATCAGGTATTTTCTCGGAGGATCTAAACATAAATATTTCTACACCTCTAGGAGCCTACAACACAGTATTCCAAGCAGAGTGCATGGGCATCACTCTAGCGGCCTCAGCGGCCTTAGCGAGAGGTGTTACGGAATACCCTATTCGCATACTCTCGGACAGCATGGCGGTTCTACAAGCCCTAAATAGCTACACTGTCAAATCTGGGTTGATATACGAGTGCCACAAACAGCTAAATCAGGTAGGCAATCATAATAAAATAACCATTCAATGGATCAAAGAACACAGCGGCTCTAGGGGTAACGATGCTGCGGACGAACTAGCTAGAAGAGGGTCGAGCATGGGCGTGGCAGGACCCGAGCCTATAGCGCCACTCCCCTTCAGCTATCTACGCAGTATAGTAAGACAACGCACCAAGGACCGACACAAAAACCTCTGGTCAGGTATTGGTGAGTGCAGGCAGACAAAGGAAATTCTCCCTGCCATTAACGGACGCACAACCAGCCAACTGCTCCAACTGACAAAGCAACAACTTCGAACAGTCACAGCAGCGTTCACCGGACATGGCTCCTTCAATAAACATCTTTTCGTTATAGGAATTACAGACAGTCCTCTGTGCAGAGCATGCATGGAGGAGGAAAAAACGGCAGCCCACGTGCTACTGAACTGGCCTGAGGTCGCCACATACAGGGCCAAGTACTTCGGAAACCCAGGTACCCTCCGGGAAATAGCCAGCAACGTCAAACGACTGCTGGCATTTCTCGAAGAACTGGGGTGGATCGAATAAACTGACATTATTCCCACCCCGACGCAAAAAATGCGCTTAAGCGTGTACTTGCGGAAACCAGCCCGTTTATACCTATAACTATATGTATGGTCGAATAGTTTACAATAAAGAAGTTGATCTTATTTACGCGAACACAAAGCTACTTGTAACTTTCTAAAGCACTGTGGTTTTTAATTGTTTTGGTGATTATAATAATAACTGTATCTTAAAATAATACACTTACACATCATTCTATGTCACAATCATAAGTATTATGTAGACTCTATCTATTCGACTTACGTCTACTAACTGCTTAGTATACGCCTTGTGCTAATCTCATCCGCTGTCGACCCGCGATCTTCACGATATCGTCCGACCATATTGCTAGGGTTCTTCTTTGCATTCTTCGTCCTTCCCTCGGCCACCATACGGAGAATACCTTGGTCCACCTTCCGTCATCTCACCTTGCTAAGTGAATCGCCAATCTTCACTTTAGGGTCGTGATCCGTTTATCAACATTTTCGACTTTCGTTCGGCATTAGATCTCGAGGTTAGGTAAAAGGTTCCGACCTGGTGGTTCAGACTTCATAAGTGAGGATAGACAAGACACATTGGTTAAATGTCTTGGTCTTTATATATTGCGGAATGTTGGCTTTGAAAACATTTTCAAGGTTTTCAAAGGGATCCCAACTAGATACGTCTAGCGATCTCGTTGACCTGAAATTCTCGACCAAACAATAAATATGGTCCAAGATAGCTCACTACTATGTTTGGGCTGTCTGGACGTTTGGACGTTCTGACTATTGCTGTCCATCCTGTTGATAGTGTCCTGGGCTTCACTTAGCTTATACTCCAGCTCAGCGTTGCGTTTGACTGTTGAGTCAAACTAATCACTGCTCTGGTCGAATTTGTTTACTTAGACTTTAATAAGCTGAAGCTTATTCCGTTCCTCATAGATTTTAATTAATTGACCATACAATTGTGCCCTATCATTATTTAATTTAGCAATAATATTTAATATTGATAGCACTTTATTCTCATAGTCATCTTGTTCTCTTTGTTATTCCATACTGACCTTTTTTAATTGCTGCAAAGTTAACTGGTGTTTGAATACCACCAGGCGTGTACTAGCCTTTCAACGGAATAAGAAACAACATCCCAATTCAAATAGAAAAAAGTTATTTGTGTGAAGAATTAAAACAACATAAGTTATGACTTGGCGTTTTTTACAAATAATATATTATGTATGTACTGTACGAGTATTAGGTTTATTATATCTATAAAACAAGAAGTGGGATAGTAATCTAGTGGAACCCTTGCCTTACCATGCAGAACCATCTGAGTTTGAAACTGTTGCGGGTTCGCGACATTCCTAATTTATTTATGGATCACAAATTGCCAGCGTTGTGGTAAATGCCATTAAGACTTCGTGTGAAAAAACTACATGAATATGAACTTTCTTTCTTCTTAACTTAAAACTTAACTAAAACAAATAATTTGGTTCGAGATTGTGAAGGCTATAAATATGTATGTATTTTATTTATTTCTACACTTACACAGTAAATTTGTGGATCTCTTTTCTCATTAAGGATACCACAAGTCTGTAAGAAAACTTTACATCAGGTGACTATTGCGCAACATAATATTGTAAAAGTCCTTTTGTCTCGATCTGAACATAAATTCGTGGGTTTTATTTGTTGCCACTATGACTCAATCTCAGCCGGATAAACAGAAAGAGTCCAGTCTACAGTCCACTGTGGCCTGTAGTAGGTATATTAATTTTACTCATAAAATTAAAAGGATTTACTTATGTGCTATTGACGTAAACATTACAGCATTTGTGGCTTCATTCTAAGGAATAATAAATGTAGTTACAATGGGAACTATTTCAGTCATAATGATGCTTGTGCCCTTATTGCATAATCGAAATATATATTCATAAAAACCACCTTAAAGAAAATTAATAGGAACCCACAATTTTGAGTCTTTCGAGAGAATATTCTTGATATTTTGAAGTCTGAACATGAAAAAGCTATAAAAATATTACAGTACTAAGGGTTCTATACCAAAGTAGTTATTATGATTTAACAGTGGATGTTCTCAGCTCATATGATGAAGGTTAAACATTTGCGGTATCTGCTTTTACATTAGTAAAACAAAAGTCCGGATTTCCCCGAAAAAAATCCCAATAAAGCCCAAAGTGCAGTTACGACCCGTCAACAAATACTTAAGTTCGAAATTACTTCTTGGAGTCACCTACTGGCGTTACCAAATACTACGTCAAAAAAAGTAAAACCATCCCAAAGTAAATACAGAATACCAATTAAACTAGTTACAACATGTTGGAGAAAGTGTGGTTTTAGGATATTTGGAAAAGACGGATTATTGCGAATACAAGGTTCGGATGATTAAAAATAAGGAATAACTGTTTTAGGATGGACAAAATCTGAGTAAGCACTCAGCGGTTTTTCTAAACTTCGTTTTACAAGGATTTGAATTATTAGTTTAGTCCCAAATGAAAGAGATCCTACGTGTTTAGAATCTACGTTCACGATTCATAAAGCGAGACATATTATTTGATGGGTTATAGCGCAAGTATTTCCTCGTGTTTAATCGTCTTACTATTTTATGTATACGCGATAGTCTGCCTATTTCAATTATTCTGTAATAATGCAACCTAATCATGTTTGTATTATTATTTACACCCACCTCATTCATCACTTAGTGCAATTTATTTATACACAGTAAGTACAGCCACTTGGCCCTTTTCTCACGTACAGCTAATTACTCTAATCTTATTTTTGCAAGCAAGTGAAATCAGGCTTTTTTGATACTGAAATAATAAAGAAGAAGTTTTAGAGTAATTAATAAAAGTGTAAATTCCGCAGGTTACAAAGAATACCTGATATAAATCAGCAATCAACGATAAATCAACGTCTGGAAATATCTGAAGAATGAAGCAAAATAAGTTTAATTTTCGCCGCTATTTTACTCAGGTACATGTACATACATCAGGCTTGAGTTTCAGACTTACATAAGTTAGACTCTTTTAAGCTACATTGTACTCACATAATTGTTGTTCGAGATCAATGTATAAATTAATATTGTATATTTAATTCCGAGTTTAAAAGAGTAACCATGGAGTTTCTTGCCCGTTCTTCTCCATTGGAAATCAACACTTTGGAACGTGGCAACTAGAGCCTGACTATTCATAAGTGCCTGTAAATGGTTTACATGAATAAAAATATATTTGAATTTGAATTTGACATAATTATTATAATTGTAGATGCCACGTATGAGTCAAATATTTAAATTAAGTTAGCAGTCGTAGCCACTGCAGTCACTCGGCCTTCTCTCAGACAAGTAGTTGAACAACCTACCCAATTAGAAATGTGCACATTTTGAAACAAAAATGTGGAATTGAGATAATTGTATATTTTATATAAGGATATATAGAGATTCAATTTTTAAAATTCGTTAATGTAACTCTATTCTGCGATTCCAAGGTACGCAACTGTGATGACTGATAGTGATGTGTAAAATATGGATCAAATGGATAATTTGTTTACTACAAAGTAGATTTTGGATCGAAAATATGTAAAATCAGCACATATTTATGTTATGACATAACCCAAAAAGTGTAACATGTGGTCTTGCCTTATGGTATTAATGTCTTCAGTTCAGTAAAGTTGGGTAATGGATCGCAGTCGCTCCGTGTGCAATACTGATATAGTCAGCGGCATGTGGTTGGACTGGAAGCCTTTTTTTTTTTTTTTTTTTACGGGGGGAAATCCTCATGGACTACCTTCACCTGGGGAAAGGCGGAGGGGCGTGCCGGACTCTTACCGGCTAAAACCACCCCGGTGTCTCCTCGCACGTGCGCGCGGGACTGCGGGAATCCAAATTCTTCCGCAGCCCCACACTGCCCGGGCCTCGTCTCCCGCACGGGGTAGTGAGGTGTTCAACTACCCCGTGCATCGCCTCAGAGGCGCGCGCCGACACCCGCGCGCGCCTCCGCCTCGGGTCCATCGAATAGGGGGCGGGGACTTCCCCAAGTCCCTCGCCCCTGGACCCATTCATGGGGACCGGAAAAGGGCGTTGTCCGCCCTTCTCCTGCGCCCGGTGCGCCTTCTGCGGCCGGGGAAGGGAGTCGAGATCTCCCTCTCCCGTTCCGCAGTTTCCTTCTGCGACATCACGTCCTCGCAGAAGGACACCACCGCGTCCCACGACTCTGCGCTACCGACCATCCTCCGCACTACGGCCGGCAGCGACAGATCGCCTCCTACTTCATTTGTGAGGACACGGCGCTGCTCCTCCCAAGCTACACACTCGGCGAGCGTGTGTTGCGCCGTGTCCTCCCCGCAATGGACGCAGTGGTGGCACCGAGCGTCCGGCTCCCTGTCTATGCGGCACAGGTACTTGCCGAAGCAGCCGTGCCCCGACAGCACCTGCGTCACCCTAAACGACAGGGAGCCGTGCCTTCTCCCGAGCCAGTCGTCGAGTACTGGCCGGATCGCCTCGACGGTAGCGAGGCCGGCGGTAGGACGCAGAAGCCTTTGCCGCCATTCCGCCACCAAGACCTGACGGAGCTCCTCTCGGCGCAGCGCGATCTGCCGCTGCACCGGCCTCGAGCCCCGTGCCCGCTCTTCCTCGCGCCATCGATATAATGACGCGAGTACTTTCGCCTCTAGGTCCCAGGGCGGGGATCCGGCCAGGACGCAAGCCGCCTCGTAGGAAATCGTGCGATACCCGCGGACGACTCTGACGGCCATCGCCCTCTGCGGTTTGCGCAGAATGGCGAGAGTTCCGGCCGTCATGTCCATCGCCCACACAGGGGCCCCATACAGGGCCATGGACCGCACGATTCCCACGTACAACCGCCTACAGGCGGCGCTCGGGCCCCCCAAGTTGGGAAGCAACGTTGAAAGCGCGCCCGCTGCACCCATCAGCTTGGGCGCCAGCCGCCGGAGGTGGGGCCCGAATTCCCATCGGCTGTCGAGCACCAATTCCAGATACTTCATGGTGGACTCAACAGCTATCCGGGCCCCGCTGACCACGATGTGTGATCCCGGCGCCGGCGCACGTCGGGGGCCATGAAACGCCATGGCCTCCGACTTGTTTAGGGCCACCTCCAGGCCCAGGCGCCGGATGCGGTTCACCACCTGTGACACCGCAGCCGTGGCTATCAACGTCGCTTCCCTGTGCGAGCTCCCCCGGGCAGTGACAAGCGTGTCGTCCGCATAACACGTCAAGTCGGCGCCCGACGGGAGCTCGCCTCTCAGCACCCAGTGATAGCCGATGTTCCACAGGAGCGGTCCCAAGACCGATCCCTGTGGAACACCGCACGACATGAGGTGCCGACCGGCACCGTCACGTCCCCGATAGATGACGCATCTACCCTCCAGATAAGCCGTACGGCGGAGGTAGGGAGGCACGCGATGGTATTTCAGAGCCTCCCGAATACAACTCCAGGGTAGGGTGTTGAATGCGTTGGAGATGTCTAATGACACCGCCAGCACCACCCCACCCCGGGACACCGTCTCCTCCGCCAGGGCCCTCACGCGCATGATGGCGTCTACGGTGGAGCGCCCCCGACGAAAACCAAATTGGTTGTCGTCCAGGTCCGGCCCCTCCCTGCACAAGTGGCTGACGAGGCGATCTGCGATAATGCGCTCAAAAAGTTTGCCCGCCTCGTCGAGCAGCACTATGGGCCGATACGCTGACGGCGAGTCCGCGGGGCGCCCCTCCTTCCTGAGCAAGACCAGCCTCCCCTCCTTCCATACACTGGGAAACTGACCCTGCTCGAGACATGCCGTGAAGAGCCCCCTCAGCTGGGGCTCTAGCTCCTTCAGAGCCAGGACGAGAGCTCGACCAGGAACTCCGTCGGGTCCGGGCGCTGTGTTCTTAGCCCGGAGTCGCGACACGGCCGCTCTCGTCTCTGCTTGCGTCACCTCGGGGACATCAGTGCTCTCCTCTTCTGGAGAGTCTGTGGCTGAGGGCGAAGCCATCGCCGGGGGAACGTGTCCCGCTCGCTCAGGGAAGAGGGCCGATACTACCGCCTCTAGCAACTGGGGTTGCATATTTTGCGCCAGCGGAGGCGCCCAGGGACGCAACTTGCCCCGTACCCAACGGTAGGGGCGCCCCCACGGATCCCGATCTAGGGACCCCAGCAGCTCCTCCCTGGCACGCGACTTAGAGTCGCCGATGGCCAGCCACAGAGTCTCCTTGGACGCGCGGTACACCTCATACAGCGCGTCTTCCTCGACGGAATCCCGTCGACGTCGTCTCCGGTATCGCGTGTACTGGCGGCGAGCCGCAACGCACTCAACGCGCAGCCGCGCGATCTCGTCGGTCCACCAGTACACCTGGCGCCTTGCGGACTGTTGGCGGACACGGGGCATGGACGCGTCGCAGATCTGCGTCATCGCCCCGCGAAACCACAGCGCCACCGCTTCGACGTCGACGGGGCCGTCCGTCGACTCCCAAATCCAGGACTGGAATAAGGCAGCTTCCTCGAGTTGTTCCTTGTCGATGCGCTTAAGCGCCCAACGCGGGCCGTCGTTAACCGGGGTTGTTGGATGGCGGCCGCTCGCGGTCTGGGCAGAGACGTCGAACCGGATATACCGATGGTCCGACAGCGTCTCCACCTCCACGGCGACACGCCAGTCGCGGACTCGGCTGGCGACAGAGGGGCTAGCGAACGAGACGTCCACTATCGACCCGCCCCGCTGTGGACTGAAAGCCTTTTTTTTTTTTTTTTTTACGGGGGGAAATCCTCATGGACTACCCTCGCCTGGGGAAAGGCGGAGGGGCGTGCCGGACTCTTACCGGCTAAAACCACCCCGGTGTCTCCTCGCACGTGCGCGCGGGACTGCGGGAATCCAAATTCTTTCGCAGCCCCACACTATTGCTGGCCCGGTCTGCCCGGGCCTCGTCTCCCGCACGGGGTAGTGAGGTGTTCAACTACCCCGTGCATCGCCTCAAAGCCGCGCGCCTCCGCCTCGGGTCCATCGAATAGGGGGCGGGGACTTCCCCAAGTCCCTCGCCCCTGGACCCATTCATGGGGGCCGGAAAAGGGCGTTGTCCGCCCTTCTCCTGCGCCCGGTGCGCCTTCTGCGGCCGGGGAAGGGAGTCGAGATCTCCCTCTCCCGTTCCGCAGTTTCCTTCTGCGACATCACGTCCTCGCAGAAGGACACCACCGCGTCCCACGACTCTGCGCTACCGACCATCCTCCGCACTACGGCCGGCAGCGACAGATCGCCTCCTACTTCAATGTGGACTGAAAGCCTAACCCAACATAGCTGGGAAAAGGTTGGCAAAGTACCTGACCAGATGACTGATGATGTGTTGTGTAAAACCAGGAACAAATGTAAAATTTATTTACTATAGAGTAGGTTTTGTATCAAAAATATATTATGTACATTAGGGTGGTCCAGAAAATTTTTTTTTTTGTTTTTCTATTTGGCCACCCCGTAAATTTGTAACATGTATCTATAGTATTAATGTTGTAAAATTTCAGGTGACTAGCTTAAGCGAAAGAGGGTGCTCAAGGGAGTGTTATTTGAGAAATATTTGTGAAAAATACTTTGATTTGATTTCTTGGTTGCAGGTTAGTTTTCAGTGCTAAATTGATCTTATTAATATTGAAATAGAATTTATATAGTGTTTAATACACGAGCGCAAAAGAAACCTAATTACTAGATTGTGAATCAGTGTACCAGTGCATTAAAATGAGTTATTCAACACGTAAAAAGATGACATTTTTCTACTTAGATGTCGGGTTCGGCAATGGTTGCGAAAAAATTTTAGGCGTACCCAAACTGATTGCAGGGACGGAGAAAAACATGTCTGATGCTATTTTTGATGCAATGGAACACATCAGTCACAAATCAAGTTCGAGCTATGAGTTTTGACACTACTCTGCCTCTAACACCGGTGCCAATAAAGGCGCATGTGCTCTTCTAGAAGCAAGGCAGGCCGTGGACTGTTATGGCTCGCTTGTCATCATCACGTGTTTTAAAAGTACATATTTACACTATTTGGTCCATCAAGCTCACCTGAGATCCAATTGACAAAAAGATTTAGGGTTGCTCGGGATACATTTTCTCGAGAACACCACAATTGCATTAATTTCAGTTCTAGCACGGAACAGTTTGTTCAAAGTGTTCTTGAGAGTCTTACAACTGCTTTAGCTGCAGAAAAACAAGTCCGGGATGATTACAAGGAGTTACTAAAGCTCACAATGATAGTTCTGAACAAGACACCTGCGAGGATTCATTGGCGTTCCCCGGAACCATGTAATTCAAACACATTTAACTAAAAGGGAAGAAAAACAAATCATCCCATTTGTTAGTTTCGGCGCCTTAATTTACACCAAGGTTTGGATCGAAGCACCTTTGGCACCAGATGCACCGATTAACGACTTGCAACTTTGGAAAAGATTAAAATCATACGGTCAACGATACTGCGGAGAGAGGTGAAAATTTTTTTGAAGATTATATTACGATTCTTACTAAAAACGAGGAAGAAAAACAATTTATACTTCAAGTAGTGGAATATAACAGAAAAACCGTTTCTAATGAAACATCCAAAACAAGCGTTAACAAACTTAGTTTCAGGTTGAAAAAACGGGACTTTATTATAAATATTTTATGCCTTACTTTGTTAATAATATTTTGTGTGTTTTTAAATATTATTTTGAAATAAAACTATATTTTTGAGAAGAATTTACAATTTCTAATTAATATTTTAAATTTCATGAAATTCTTATATTTCAGAATTGTTGAGCACCCCCTTCTACATAAGATAGGGGGCTGAAATTTTAACAAGATAATAGTTTAGGTATGTGTAACAAAACAACGGGGTGGCGTAACTTCTACCTGCAATTTTTTTTTCCACCTTACTACCGTGGACCACCCTAATGTACATTTTATTCTATTCGGAGTCGTGAAATGATGAGATAACATATATTTTTTTATACAAAAACACTGATTTTAGTATCAAAATTCAATAATGTAACCCCATTCTACGATTCCAAGATATCTAACCTAACCTAACCGTGATGACTGAATGTGATGTGTCAAACATGGAACAAATGGATAATTTATTAACTATATACCCAGTTAGATATCATAAGCGTGAATTATACCTACGATATACGAGTATACGAGTGTGAATTATAACTATGCTAGTAAAATGCACAAATAGTTTAATCTTACCGATACCATTCAGTCTTCTTCTTCGGGCCACGGGGCTACCTGCTCAGGGCTCGGTTGCTTAGGTGACGTCATCTGGATATTTCATGTTGCCCTATCTACAAATCGCATGGCCTATCTACAATATATATAGGACCCGGGTATGTCCTAAAACTACAGCCAGACACCGGAGGATGGGCAGCAGCGTCCTCTCACTAATCGGTGAGCCACTGCGATCCCCAAGCCGCCTGCCAAGCGTGGGGATTATGGCAAACCCCCCCCTTGGGGGAGGCCTTCGTTCAGCAGTGGACGTCTTCTGGCTGATGATGATGATGATCTACAATAAATTAAGAATGGCACAAGTTTTTTTTGTTGACAGAGCTCAATGAGCCTATATGACAAAAGAAGAGTACTGAATAGTATACAAATACTTTACATACCTATAGCATAATCTCGCACTTACATAAATAACTTGTCTCTTACTATGTAACGAGTATATTTCAATAAATAATGTATATATCGGCGCAAATACTTATTATTCGTCTAACTAATTATAAAGAACGGCTAAAATTACGTAATTATTGTTATTTTTAACGTTCAGTTTGATTTAAGTAATAAAATAAGGAGTTATTTCTTGTTTTGCAAAACTTTGTAAACAACAGCTTCGTGGTTGCACGTGCGCGCTTGATGTCGTCAAGATAATAAGTCATGATTGTTATAAATAGAGGCGACCGAACGAATTAAGATTCACAATCAGATCCAGCAAGTCCTCTCTTGTCTGCCCCCCAGCAACGCCCTAAGCCGAGGTTCGAGTCCCACTATGGGACACCCTTAGCAGTGTTGCTTAGTATTATTTAATTTGCTCGGCTGGAGGCCCTTCTGGTCTCGCCATTTGCCCGGTTAAGCAGTAAAAGCTCCCTGAGCTAACTGCGAGAGACAACTCAAAAAAAAAAAAAAAAAAGAATTAAGATTCATTATTACTCGAGCCGTCGTACTGTTCGGACACCTGAGTATTGTCAAATAAATCAGTAAAAACCTTACTTTGAGTTTCACTGTGACCATGGACAAGCAACCCCAAATGGATAACCAGTTTGAGGAAATAGGTGACGTCAGCAATGATGACGTCACTATTTTTAAAAATAACACTGCTCCGGCCTTCTTCGTCATATACTATATGAGTAGAAAAATTATAAAAGTTTCGTGTACCTAACAATTGTAACGATTATCGTAAATTTGTTTTATTTGAAAACCACGGGGTTAATAGGAGAAGGAATTATCTCATTTATCAATAACCCCGTTGTATCCAAATAACATCATTTCAAGGTTATTTATGATGCTTCCCTCAAAAATGTGAGGTTATATATTATGTAGTAATATGTATATAATTGTTACTTATATTGTAAAAACCTTTCTAAAAATTAAAAAAATATATAAAAGTAACGTATGAAATGAAATGAAATGAAATTATTTATTTTGCAATTAGGATTTTTCAATCACTTTTACACGTCTTTTTTAAACTAGATGGGGTCGGCATTTCCTATGACTATCCCTGAGAAGAAACGCCGAAACAAACTCAGGGGTCAAAGTCTATTTTAAAGTCCAGACAGATTGTAATGATGTAAGGGTGTATGTGAGACAAATATAGGGTGGAATAGCCTTTTGAAGAAAGTGCCATAACCATTTGAGCTAACCTGTCGCAACAGAGTGCAAGCATGCATCAGTTATCGTGAGAATTAATGAAATTAAGAGCGTTCAGCCTAGATCTCACTCACATTTACAATGTATAGCGGTTATATATAAGAAATAATTTCAATTTAAACGACATTACTATATCAAAATAATGAAGTAAATAATATAATAATTAATGGCAAAAATTGTATATGTAGCGTTTTTGTCATCTAAATAGTCCGAAATTTTATAGTCTCCTTTTTTACAAAGTTTAGATTTAATTACAATTTTGAACTTCTTTAATGTTAAATTACGTATATTGTAACGTTGCGTTCC
Organism: Shargacucullia verbasci; assembly: GCA_947562105.1. NCBI lineage: Eukaryota > Metazoa > Arthropoda > Insecta > Lepidoptera > Noctuidae > Shargacucullia > Shargacucullia verbasci. Next base: position 6,276,499 of record OX387281.1, read on the forward strand.
GTCTATGGTCAATCTATTAAGTGATCATAGACGAAATAGTAAGTTTTGTACATCACTCAAAAGTTCACATCCCTAGTTTGACGTTTGGACTCGGCCTTTTTCCCCTGACCGCTGCTACCGAGTGACGGCTGCTCCGTAATTAATTCTGTTTAGAGGAAATACCCCGATCTTGGGTGAGTTCTGCATTTAATTGTTAAACTAAGTGTGTGCTGTGTGCTGGATAACCGATTTAGTCGAAATACTCCGTGATTGTAAGATTATGTATAGTTGACCTCGACCGACCACGCGGTCTTAGATTATTCCACGCACAAGGGCTACTTCATGTGCTCTCAATAGGCTTTAAACCTAATGTACTATGTGCCTTCAGCTATTTACTGCCCTCCGGCAATATCATTGTGATGTGATTGTGACCTGCACTCAGCTAGATTTAGGCTTAGCACCATAACCGCATCTGTCATTGTGCTACACTGTAATTGCACCCTCTCTGCCTTGTAAACCGCTGCGATGTATGAGCTTTCCTTTTCCCTGCCTCTGCACCGCTCGGAGTCCACTAGGGAAGCTTCCACATCGCATGCGGGCTGCATGATCTGCACCGCTAACCTGCGCACCCTTCTGCACGCTTCCAGGGTTCCAGTGAACGCTTTCAGTCTATGGTTCCAGTGAACGCTTTCAGTCTATGGTTCCAGTGAACGCTTTCAGTCTACGGTTCTAATCTACGGTTCCCGTCCACGCTTCTAACATACGGTTCCAGTCCACGCTACTAACATACGGTTCCAGTCTACGCTTCTAATCTGCGCTGCCAATCTACGGGTTCAAGCCACGCCTTCATACTGCGCTTCCAACCTACGGCTACGGCATCGGAACTACGGCTGGCTGATACCCAAGCGGACCCTGTAGTGGCTGCCAGCTACCGGCAGCCATTGAAGAGTAGCAGAGCGTCGCCCTACGAGGTGGACCCTAAGGGACCCTAAGGGACAGTTGACAGCAAACGCGGCAGAACTAAGCCTACCCGATAATTTGTTTATGCATTTTTTATTTTATTGCAATTTGGCGTCTATAGTGATGCCTAGAAAAACAGTTGAATCCACAATGTCCAGTTCCGCTCCATTCAATTTAACATTGATTGTTACTTGTCGGACATTGGGCGTTGAAAATTTAAGACATTTGGTCTTTTTCTCATTAAGGAGAAGATTATTAACATTGAACCAATGAACTACATGAGATAGTGCAACGTTAACTTCGCGAAAATCTAGTAATTGTCGTCGAATTTTAAATATTAGAGAAGTATCATCCGCGAACAATACTACCTCGTGATTATCCCGTACGTAATATGGCAAGTCATTAATATAAACTAGAAACAAAAATGGACCTAGAATTGAACCCTGCGGGACGCCCATGGTGATCTCAGATCCCGAAGATCTCTTGCCATTAATATCGACCCTCTGAATTCTATTGCTTAAATACGAAGTCAAGAAGTCGAGAGCCTTGTTCCTTATGCCGCAGTGGTATAATTTCCTGATGAGTGTATAATGGTGTACGCAATCGAAAGCCTTTGACAAATAGCAGAATATGCCAAGAGCATCTTGCGAGTCTTCCCAGGCATCGAATATATGTTTCAGCAATTCCACGCCCGCATCTGTCGTTGAACGTCCCCTTGTGAAGCCAAACTGTTTTTTGGTTTGTATTTGTTTGTATTACGTGCATAATCAAAATAGTTATGTTGAGTAAAACCTTATAAGTAATTGGTTTTCCGGTGGAAGGTTTTCCGGTTTTCGTAGTCAGGGCGGAACTTTGGAACAGGTTTGCGCGGATGCAAGGCAAGGCGCTAAACCCTTCTTCCACTGGAGGGAGCCGACTTTAATAACACCTTTTTATCAATAACATCTTTTTCGAAATATCCAATTAATGACAGAGACATAAATAATGAGACCGAATATGATAAAAGATCATTGCGGTTAGAAAAATGTAGCAAAACTTAGGAGAAGTTAGGGTTCGTCGGTTTGACATACGGAGATTGAATGACAAGTGAATAACGTGATCCTAAGTACGATAAGAGATTATAATTCGACGTCAGGTTCATATTAGTCGTAACCGCACGATATGGAGAAATATTAATTAAAAAAAGAGAAATATACAAGATAAAATAAAAGTGGTATGTATAGAGTAAAGAGGTGTGAGGTAGGAAATTACGTAAACAAACAACATGTTATTGTTAGCGCATAGCATGATACTGCTGATGCACTTGATATAATCTGTTAATCACTTTACATGGTAGATGGCGTCTTAATTTTAGTAAAAAAAGTTTACGTCAATTGTATTTCTCGCATCTCTTGCATACTCAAATATTATTGTTCCTGCTCATCTATAACATGTTATCTAATAATAATACAATATTATGTTCCATCACAAAAGTTGGCGTATTTATTATCTGTATCAATTATAAAGAATTCACTCATTCAATCGTTTTTAAGTCTGCTGTTACAATATTAAAACTGTTAATCGATGTGTAATATCAATGAATTTCTGTAATAAATAAACTATATTTTAACTTCTAAACAGTTTTTCTTTATTTTTATTTTCTCATTAGAGTATTGTTATCGTTATGGCTGAGATTACGTTAATGTCGTAAAACGTTAAAATAAATAACGTAACGTTCTAAAACACTACATCACGAGGCTCCTTGTGATTATAGCAGGTGCTGCTCCAGCACTGAAAGAGATGTGTGGTAGTTCTATTATAAGCGCAGGCCTTGTGTTATGTTTTATAATGTTTAAATAGTATGTAGTATGGTATTACTCTATAACCGCAGTTTCTTCTTCGTACCTCAGCAATTCAGAAAACAATTAATAATTTCATATATTTAACTTTCAATACTACCTATATGTATACAAAATGGTTACGACATAACAATTAACAACACTAATTCAAACCATATTCTGGGTATCGTGTTAGTAGTTCGTACACCAAAAATTACCAAATTATATTCAAAGGGTATAGGGTATTCTTTTTTACCTTAACATGTTTACGATTCCAATACGATCTCTAAGACACAGAGAAATAATCTAGATTTATTATGGAAGAACGAGGTCGGGTGTTCCTCCATTAAAAAGGGAGGATCCTCGGACCAGGCAAGGTGGTTAGGTTGGCGGACTGAAGTCCGACGATTGATGGCGGACATTTGTATATGTGTTAGAATTGATGTACACTCTCATAGTGTGATTCAAGGTTTCTTGTTGTAGCTTCACTCCAATAATCGCTACACATGGTATGTGTTAAATACAACCAAATAAAATGAGCGGTTTCAAAATTATCAGTAATATAATATCTAAAAGACCAATGTTGATTTTTGAAATATGATGTAACGCGTAATTTAATAATTTTAAAGTGTTTATTCAGATTTACTAGTAGCGATCGTATTTTAATTATTTACCATCGTTATATCGTCACCACTCTGTATATATATTATGTAGGTCAGAAGGCAACATCACTTTCCCTTATTTATTCATGTGCTTATTATGTACTTATGCTTAATTTTATTAACTACTCATTACTAACTACTAAAAACACTAAACAGGTTAAAGATGTAAAAAAATTAAAAACATAACCTACGCGTCAAAATACTTCTCCGCATCGCTGTCAACCGGCAGTGTGCCCAGAAGACTGACAGCATTGCCACGCTGTATGGCGGTTTCACGCTGATTCTTTGACCAAAGAATATTGTTTTCTTTGGTTAAAGAATTTTTCTTATTGATCATAATATATTTGCTAGTTTTATTATTATCATGATTGAAGTATTCCAAATGCATCTTGAACTGCACGCTAAAGTACCAGAAGACATGGTATAAAATACATCAAATCTGCATCAACCCCATAGACAAAAGTAGCAAAGTACAAAGTTTTATTAGCTTTTTTATGACTGAAAACTTGCAACTTTCACTAGTTATTTTAGAATGGCGTGAATGGACTATAGTAATGGTTAGAAAACAATAATAACTTCTGTTTATATTTATATTGTCAAAATTATGCTTTCTCAGGATGTTTAAGTTCACAAGACGGTAGGTATCAATTACAAAAACTTACCAAAAATATTTTTTTTACTTATATTTTGTAATCAAATCGTATGATAAATCATACGTTACTAATTTGAAAAATCGTTTACTAAAATTGGACCGACATTGCATGACCTAGTTGCGTATCAGAGGACCAGTTTAAAACACTAGGAATAAACACAACCTTGCTGTACATGCTACGCGCCTCCACAGAATAAGCAACTCGTTCATGGGACAATGTATACGCTTTTACAATAAGCTTCCCAATGATATACGTAATTTAACATTAAAGAAGTTCAAAATTGTAATTAAATCTAAACTTTGTAAAAAAGGATACTATAAAATTTCGGACTATTTAGATGACAAAAACGCTTGGGATTGAGCCGCTCTTTAGCCTTTCCTTTTTTTTTATATACAAATTTTGCCATTAATTATTATATTATTTACTTCATTATTTTGTTATTGTAATGTCGTTTAAATTGAAATTATTTCTTATATATAACCGCTATACATTGTAAATGTGAGTGAGATCTAGGCTGAGCGCTCTTCATTTCATTAATTCTCACGATAACTGATGCATGCTTGCACTCTGTTGCGACAGGTTAGCTCAAATAGTTATGGCACTTTCTTCAAAAGGCTATTCCACCCTATATTTGTCTCACATAAACCTTTACATCAATACAATCTGTCTGGACTTTAAAATAGACTTTGACCCCTGAGTTTGTTTCGGCGTTTCTTCTCAGGGATAGTCATAGGAAATGCCGACGCCATCTAGTTTAAAAAAGACGTGTAAAAGTGATTGAAAAATCCTAATTGCAAAATAAATAATTTCATTTCATTTCATTTCATTTCAATTGTCATTACTATTAAAAGCGGGAAAGGTCGAGTATTTTTATTTCTTTTATGCATGGGACTTTTATATCTGGTGATGACGATGAATTTTCAGCCACACCGGCGACAACTTTTGTAAAGACGCAACTCTTCTACTGTCGGCTAAATCTCACTGGTGGCTTTCTTGGCCGTATAAGTGTGATCGCAACGAGGACACAATTCATTTTTATCGGCTATTTTAAATGAAGGTATGTTCGAGATCACTACAGCAGTACGAAAAATGAAAAAAATAATAATATCATAATAGAAATCACATGCATTTAACTTATTTATTGTAGAAAAGAGATCATAAACAACGTAACTAATTAGTAGTTACATTGTTGTGTATTATGTAATTTGAAGACAGATTACACAACACACAACTTATTTACCGTAGTGATGGATCCCACACTATAGGCTTGCCAAGTATGGGGACACTAGACAAGCCTATATCGTGGGGTCTGCCTGTAGCAAAATATCACACTTGCCTCATGCACTGAACACAAAAACATATTTAGGTTTTTCTTTTTTGCATTAATTTTATAGTCTTATCGCCGTTGGTTACTAAAAACCCTTTAGCATTATAGGCGTCTTCACGTCCACTACTAGATGCGACTTTCAAACTAGAAATCAAACGCACCGCAGTAGATCACCGTTTATGCGCTCGAGTGAATAAATTTAAGTTAACTTTTGCGCAAAGGGTTAACCGAGCGTCTTCAGTTCCGTATATACAGGTTGTCCATTTATGCAGAGGTGGCCGTCCGACGCTCCGTGTCCGGTTATTCTTTTAGATATTAAAAGTGCCAATAATAATTGTCATTCGTATGAATTCTACTTACAAGATCAGATTTTTAAACACTCTCATATTTTATTTATATATTTTTATGCACCTACTTATTATAAATTAATCCAGCCTCTCTATTAAAGTTGAAGGTTTAAACCTTAATCAATTGATTATCTTCTTTTTCATTAGTATTTTTACGTTAAGACTACTAATGAATGACATTATTTTACTAACATGGAATTTAAAAAACAGAATAATTACTGTCTCATTGGTTTAGCGGCCAGAAGCGCGGTACTGAGCGTGTGATCCTGAGCTTTATCCACGCACGGGGAACATAGTTATTAGGTTTTCTCTATGGAAACTCTCAGCAACAGCTCGTAGTTTGGAAATATACACGAACAAGATCATTGTAGGGATTAATTTCCGTATCTATATAGAGTTCGTTCGGATTTCATGCGACTTCAATAACGAATTTATAGGGAGGTTATAATCGTAGTATATCTTAATTTTACTGCTTATTTTAGTAAGGTGGTTAACCTTTTTGGTTAGGGCCTCCCGTAAGCTACTATAAAAAGCTACACTAAAGCTAAAGCCACTTTAGAATTAAAAATTTCAAGGAGCATAATTGTAATAATTAATTATTTAAAACTTTAGAGAACGTTGATGGGCAATGAATTTCTCTTTTTTTTATTCTTATTTCCCCTCGAAGTACAACACGGTGACGAATGGTTATGAATAGGCCAAGTTACAGCAGCCTTTCTGGACATTTCTATTTTTTAATTGATAAGAAACCATAACTCTACAACACACACTGTTGTGTATACCATACTTCTCATATTTGCCTTCCTGGCTTGCCATGTTTGCTATGACGATGAATCATTCATCAATCATTTATTTAGGCGCGCCATGAAGAATTTATTGAACACAATGGTCCATATACCAAGAGCATGATATTTACAATAAAAATAATGTCTTTACATTATGATCCTCTAAATTCATTGCCCAATTGTCACAAGTTCGTATATTTCTATCATATTTAATTCGCATCTCCAGCCTTTCTTGCGTATACTGCTGTTTTTATCTATACGCAAGGTTCATAATAAAATCCTGCGCGACAAATTTCATGTTCGGCAACGATCTGCCACATTGTAAAGATTGGGTGTCACCCACGCTCTGGTTTCAGTACAATTTGTACAGGTATCATGGAACTTCATTTTAAATTGAACGCCATTCTATGTTGAAAGTCACCGTGAATTCCTATACTACGGTAGGGAGACATGTTTAACAAGATTTGCCTTTAAAATGGATGTAACTAGATATCAGACCGTCGGAATTATTATTATTAGGCCAAACACCTCCCCCTCAGTCTTCCACTATCGGAATACTACTACTAACTAATACTAGGATGTTCGGCTCGACGTTACTCGTACTAAATATAATTGAGTTGAGCAATTTATCATTAAAATTTCTGTTTCACAATTGTCTAATAAGTTAATCTAGCCGGCTCTCTTAATCAGAGTTAAAATCACAGCTACTAATGTAATTTCTATGCCACTGATATTTTATCCGTTTGCACAGACTCTTAATACTTACATATAGATGGAGGTGGAGGTTTAACACACAACAAAGTAGGTACTGCGTGTAACAAATAAACGATGTTAACAATAACTGTGTAAGTTAAACTTTTAAATACGCTAGTTTATAGTAAATTTAAACCTAGTAACAATCTATGGACGTATAGTCAAAAAATTTGAATCATGAACCACAATTTTTCTCACAACCCCTCTTATCCAACAGACTTTAAACCTCAGAAAAGTTATTCCTAAAAAAATCTTCTAAATTCAAATTAACAGCTTGATAACTTTTATGGGCATTGAAAAATCGGATCGATTTTCTCTTAATTATATCCACGATACTAAAACTTGTCAGTTATAATTATATTTATACAATGATATGTTGACGTTAAGTTAGTTAGACAGAGGGAGACGAAATCTCGAGTAGGTGAGTCATGCTTCAAATGTCTTGGCTGTACCTACCTGAGTATGATCTTTTTCTAGACGTATTAATTATTTACAATCCTTGTTTAAACTATCAGTCCTAAGCATGAAAAAAGTATGAAGGAAAGTATTCATTATTTATGATACAATAGTTAAATATCATTTTATAAATATTGCACACCCAAGTAATGTATCTAACAGTATGTATATGGAATATGATAGAATCCTACAAAGACTGCAGTTCCGGCTGTGCGGTTAGCTTATGTGGCATTATACCTTATTGCACGTAAAATCTAGAGTAGTGACAGCGAGTATTAGAAATTCAAATTACTGATTGATTCACAGACTTAGAATAGGGTATTTTACTCTATATGAGAAAAAATCTAAAAATATATTATTGAGATAGCTTAAGCAAAAAGCAGTCGGAAAACGTTAGTTTTAGTTCATAAAACAGCAAACTAAATTTTAAAATTCAATTCAAAGGTTTCAGCTTTTTTAATCTGTTTCATAACACCATCAAATAGTAGTCGCCATGTTATTACGTCATACGGCTATGTAAACTTAAAAGTGTCAACTGTCAACTATCAGCGTACCTTTAATCTATAAAGGCTTTTTATTATTTTCGTAACCAAAGTAATTTTTATTGAAATAATACCATGGAGGACGATTTTGTAAAAGGAGACAACACAAATTTACCAAGAATAAACTCTTTGATGGTCGGTAAATTCTTTGCTGCAAATACCGATTTCTGTTCTGCTGAGTTACGGAATGTTAAAACTTCGATGTAAGTAATGCCCTCTAACCCTCTTACACTTAAAAAGCTATTTAATAGCGATAAGAGGTGTTTAAAATAACTCATTTTTAAAATATAAACAATTAACATAACCTACAAAATATCACTGCATTTGTTTACACAGCCATCTGACGTCATGACCACAGAGCAATATGGCGTCCACTGCGTCCAGCGTTTTCGTCAAATTACGCGCGAAATTTGAAAATGCAAAATTTATATGCATTTTTATGGCACTTAACGATTGAATAAATTTTTTGTTGTGAATTTTTTAGTGCTTCATTAGCACTATAGAATGTAATTGAGACACTTATCAAAAATGGGTGTTGTGACATTTAGTAATCCTGTATAATATTAATTATTATAATTAATGTATTTACTTAATTGTATCTGTGTTCTGAATAATATTAATGGTTGTTCTATTGACTGTTATTAAATGTATGTACGGTAACTGGTGGGGATGATTCCCCACTCCTAACAGAGGCATTACCATCTGATACCTCGTGGAGTGTGGACGTTGTCACCAAGTGCTGTGTGTACCTAAATACCATTACTTTGAGTTGTTATTTACCGAGACCTAATCTGTGTATATCACAACTGGCGACGAGGAAAATCATGTGAGTGCAAAAAATGTGTTTACTATCAATATTGCATGCATATCGGAGACCAATAGACTAAATTAACTAAACTTAAATACCCACATAAATAATCAAAAGATTTAAATTTCACTAGAAATAACAATTTGGATTTTCTACTTTAAATTTTAGTCTTAACAAAAGGAAGGGGACATTAGTAAACTTGTATTGCATCAAACTATCTGATTGATTGAGTATTTTTGCATTATATCATGCTATTAAAAAGAAATAACTATAATTTTATCGAGTCAATGTTTGCATAATTATTAATTCGTTGTGTTTTGCTACATCATCACCATGCATAAAGTGTAGTGCATGATTTGATGGTGAAATAAATTACTGTCTACCTTAGATTGTTTTGACATTATGAATATAGGTCTATTGGTAACCGATTGTATGACAGCAAATGTGGTGAAAAGCATGATACCGTAAGATGAATGCTGAAATTCTGAGTGTATATAAACAATGGCACAAAATAGTCAGTCGAGATTGATACAAAAGTATAATACCAAAGTTTACTGACGACAAGGTGGTTGTGTTAGTATAATCTAACAAATTAGTGCCTACAATCAGTTTGCTATTTTAATGTTATTATTCCATTAGAATGGCACACGTGTGAGATATTTAATAAATCAACTGTGGAAAATAAAATAATATGCAAACAACAAACGGAGTCTCCTTTCTCAAATATGTACAATGTAGAGAACTGGGGTCTATAAAAAAAAAAAAAAAAAATCGCCCTTTGCATTATTTCTCGTAATTTCCGTTCACAGAGTGGTGTAACCATGAATCAAATTCCGATGCTTGAACCATTCGACTGCGAAGCCGAACAAAGTTCTCTCGGAACTAGATGGATAAAGAAGATGATGATGATAGATGGAAGCGGGGGTTAGAAATATATTTGCAAGCGACAAACGTTACTGATCCGGTTAAGAAACGGGCTAGTCTATTGCATGCTGCAGGGTTAACACTACAAGATATTTATTTTAACATCCCCGGCGCTCATGTAGAAGAGAGTGAGTCAGTCGATGTGTATGAAGTAGCAATCGAAAAACTTAATGAATATTTCGCGCCGAAACAAAGTAGTTTATTTGAAAGACATGTATTCAGGCTCATGAAACAGGAACCAGGAGAGAAATTTGAGACATTTTTAATAAGATTACGTCGCCAAAGCAGTAAATGTAAATTTTCGGATGAAAATGAAAGTTTAATAGACCAAATTACTGAAAAGTGTTCTTCGGCAAAGTTGAGAAAGAAGATTCTGTTGATGGGAGATATAGTCACAGTTGATATAATAATTACAGAAGCCAATGCGCTTGAGACAGTCGAAAGACAATTGTGTGAATTTCAAGATAAACCAAATCTTACTGTGAATAAGATCGACATCCAACAAAATAAACAATTTAATGAGAAACAAGCAGAGTGTACAAGATGCGGGAGCAAATATCATAAATACGATAGTCCTTTCTGTATTGCCAAAAACAAAATTTGTGCTAAATGTGGCTTTAGAGGACATTTTCTTAAAATGTGCAAAACAAAAGCCAGTAAGCGTAAGTTCAATTCGGTAGATCAGAAATCGAACTTTAAAAAGCGGCGAGTTGATAATGAAAGATCTGATACATCAAATTCGAACTCAAGACAATCATCTGGGACAGCTGTCGATTATATCTTTCACATTGATGATGATGTTTCTATAAAATGCCAACTAGGAGGTGTAGAGCTTGACATGCTAATAGATTCGGGTAGCAAATGTAATATTATTAGTGAGAATTCCTGGAAGTTATTAAAGTCAAAAAATATTGTGGTAACAAATCAAGATAGAGACTCGCGCAAGACGTTCATGTCTTATGGGTCTCAAGATCCCTTAACAGTACTAGGCTCTTTTGACGCTGAAATTCGTGCAGGACCAGGAGCTATTATTGCTAAATTTTATGTGATAAAAAATGGTTTGAGAGATTTATTGGGTAGAGACAGCGCAACAGCAATGAGAGTCCTTAAAGTGGGGTTTGAGGTAAATACGGTAAGTAGCAATAAATTTCCTACATTTAAAAATGTTATTTTAGACATTGCAATTGATAAAACAGTAACACCAGTCTGTCAGCCATATAGAAGAGTACCAATACCTTTAGAATCTAAAATAAATAATAAAATTGATGAGTTAGTTAGGATGGATATCATAGAACCAGTTAATGAGCCTTCCCCGTGGGTTAGCCCTATCGTTCCAGTATTTAAAGAAAACGGTGACGTCCGACTGTGTCTTGACATGCGTTGTGCAAATAAGGCAATCATTAGAGAAAATCATCCTCTACCAACTATGCATCAGTTGATGCCAAAGTTCCGAAAAGCCCAAATCTTTTCAAAGTTAGATATTTCCAATGCATTTCATCAAGTTGAAATTGCCGAAAATAGCCAAATCACTACATTTATTACCAGTAAGGGTTTATATAGATATAAAAGGCTTTTGTTTGGAATTTCGAGTGCTCCGGAACATTTCCAGAAAATTATGGAAAGAATGTTGCTCAAGTGTGAGGGTGTCGTCAATTTTATTGATGACATTGTCATATTTGGCAGTAATGAGTCTGAGCATAACGAAAGGCTTAAATGCGTTCTGCAAGTTCTTAAAGAAAATGACGTTTTGCTTAATAATAATAAATGTATTTTTAATGCCAAGGTTATAGAATTTCTTGGACACAAATTGTCATCAAAAGGTATAAGACCATTAGATAAATACCTTACAACTATTGAATCTTTCCGAAAACCAAATAATGTAGAGGAGATTCAAAGCTTTCTTGGTTTAATAAACTTTGTTGGTAAGTGGATACCCAATTTGGCAACCTTGACTGAACCAATTCGTCAAATATTACGACAAAAGCTTCATAAACATGCTGACATTTCGAATTTCTGGAACGCTCAACAACAGCAAGCTTTTGACCAACTCAAAAAATGCCTAAGTACAATTGACACATTAGGTTATTACGATCCGAAAGATAGGACACAAGTTATTGCTGATGCAAGTCCTGTGGGTTTGGGAGCGGTACTAGTGCAATTTGACTCGAATGGGCCCCGCATCATTGCCTATGGTAACAAAAGTTTGACAGACGTTGAAAAACGCTACTGTCAAACTGAAAAAGAAGCTCTGGCACTGGTCTGGGCCATAGAACATTTCCACATGTACCTATATGGCAAAGATGAATTTGAATTAGTTACGGATCACAAACCTTTAGAAGTCATTTTCAGTACGCGTTCGAAACCTTGTGCCCGTATTGAGCGTTGGGTATTGCGGCTGCAGGCTTATAACTATAAAGTCGTATATAAGCCAGGTAAATCTAATATTGCTGACCCCCTGTCACGTCTTTGCACAAGTTCTTACTGCGCCCCTTTTGATGACGAACACCATATTAACCTCATTGTACAACAAGCTAAACCAACAGCATTGTCGTTAAAAATAATTTCAGAGGAATCCCAGTCTGATAAAGAGTTTTCTTTAATAAGAGAAGGACTACTTTGTAATAAATGGGACGCTAGTATTAATAATTATAAATTGTTTGAAAACGAACTTTGGTTACACGACGGGATCTTGTTAAGAGGCAACAAAATAGTTATTCCGTTAAAGTTAAGACTCCAAGTATTAGAAGCTGCACACGAGGGTCATCCTGGGATAGTTAACATGAAGGCTAGATTACGTACAAAAGTGTGGTGGCCCAAAATAGATAAAGATGCCGAAAATATGGTTAGGAATTGTAGGGGGTGTATCTTAGTATCTGGTCCTAACCCTCCTACACCTATGAAAAGGCGAGAGCTCCCAACTCAAGCCTGGGTTGATACAGCTATAGACTTTCTAGGTCCACTGCCTAGTGGAGATTATCTTCTTGTCCTTATTGATTATTTTAGCCGCTATAAAGAAATCAAAATTATGAAATCCATTACAGCTAAAGATACAATAAATATCCTAAAGGAAATTTTCTCCCGTCTAGGTATCCCTGTTAGTATAACTTGTGACAATGGTCGACAATTCACTAGCCATGATTTTAAAACGTTTTGTGAAGAATTAGGTATTCGAATATATAGCACAATCCCATATTGGCCGCAACAAAACGGAGAGGTCGAAAGACAAAACCGGGACATATTGAAACGATTAAAAATCAGCCAAATCCAAAAGTCTGACTGGAAAGATAATTTACTTAAATATCTCATGATGTACAATAGTACCCCTCATGGTACGACAGGGAAATCTCCCTCCGAATTATTTTACGGGCGGCAATTTAGAGACAAATTACCTAGTTTAATTAATATCGAAAATAAAGAAATAGATCAAGAAGTACGTGATAAAGACATTGAAAAAAAACAATAGGGAAAATACATGAAGATAGGAAAAGGAAAGCGCGAGACCAAGACGTTGAAGTTGGCCAGAAAGTATATGTAAAGAATTTTGTCAAAAATAATAAGCTGGCACCGAATTTTGATCCTGAACCACACACGGTGGTCAGTACACAAGGAAACGAAGTAAATGTTAGGAATGATTCTACCGGACAGGAGTTTAAAAGAAATGTCATCCACCTTAAACGCATAGAAGGAAATTGGGAAATAGTAGAAGGAGAACAGGATACAGGAACAGGTAGACTAAGTGAATATGAGAATGAAATAGAGAATGTGGTACAGTAAACAAGAAGGTAAAACTTTACAAATATCAAACTATGTTTAATTGTTTTCTTAATTACCTATCAAAGTATGCATTGTTATTTAATTTTGATTTTACACTGCAATTAATATTTGCAAATTATAAAAAAGGAAGAGATGTGACATTTAGTAATCCTGTATAATATTAATTATTATAATTAATGTATTTACTTAATTGTATCTGTGTTCTGAATAATATTAATGGTTGTTCTATTGACTGTTATTAAATGTATGTACGGTAACTGGTGGGGATGATTCCCCACTCCTAACAGAGGCATTACCATCTGATACCTCGTGGAGTGTGGACGTTGTCACCAAGTGCTGTGTGTACCTAAATACCATTACTTTGAGTTGTTATTTACCGAGACCTAATCTGTGTATATCACAGGTGTAATACCCTATTCCGCTTATGCGCAAAATATACAGGGTAATTGAAAAAAATACCGGAACTTCTTAGTACTTATAACTTTTTTTACGACATATCGTACTACGACTTTTATGTAGATACATAAATGTTTGTTTATTTTAAACGTCAATAAATTGCAGAGCCTGTGAAAATCGAGCGATATTGCACTCATGCGACGAAATTATCCCCACCCGTCGCACGCACCGACCCACTGGCGCCTTCCTATTTACGATACTTTTTTTAATTACCCTACATAGTATCAAAATCAAGTGCGCATAGCGCTTTAAAGCTCACGCCGGTGCACACCTGATCTTGAGAATAAAGTACAAGAAAACTTATCGCCAGAAACCAACTTCAACTGAATATCGGTCATTTATAATAAATAATCAGGAGGCAATTTTTGTATACCAAAAGATCACTCCAAACAAAAAGTGACTACCTCTTAGAGTCATTTATGTCGAAACGGGCTAGAAATGTCAAGCTGGGTGGGAATTCTATTGTAAAATAAAAAAAAATGTGCACGCGTTTTTTAAAGATGTTTGCGAAATGCGCGCGGCCGATGTTTTCATATCTATTGGCTTGACGGTAACTACGATCGAGGTCTAGAACTACTCACACTCGGGTTACTGTAGCCTCGATATAGGAGCAATCATAGTACCCATAAAAGGCCAAAGCTATAAAAAGCGGTACAGGCAAAGGTGCACAGTCTAACGGTCAACGAAAGTTAAAAGCTTTTAAATAAAAATCTCTCGCAGTCACTAACTCTATAGTTTAGGTGACATGGTAACATTGCTTATTGATTTTGTTTCCTTCACACAGGTCCTTTTTATCCGAACGCAAGCGACAACGAGCGCGCCGCCGCTCAGCGAGGACACAACCGACTTGACAATAATCATTGTAGGCATCGTGTACAAATTTTCCAACATAATTATTTTTTGAAAATCTCGTATTTATTATATGACAGTGTAATATTTATTTTAAAGATGTAGCGGTACCTCGGTCCTGTATCTATATAATATTAAATATATATATAATATATATATATTTTTTCGGATATCCGGTTATCCGACTGAAAAACATGTTACGTAAACGCGTCCTTTTTTTAAATGCGTTTCAAACCCATAGTTGTATACTAATATACATAGTATTATGCAACGTACGAGACCTACTTCAGAGCAAAATTTCTAATCTGTAAGGACACGAAATATAAATCCTCACAATTTTTGTAATATTTTTATTATATACATACATATATCTGATTAATACTGTTTCCGTTTGCTGTCTACTACGTACATCTGCTTTAAATCGCACAAATCTTTTGGTACCTATACATATATCCGGTAGCAGGATATTCGGTGCTACAGCTAAGAGCTGCGCCTGATATCCGGTATCCAGCCGAATCTTTTGCATCTTCAATATGTGCTTGCATGTTATCTTGCTACCTAAAATTGCATATTATTTCATCAAAATTTTTTGTGCAGTTGGAAATCATATAACTGTAGACTATTATGGGTACCCCACAAGTCGACATCAATACCCATATCAAAATCAGCAGCTAGTAAATTACAGTAAGTATTATGTATAAAATTTTACTAATTTTCCCAAACATCACACTTCCAACCAGTATTTGCCTTACTCAAACATAATGCGATCGATCAACTATTCGCTGTCGCACTTTTTTCCTTTTTTTAAAAAACTTTGCCCCACACTAGGTGTTATTCCTGTATCGTGAGTGCATTTACAAACACAAATATTCACATGGACATACACTCAGACCCGAAACAACTACCTGTAGATCATACGAATATTTGTTTCGTGCGAGAATCGAAACCGCTACACCTAGCGTAGCAGTCGATTGCTCAACCACTGCATCAACCGTATCGTCGAAGTAGACGTCATTGAGAGTAGACGGCGCTGTTTGTTGTTGAAAAATAAAAAAAGGAAAATCATTCGTTCGAGCAGTTACTACTACATCCGGAGAAAACAAAGACAACTATACATATATTCGGAAGCACCACGAACCGGTACTTCCGAATACTATTACAAAACATACAAAGTGTGCTTTTTTAACAATCAACACAGTGGTAACATTTGTATATCAAAACCGGACACACAATGCAATATTTACTAGCGAAACCTGGTTGTTACATGAAAAATAAAAGTTGCAACTAATATTGTGGAAGTCGACAAAGCACATAGACCTACATATATCACTTGAATAAATTAGTAGAAGTTTTTTGCGACGGATCTAGCTACAGAAAATTTATTACTAATTGCAATTTATTGAAATATAAAAGAGAAAGATTTATTTATTTATTTATTTAAATGCCTTAAAACTATCATTACAGGTCTTAACCTAATGCGACAGCCAAGTCAAATATACAAAATTAAATTTAAAGCACAAAATACGTCTCAAGATCATAAAGATCATTGTTTGTAACACAGTGTAAACAATAGTACTTTTGCGAATTCACCCCAGTGACATGTAAATATATCAATTTTGACCTGAATATAATTTATGGTGTGAATTGCTCGAGTCAGAGGGGTTTTGGCCAGCAAGTTGGTCCTGGCTGATGGTACGACAAGCAGTGGCGGGGGCGGTCGCCTCCATACATAACGGTCGGGTACGTACAAGTGCAACCGCCGCAGCACTGTTGGGTTGTGCTCTATGCCTCGGAGCAGCTTCACCATGTACGACACTAGTGCAAATTCCCTTCGCACACCGAGTTGATTGTACCCCACCATACCCAGTACGAATAGAGTGGGGTACCTCAAAGGGTAAAATGGGTATACCCCATAAAGAAAGAAAGAAAGAAAATACGTTTATTTGACCCAAACTAAAGGCACACAATAATAATATATATGTCGGATGGTCAGCATGGTGGGCGCTGTCGTCAGACATCATACGGGCGTGTAGATGGGTTATCGAGCAGTAAACGAAACGGGGAACAGTTCCTTAGGCGTGTTCACGCTATGGCGGTCGCAACTCAAGTGAGTGCCGCGCTCGTGCCGCTCCCAAGGCTCCGTCCTAGTGCACGTCACAGTGGTGGGGGTAGTGGGGATGTACTTCCGTCACGCTCCGCGTCACCGACACGTGCACTGCGCTTCGTTTGAGTGTCCGTAATATTGACTGTCTCCGAGACGGCCATCCTGCGTGGACCCACGTCCTCGTGGGTTTAATCTGCAACAACACAAACACAGCACAGTATGTTTGCCTCGGCCACTCCTGACCACAACAGTAGCTCTCGATCCTTATTTTACTCTCTTACTTCTCTCAAGGAGATTAAAAAAACTTCAAATGGCCTCAATAAACTTTCATTCGTTCTCAAAAAAATTTGAAACTAAAAATTAGGTCTTTAACAAACAATCTAGGTGAAAACAAGTTCTTAAAAGCTATACCTAGAGCAACCAAGTACCAAACTCTCACAGGTAACAAATCAAACTCTACATTTTATGAAATCAATAGTCAAAACTCTAGGTCTCTCATTCGTGGCCTATGGCTACTATTAGCCCACACACACCCGCGTCCCAGGATCGCCGGGACCGCCAGTCAACCACTTGACTCTCTATGGTCTCTACGACTGTCTCCGAGATATAAAACAACAAAGAAAAAAAAAGGAAAACAAACAGAATAAGGAATAATGATAATAATACCTACTCAGCTTTAGAGATGCATTGTGTGCCTTGTAAGCTGCGCCAAATAGGTCCAGTTCAGCAAAATGCCAGACAACTAGTGCCTGACGCTGGTTTTCAACTGCACCTTTGGTAGTGAAGTGTTACGGATGTAAATCAGTTTTATGGTGTGTGTGTAAATATACTTAATTAAAATAGTATAAAAAATAAAAAATATGTAATAATAGTTAAATGTGTAAGTTAATAATAGTTAAATGTGTAAGTTAATAATAGTTAAATATTTTGTATTTGTGTACCTACGTGTAAAAAGAATAAATGGGGACCATCACATGCCAACATTCTGTCGTCTTTATACCGAGAAACCTGTTTAGATTAGTGCACGGAATTGCAAACGCATTTTATAATATAACAAACCATGTTCTAATTTATCCACACTACGCTGCAAGCGGGCGAGCGCGTCCGACAGCGATTATGTAATTTTGTGATAAAAGAATGTTTGAGTTTTTTGTATACTAAAACGTGGTTTTGATTGTGTACGTTATATATTAAATAAGATTTATCAGAGACAGTGAAAGATTGAAAATATGGAGATGGACGAAGTAGAAAGAAAAAAACAAGATAAAAAGGTATGTAATATATGACTGTAACAAGACATTTATAGAAAGTGTTATAAAATCCTTATATGTGTACCTAATATGTGATTTTATTTTATTTAAAGTTGTCAGACTGCAGAGGTTCTACACTGTCAAGCTTTACTAGAGGGGGGGAAAGGCGGGAAATCCCGACACCGTGCGTTCCAGTCATATATAGGCCAGACACATTGGGTAAGTTGTGAACAGTCAGATTCGACTACTTACGAGATGGAGGATAATTTAACATAGCAATGTGATTTTGTTTTTGTTTTTCCACAGGTCTCACATCTACGATGGCACGCAGGTGCCGAGGATGAGGCAAGAGGACGCTCCGAGCCAGGGGCACAAGAGACGGGGGACAAGACATACGAGCCAGCAAAGAACCGAGCGTGAGAAACACCTACCACCTACATATGTATAATTATGTAGTATTTTACAGTTTCGTGCAACCTTAATGGAATTAAAATAATAAGAAGTAAATGTAATTAAAGTAATAAGAAAAAAAAAAAAAAAAAATTTAATGGGCACGATTAAGTACGTTACGTGGTACGTTATATAATTGAAACATTCATTGTGATCATATCGAGTTTCCGTTGCGCATCAACCAGATACTGCCGTAAGCGCCTCCGAAATGTTTCTATCGTGTTGACAACTCTGATAGGTGGTGGCAGGTTGTTCCACACTTTGGATGCCGCATAACAAAAGCTGCCTCTAAAAGCTGCCGTATTGTGCAACTGGGTCGAGAGTTGTTGTGAGCATTGCCTTCTCCCGCATTCTCGTCTACTCGCAACCCAACCCAGTCTGTCGTACAGGTAGTCCGGTTTTTGACACTTGATTACACCGAACAGAAGACAAGCCAAGTGTAGTTTACGTCTCGATTTCATTTTAAGTGTAAAATGTTTGTTTAAAATAGGTGTTACATGACTTCTGAAAGGAATTTTATAACAAAACCGAGCACAAGCGTTTTGAACCCTTTGAATGAGCCGATCCGTACGAGCTTGGACAAAACAATGGTTTCCACTAGCTGCTCCCGTAATGCTTCAGATAAGTAAGGCCTAATCTTGTACAGAACCTTCAGACGGTAAAAACAGTTTCGTACAGAATCGGCTACGTGTTTCTCAAAACGAAGTCCACTGTCTATAACTAGACCAAGATTTCGCGCTTCATACACTCTCTCAATTTGCTCGCCCATCAGTTCTAAGTTAAATGTGACGGGCAGTCTGTCCAGCTGCTGTCGTGAGCCAAATGCCATAAATTTGGTCTTTGTTGGATTTAGAGACAGGCAGTTCTCCCGAGACCAAGCTGCTACTCTATCAAGATCCTCGTTAAGATCCCTAACGGCTCTTTCGTGTTCATCTGGCCTAAAAGATATATAAAGTTGAACATCGTCTGCGTATATGTGATACTTGCATTTCCGAACACATTTAACTATATCCGCACAATATAAAATGAACAGGATTGGACCTAAAATAGAGCCCTGCGGAACTCCTCTTTCTATGGAAGTAAGGGACGATGTAAGAGTAGTGCCGTCACCCGAACGTAAATCCACAAGTTGTTTCCTATTACTAAGGTAGCTACGGAACCATTGCGTGGCGGTGGGGTCAAAACCGTAATAATTTAGCTTTGATAGTAATAGGGGAATATTTATTGCGTCAAATGCCCGGGAAAAATCAAGCATAAAGTTTCTTGTACAGGTGGCGCGTGAATTTGTTCTGGACTCGCTCCAACATCACTGAGTACTTAGCCTCATGTGGAGCCCATATGACAGCACTATGTTCCAGATGACTCCTGACTAATGCGTCATACAGGACTCTGATGGCTGTGATGCTGGTAAAGTCTCGCGTCTGCCTCAGAACGAACCCCAAATTTCTAAATGCCTTTTTGCAGATCTTAGTTATATGATCGCGAAACAACAATTCGGGAGTGAGAACAACCCCTAAATCTCTTACCTGTGTGACTCGTTACATCGGTACTGCATCCACTACGTATTCGTAGAGTAGAGGTGCCCGTGCGCGGGTGAAACTTATCACCGAGCACTTGGATAAGTTGAAGTAGAGCTTGTTCTCTTGACTCCATTCCACTATCCTATCAATGTCATCCTGCAAACCTCTGCAATCCGACTCCGTCCTGACCTCAAACAACAACTTGAGGTCATCTGCGAATAACAGACAAGATCCATTTTTGACGACTTCTGGTAAATCGTTTATCATTATTATAAATTCCAGAGGCCCCATGTTGCTGCCTTGACTCACCCCAGACCAGGTGTAATACGGATCGGATTCGCAACCGTTGTAGTCCACATACTGCTATCTGCCTTGCATGTAGCTGGCTAAGAACTGCAATAGATGCGGTTTGCCACCGATTTCTGCTTTCTTACGTAATAAAATGTCATTATCGACGGTATCGAACGAAAGATATATTTATAACCAACTTAACCAACAATGTATTAACTAGATACATAAAAAATACCTTTTATTTAAATTACTCGGTATAATTTCGTAGATATACCAATAGTAGACTCATCTACTGGGTAAAGTAATATACACTAATAATTATTTATATATATCTAATAATTATAAATAATTAAAAAAATTATTAACTTATTAACTTCTATTATAATGACTGTCGTACCTAAGTAGTACATACATCATTTTTTTTTTATTAAATAAAGCCATGCAATGTATTTAGTGCAATAAACTAAGTTTGCAGTTTTAACACAAAATCTTCCAATTTCACAAATGTCACCAGAGTTTATAATTGTTTGCGAAATTTACTTTTTGACACCTAAGTATTAACATTGTGGAATGCAAATTAAAGGATATTAATTGTATGACCTACAAACCGTGTTTCGTTTCGGGGTGTGTGCGTGTTTATAGTACTTGCATCTGTAAACTATACAATCATTTTTGTCAAATAAAATACTATTCAGTGCCTGGGCAACCAAAGGTATAAGACGAAGTAGAGATGTCTTATACGAACTATATGATAAAAAGTCTTATACATCGAATAACGATTTTCATAATTATGTTAGGAGATATTCTAAAATGTTTAAAAAAGTTTTTGTTCAAGCTAAAGCCGCTTACATTAGTAATCAGTTACAGAAATCGAATAATAAAATCAAAACGACATGGAAAATAATAAATACTGAAACTGGACAACGTAAACTTATGGAAAGTACAATTAATCTCAACATAAATTATGAACTAGTTTCAGACAAGACAGTAGTCGCCAATTTTTTCGAAAATTTCTTTACTGACGTTCCATTAGAAACCACTAAATATCTTCTTTCGTCACCCGCTGCGGCTGAGACATTTTTAAAGGAAAATGTTGATATACAAGTACCTACGTTTACTTTCAAACCTGTAACCCATATTGATGTACTGAAAGCATTCAAAACTATAGCTACTATAAGATCTGAAGACTTATGGGGACTATCAACTAAAGCTATTGATTCAATAATAGCTAACATAGCACCAATTCTGGCAGAAATATTTAATACTTGTATTACAGACGGCATATTTCCCGATCTTATGAAAATTAGTAAAATAGTTCCTATTTTTAAAGCAGGTTGCTCTAATAGCGCTTCTAATTACAGGCCAATATCTGTGCTACCCGCGTTAAGCAAAATCTTCGAAAAATTGATATTAAACCAAATGCTACATCACTTTAACATAAATGGGATATTACACGACAAGCAATTTGGTTTCACCAAAGGTCAATCTACAGAGGATGCTGGATCCGCTCTAATTAAAACTATATTAGAGGCCTGGGAAGGTGCACGGGACGCCCTCGGAGTATTCTGTGACCTATCTAAGGCATTTGACTGCGTGGATCATCGCACACTTATTCTTAAATTAAAGCATTACGGAATTAGGGGTAAATCTATCAATCTTCTAACTTCATATTTGGCTAATCGAAAACAAAGGGTTGCTATCGATAATGTCACCTCTACCGGTTCTTTAGTCAAAATGGGTGTACCCCAAGGGTCTATTCTGGGCCCATTCTTATTTCTAGTTTATATCAATGATCTTCCCTATATGATCAATGATAATAATATGTCAAACATGGTCCTTTTCGCTGATGACACATCATTGATATTCAAAGTAAATAGAAAGGACAGGGATCTTGTAGAACCTATTCATACATTAATGGTCATATCAAACTGGTTCTCTGCTAATAATCTTCTATTAAATGCAGAGAAAACCAAATGTATCAAGTTCTCACTACCAAATGTAACTCAAATAAAACTAAATGTAAGCTTAGGCGTTAAAATGCTAAATCTGGTTTCCTCAACTGTCTTCTTGGGTATTACCGTAGACTCTAAATTGCAATGGGGGCCTCATATTGAGGCTCTTGCAGGCAAACTGAGCTCTGCTGCTTTTGCCGTCAGACAAATAAGACAACTCACAGATGTGGCAACAGCTGGGTTAGTATATTTTGCTTACTTTCACAGTACTATGTCTTACGGAATTTTACTGTGGGGCTCGGCTGCAGATGTTGAGACTATTTTTATACTACAAAAGAGAGCAATCCGTGCAATTTATAATCTGGGCTCACGAGAGTCACTCCGTGAGAGATTTAAGGATATAAATATTATTACTTTTCCTTCTCTTTATATTTACCAAAATATTATGTACGTCCGTAAAAACATAGTCACTTTTAGTAAAAACAGTGATCATCATAGCTTGAATACTCGAAATAAACACAAGCTTGCGATACCTGGTTTCAGACTTAGTAAAACCAACAAGTCTTTTATGGGAAACAGTATTAGGTTCTATAATAAAATTCCTAATTCTATTACTGAATAACCTATTATAAAATTCAAGTCTGTTATAAAGAATACCTTAATGTCTAAAGCTTATTATAATATCAATCATTACATTGAAGATAAAGATGTCTGGCGTACGATTCCTTCCTGCATACTGCGACCCACTGGCACCTCTTAATAATGGCTTAAAAATGTACTTAGTGACTATTATGTGATACTGTAACTAACGACTCATAAATCTTTTTGACATTGTGATATTATTATTATTACATTAGGTAATTATTTATTGATGTTGCTAAATATTGCAAAAACGGAACGTGACGCTCGGCCAGAACACTGCTCTGAGTAATGTAATTAAGTTAAAAAATAGTTAAAGTGTGTATAAGTGTGTTTAAAACGTTTCTATGGACTAAGTGTGTGCAAAAACTCGAGTGTAAATGTTATCTAACAAAACAATTAAGTGTTGACTTAAAAACAATAACAATTTATAGTGTGTTTATATCGGTGAAATACTACAATAAACTAAACTTATAAGTGAAAACATTAAGTGAATTGAAAGTTTCTTAAACTATATTATTCAATTGATTCGATATTTCTACTTAATAAAGCCAAAAACACAACTATTTACTATTATAAAAATAAAATAACAGTTGCGAATAACATTTTAAAATATTTTCGTAAACTAAACAAAGATCGTCCTTCAACATTCACCAATCACAGATCAAATACGGCAACTTGACAGAACAATATTCGTTCAAAAACTTAATTTTGTGTTTTGGACTCGTGGCTTTTGAGCTACGTTTCGTTACGCACAGATTTTGCAATACGAGAAATAAATAAACAGATAAAATGGATTACGAGAATATAACTGTACGTAATAAGCGGATTCGACAATCACTAGAGAGTATGGATGAATCTTTCCTATCAACTGGATCGGATCTCCACGCTAGGAGTTTACCCGATTTATCTACCAATTTCAATGCTGACCTCGAAGAGGCAAAATATGAGATACAAAAATTAAAAAATCAACTAGCAACAGCACATGCTGAAATAGAAAATATAACATTGGATAACCAACTTTTACGTTCAAAAATAACGAAAAAGGACATCATGATTACCCAGCTCAAAAAAATCTGTGGTCAAAGCCCATTGATTTCCAAATCTACATGTAAGAAAAAGAAGTGCGCTGCAGCGCTGTACCGTACCGAGGATTTTTCGTTCCAAGTTTCATCGCAAACCAATCATGATGCCAATTCTAGCAGTACTCAACTTGGCCTTGACATCGACGGTACGACTGACCAAAATGTTTCTTCAAATTTGGAACAACCTAATTCTAGCAATTCCCCGATTAAAGTACAACCGAATCGAAAAAGAATTTTGATATACGGATCACAACAATGTGTTGGTCTTGCTTCAGCTTTAATTAATTCAAGAAAGAACACTAAACACGAGAATTACCGCATCTCAGGATTTACAAAACCTTTCGCTCCATCAGAACAAATCATAAAAGAAGTACAAAATTGTAATCTCAGTTCTAGTGACAAAATAATCATTTGTGTTGGAGAAAATGACTCTAATCCTATCACAGTATTGTTAGAATTAATAGCATGTTTAAAAAAACTTAGTAACTGTACAGTCTTGATTTTAAATATAAAAAGAAATATCTATTTGAATGAACAGAAATTGAATAATGAAATTCAATTAATATGTCAAAATCTTACTAACTGCCATTTTGTAAAAACCAGTAAAGTTTACAGTAACCTTATGTTCGATACTTGTAAGAGAATTAACTATGTAATAGATAACATTGACTATCATAATAAGTATTTAAATTTCAATACGCGAAGGGTAGGCTCACACGTTGAACATCACAACTGTAATCGTATATTAACTTTTAATCCTAATGTCTATCAAAGAAAAATCACTGATTATTTAGCACCAAAGCAAAATGTTACCTATAAAAACACCACTAAAGTTCTAGTCCAGACTACTTTACGCGAGTTTTTTCCATTGATTTCTAAGAAACTTAAATTTAATAAACAAAACACATACTCACATAAAAACCAACCCTCAACCACAGATAGTCTAAATAAAAATATCAAAAAGCCTTTTCGTTAATAATAAATACAACACACTCTCGATCCTCCACCAGAACATAGCTGGCATTTTAAGTAAAAGAGAATTACTACAGATCACTTTAGATGAAATGGCAAACACAGGTATGTATGTTGACATATTGTGTTTCAGCGAAACTTTTTTAAAATCCGGTGATGAAATTAATATGCACTTAAATAATTTCACTCTTGCGAATTCGTTCTCAAGGGAAAAACAGAGGAGAGGGGGCGTGTGTATCTTCTGTAGAAACTACATTGAATATAAAAAAATTACATTTCTTAATAAAATATCCACCGAACTTACTTTTGAATCTTGCGGTATAGAGATCCCTCAATATAAGTGTATTATTATTTGTATATATCGTATACCTAATTACAATCCA
Source organism: Shargacucullia verbasci (assembly GCA_947562105.1). NCBI lineage: Eukaryota > Metazoa > Arthropoda > Insecta > Lepidoptera > Noctuidae > Shargacucullia > Shargacucullia verbasci. The sequence continues at coordinate 6,302,237 of OX387281.1, forward strand.
AACAATTTTCTGCACAAGTTAGAAGAATTAATGGTTAAATTACGCTATAGAACTATGAAAAAGATAATAATCGCTGGTGATTTTAATATAGACCTATTAAAGCATTGTGAGACACTGTCCGAGTTTCACAGAATTGTTCAAAATTATAATTTTAAAATACACATTAATGAGCCTACCAGATTGAATAGTTGCATTGATCAAATAATAAGTAATGTCCACGAAGCTACTGGAAGTGTGCTGCCTTTGGAACTCTCTGATCATAACACTGCACAATTTCTTACTTTCTCAATTGAAAATAAGGAATTTCCTTCAGCATTTATATTTAGGACTATACGGGGCTACCACAATGATAATATTAAAATATTTTTGGATTGTGTAAGTAATCTTTCATGGTCAGACTGCCTGTCTGAAACGGACACTAATCTAGCGTTTAATTGCTTTCATGACAATCTATTGTTATTCTTTAACTTATGCTTTCCTTTTCATATTGTGAAAGTATGTAATAAAATAAAAAAAGTTTCTTGGATTACAAAGGGCATAAAGATAGCATCTGAAAATAAGCGTAAATTAAGGTATAGGAGCTATAAATCAAGATCTATATCTAGCAAACGGGAGTATTATCAATATAATAAGCTTTTCAAGAAATGTATAACGACTGCTCAAAAATTGTGTAATGAAAAATTTATATGTAAAGCATCAAATGTATGTAAGGCAGCTTGGAAAGTGATTAATAATAATATTAGGCCAGACTACTCTTCAAAAGCGACACCACAAATATTACACAAGGAAAACTTAATTCGTAACTCTTTAGAAATTTCAAATATATTCAACGATTATTTTATTAATTTAACAAATTCAACGAACAGTGGCGGGTTTGAAAACAAACAGAACAATGATAAAATAAACCTCCAGCCAAATAGTGCTAGTATGTTTTTATTTCCCACTGATGTAACAGAGATTAAGAAAATAATTGCTTCTCTTAAGGATACGCCGTCTGTAGGTTATGACCACTTTCCGACGATCATACTAAAATCTTGTGGTAACGTCATTGCTCCAATCTTGGTACACATTATTAATTTATCTTTTATCGAAGGAAAGTTCCCCGATAGGTTAAAAACAACGGTGATAAAACCTCTGCACAAAAAAGGCGATAAAGATGTCACTAGTAATTACCGACCGATAGCCTTAATTCCCACATTAGCAAAATTATTTGAGAAGGTTATGTATAATAGATTGATATCTTTTTTAGACAAATTCAAAATACTCTGTCCAGAACAGCACGGTTTTATAAAAGGAAAATCCACTACATTAGCAACTTTTAAGCTTATGAATAATATAGTCAATTTTATTAATGCTAAGGTACATGTAACTGCCATATTTTTTGATATGAGCAAGGCGTTTGATTTTGTTTCTCATGATCGTTTACTGCAAAAATGTGATCTCTATGGTATACGTGGTTCTGCACAGCACTGGTTAAAAAGTTATCTTGAGAATAGAACTCAATTTGTAGAAATAATAAACTTAAATGAAAAAAGCGAAGAGGTGCCTTCCAGATCAAATATAAGATACAATCGAGTAGGTGTGCCTCAAGGGAGCATACTTGGTCCTCTTCTATTCCTTCTGTATATAAATGATCTTGCCTCTATAACAAAATACCAATGCATTCTTTATGCAGATGACATCTCAATATTAATTCCTAATGATTCTAAATCTAACTACAATAATGAACTTAATAAAACAGTTTGTGATATAATAGACTGGTTGTGTCGTAATAATTTAAGTGTTAACATCAATAAAACAAAATATGTCCAATTTCAAAATAGGGGAGGTAAAAAACTAGATCTACATTTAAACTATAACGGCGAAATTTTATCCGAAGTTAATGAAATTTCTTTTTTAGGCATAACATTAGATGACAAATGCAACTGGAAAGCACACGTGGACAAAATTTGTAATAAAATTAATAGATTTGTGTACGCTTTATGGAGACTTACAAAAATTTCAAATAAACAAACAGCCCTAAAGGCGTATCATGGGTTTGTCGCATCTAATCTAAGGTATGGCATTGTGCTTTGGGGTAACTCAGTCAAACTAAATCGAGCATTCGTAGCTCAAAAACAGTGTATCAGGGCAATTTGTAACGTGGCTCCCTGGGAAACCTGTAAACCTCTCTTCCGTAGACTATCAGTACTACCCTTACCGTGTATGTATATTTTTGAAATATGCGTTTTTGTTAAAAATCATTTTAACCTGTTCCTAACAAAGAGGCTCATTTGTAAATTTAACACTCGGTATCCAAATAAACTCGCTCTTCCTCCGTTGAGGACGGAACTTTGTAGTCGTAATAGCTATGCAATGGCTGTGCGCATCTTCAATCACCTGCCTCAAGGTGTACGAGATTTACCAATAAAAAAGTTCAAGATAATACTGTTCAGATGGCTCAAGGACAAGTGTTTCTACTCGGTGAAAGAATATTTAAACTTTAAACATTGAATGTATATATGTAGACCTAGACAACTTGCAAAGGTTTTGTTTTTATAATTTGTTATTGGATTATTTAATTTAAATTCGTAATGATAAGGTTTAAGCTTTGATAAGTTTGATATATTTGTATGCCATATAACTTAGATGGCAAATGTGTTGGACATACTTTATACAATGACACCTGTATTGACCACATTTTGACAAATAAATTTGATTTGATTTGATTTGATTTGATTGTCTTAGCATTATTTTTTATTTTATTTTTTATTATATTTTTTTTTTACACTTTATTGTCAATGTTATTGTCAATATTATTATGTTTTTAATCAATTTTGTTGTGTGAATTTGTGCCTGTTATTGTTAAGTGCGGCTACTTTTGATTGTAAAGGGTCTAGCCGTACTTCCATAGCAAAACTGCCCCCGATAGGAACCTATATCGTAACCTATGCTATATTGTAGAGGGTACTAATAGTAGTTGATCGAGTAGATATTAGCTCTATATTTCGGTTAATTGAGGAGCTATTTGAAAAAAATTGTCTGGCGAATCTAACAAATCTTTGTTAATTTTAAAGCTAGGAAAATAAAACTAATTCCAGTGCTTATGGTACGCTTTACAGTTTATTTTATAGCAGTTTTCTATGAGTCAAGCGTAAATAAAAATATTTAAAAAACGCAAATATATATTTTTTAAATTAATTTCTATCAGTTCTAACTGAATTACCACTTTGAAAAAAATATATAATAATTATCTACACCTTGCCTAACAGCATGCCAAGTTTCATTAAAATCCAAAAGGTGCAACAGGTCGAAAAAAATAATAATATAAAGTAAGTGGACAACCTTATGACCACTATGTTGATGCTTTTAAATTGTAATACATTTTAATAATTTTTGAAAAAGTATTGTTTTGAGAGCTTATAAAAAGTGTATTAACGATTGGTGCCATCAACTAGCCTATTACAATATTTTTTCAATTTACTTTTATAGTGACTAGCTTATCAGTATACACACGCGTGCATGTTCCTACATGATCACAGTGCATAGTAGTGGTAAGCACTTGCTGTTATGTTCCGAATGGAGACCGTTGTTGCTCACAACATTTAATAAAAAACAAGTTTTTTGAGGATAAACTATCACGCTTGCGCGTTCACTTCAATTACAGTGTTTTATGTGCAAAGGAAGTCACAATATTTTTAGATTTACTTTCAGCAAAAGTTGAAGTTACTCCGTTTAACCAAATAGGTGATTTTACCATGCCCGAAGAAAAACTAAAAGTGTATACTGGACTAAGTTGGGAAAACATCACGCAACTGTCGAATCTTCTAACATCATTAAAGTCTTCTCCTTCGCGCAATGTTATTCAGGCATTAGTGACTTTTTGATGAAATTACGATTAGGTATTTCAAATAAAATGATATCGTCAATATTACAATTGGAACGAGAGCAACAAGTTTCAGATTATTGCAAACAAATAATACGAAGTTTCGAAGAAATTTTACCATATCACTTTGGTATCAATTCAGTCTCAAGATAACAACTAATTCAAAATCATACGACTAATACATCGAAGGCTTTATTCAACACTACTGAAAATCGTATTGGACGATCCTCTTGGTTTGCAAACTCTTTTACATCAAAACGATCTTATAATTGCAGACCGTGGATTTAGAGACGTTAAGTTATATATTACTGAGAAAGGCTACAAACTGCTTATGCCAGCACTAAAAGGAAAACGGGATCAACTTACAACTGCTGAAGCTAATGAGTTTAGGAAAATGACAAAAGTAAGATGGGTTGTCGAAGCGGTTCACGGCGCAATTTCGCAAATGTTCCGGCTCTTAGACAATGTTTTAGACAATAAAATGTTACCGAACGTAAGGTCCCTGTGTCGCATTGCTGGATACCTACAAAATACATATGGTAAAAGACATATTTCCGACATAGACTTACACGATAAAATCATTAAAAATATGAATGATAGACAAACCATGATTCACAACTGGGATCGGCGAAAACAACCTTTTATCGACTTCTTGCTTCAGAAGTTACTGATTTTCCTGAACCTTCTGAAGAGGAATTAAAAATACTTTTCAATGGCACCTACCAGTTTTCACAGGCTATTTCTTATTTAGCTGAACTTATGGGGAAAGATAATAATTTTCATGTGCTACGTCAAAAATGCACCTAACATTCTAAAAGTGCAAGTAAAATCGCGACACGTTAATAGTAAAACCTACAGATGTTACACTGACTACAACCCCAATGGAAACAGCCACGAAGATATTCGGCGTTATTGCTGTAACTGTGCAAATGGAAATCGAAAGGTTGGGTGTTGCTCTCACGTGGCGGCAATTATATATTATTTATCAAATGCAAGATATAAATCTCATATAGTTCGCCCAGCAGAAATATTATCCAGTGTTTTTTCTATAAATAGCGATCACCTTGTAATTAATGAAAATAGTGATGATGACTTTTTTTTTCTTTTTTTTTTATTCTTGATAGGCATGCGTTTGACCACTATCACACCTGATGGTAAGCGATGATGTGGTCGAAGATGTAGCACGCTTGCCTAGAAGTAACCTATTCATATCACTCTTGACTTAAAGACTCCCAGGTTGTAGCTATCAGGAAACACAGACTCTGGCAGGGAATTCCACTCCTTAGCTGTACGCACAATGAATGTGTTCCCAAAACGTTTTTTGCGTGTGGGTGGGATGTCCACCATGTACCGGTGGCGCATCGCCGTACGTCTCGTGGTCCGATGATGGAACGGGCTTGGCGGAATTAAACTGTGTAATTCCGTCGCACACTCCCCAAAATGCAACCGATAGAAAACCGACAGGCCAGCAACTCGGCGTTGATGCTCAAGACTTTGGAGCTTCGATTCGACGAGTCTATCATTGCCGATGATCCTTTTGGCTCTTTTTTCAATCGAATCAAGGGTCTCAAGCTGGTATCTGGCAGATCCGTCCCAAAGGTGAGAACAGTACTCCATACACGATCGAACTTGCGCTTGATAAAGTTTGAGCAGCTGTTCCGGCGTGAAGTACCGTCTCACTCTTGCTAGGATCCCCAGCTTTTTAGCAGCCACTTGAGCCCTTGCCTCTATGAAAGGGCCGAAATTGAGGGTCGATGTTAATGTGACACTCAAGAAGAAGAAGCTCAAGCCGGTCGGTTGACTAATAAAAGTTATTTTTTTATGAATATGGTTTTAATTATTACTCAGAACCGATCATTCCAAAATGGTATAAGGTTGTCCACTTATTTTTTTTTTTTTTTCGACATGTTGCACCTTTTGGATTTTGATGAAACTTGGCATGCTGTTAGGCAAGGTGTAGACAATTATTTTATATTTTTTTTCAAAGTGGTAATTCAGTTAGGACTGATAGAAATCAATTTAAAAAATGTATATTTGCGTTTTTTTAATATTTTTATTTAGGCTTGACTCATAGAAAACTGCTATAAAATAAACTGTAAAGCGTACCATAAGTACTGGAATTAGTTTTATTTTCCTAGCTTTAAAATTAACAAAGATATATGACTTTGAAAAAAAGTCTTCACCAGACAATTTTTTTCAAATAGCTCCTCAATTAACCGAGATATAGAGCTAATATCTACTCGATCAACTACTATTAGTACCCTCTACAATATAGCATAGGTTACGATATAGGTTCCTATCGGGGGCAGTTTTGCTATGGAAGTACGGCTAGACCCTTTGTGTTGACAACAACGTGACTCTCATTGGTACCTACTTTTGTTTGTATTATTAAAAATTACCATTGTTATATGTGAGCACTACGTAGCCGTAAATTTTATATCTAATAGACGTGATAGCTGTCTGGCAGTTTGAGTTTGTCATGCTCACTTAATTGTCCTGATGATGGTGGCATTGTGCATCGGGTCGTTGGGTTCCCTGCAATATGGTTGAGCAAAGCGACGCTGATGCACGCGTTATACTCGTGAACGGGTGTCGTCTATTGGGACTGGTCAGCTCATAGCTGCCATGGCAATTTTATCAAAAGTAAATATATTTTTCATAACTATCAGGCTTGAGTTTCAGACTTACATAAGTTAGACTCTTTTAAGCTACATTGTACTCACATAATTGTTGTTCGAGATCAATGTATAAATTAATATTGTATATTTAATTCCGAGTTTAAAAGAGTAACCATGGAGTTTCTTGCCCGTTCTTCTCCATTGGAAATCAACACTTTGGAACGTGGCAACTAGAGCCTGACTATGCATAAGTGCCTGTAAATGGTTTACATGAATAAAAATATATTTGAATTTGAATTTGAATCCTCACTAGGTACTTATAGTTTGTTACTTATTCTTTTATTTCCTTCACACAGATCCTTTTTATCTGAACGCAAGCGATGGCAAGCCCACCGCGGTTCAGCAAACACACAACCAGTTTTACAATGGTATGTTTATATATAAATATATGTAATCCTCACTAGATCACTAGCTCTCATCATCATCAGCCAGAAGACGTCCACTGCTGAACGAAGGCCTCCCTCAAGGGGGGGGTTGCCATAATCCCCACGCTTGGCAGGCGGCTTGGGGATCGCAGTGGCTCACCGATTAGTGAGAGGACGCTGCTGCCCGTCCTCCGGTGTCTGGCCGCAGTTTTAAGACGTACCCGGGTCATCCGGGTACCGGGATCACTAGCTCTACGTATAGTTTATTACTTATTCTATTATTTCCTTCACACAGATCCTTTTTATCCGAACGCAAACGATGGCAAGCCCGCCGCGGCTCAGCAAACACACAACCAGTTTTAAGATGGTATGTATATTTATATGTACAAATTGATATTTATTTTCATAAAGCCAAAGTGAGACTGCGCTAAGTACGTACAGCGTGGCTGTGCAACTATAAATACCTACTAGCAGCGCCCTGCGGCTTCATCCGCGTAAATCGCTTTCCCGTGGGAAATGGGAAACTCCTCATAACATCAGCTATCTGCCAGTGAAAGTCCCGTCAACCGTTGCCGAGATTATATAATAAATAAAAAGTAAGATTAAAATGATACCAACGAACAGTTAATAAAATCTTAATAAGTCGTTTTATCGTTCAATCAAGCGTTAAAAACGCTTGATTGAACGATAAAACGACTACAGAAATAAAAAAGTGATCTAAAAAGTACAAAACAAGAAAATAATTCAGACAGAAATGATGAAATTCATAGGTACAAAAATGGTCAAGCTAGAGCCGTGTTCGCATGCCAGCATGTGAGTGTCTGGAACAGTGTTCGCATGCCAGCATCTGGAACACCTACAACTGGTCCATAAGTGACAGAGTTTAAGAAGTTTATTCTAAACTTGGAATCCGAACTAAAATAAAGTCTAGTGCAGCATAGCCAACATTAAATAGTAGAATGATATTAAGAACTCGAGATATAAATAGGAATTTCCTCAGGAATGACCTCAACTGTCACTTGAAAAGTACGATTTGCAAGAAAAAATATTTTTCATACATATCGTTTCCTTTATACTTTATTTAACTAATTCTTAATTTTATTGATTTTCTAAATAATTTCAATTGTTTTGTACCTAAAACGTTACAATATGGACTGCATTGTATTTCATTTATGTTTCTTTTGTGCAGATTCTCCTTATATGAATGTAAACGAATCTTGGCAACCCGGAGCGGCCAAGCTAGTAAAATATCAGTCTACCTATGGTAAGTATTAAGTATCATTTGTTACTAATTTTTGCAAACAAGTTGTCTTACTCAAAAATAATGAAGAATTTTCTGATACCTTTTGTTGTTGCTTACGCAACTTTTCTCTTATGAAACTATTCAATTTATTTGTTGAAAGGCCATTGTTTTGAATATTTCTGTACCTCTATTATGAGTTTATTAGTATTTACTTTCATAGTAAATGTAAATTTTCATGCAAGCGATTTTAGTTCTCAAATTGGTTACATTAGGGATTAGAGTCGCTAACATGAATCTCTATAATATAGTTAATAGTAAATCAAAACTACTATGACTAGATGTCACATAAGCGACTCTAATCCCTAATGTAACCAAGTTAAGAACTAAAATCGCTATCATGAAAATGAACTTTACCTTGATAGTAAATAGTAAGAAAACCCGTGATAATGATACAGTGCTGTATGCAGTGTTTCAAAATTGTCGCTTATTTGCCTAAAGTTTCGAACAATACCTCGTGCTGTAATGGGAGCAGAAAGCCACATATAAAGTTGCAACAAAAAAAAACACGCCTACTATTTGCATTAAAAGTAAACATGATGCGATATCTAAAACGTAAACGGCCGGTACGCAGCCGGGCGTTCTGTTTGCATATAGTATATATATACATATATACATAATATATGTATACTTTTGGAACGGCCAAATGATTTATTGTTACAATACGCAGAAATCGAGTAATGTTTAAAATTAGGCTTTTGAGGAAATCTAGCATGACTCTGACAGTTAATCGAGTATACTTTAGATTTCGCAAGACTCGGTTGCATTCGTTCTCATCTCTTATGTCTGCTGTTATTTACATTTTTGGTATTTTATGCTTTCATAGACGTGGATAAGATATAATAGTCAAAGTGGTTGTCTTTAAGTAAAAATATATATTGTAAATAGTTTACTCCGTCAGATATAGACCGTATTCGATCATTGAGATTGAGTTATTGTGCTAAAGATCAAAGGCAGTAGCAGGTTAGGTACCTATCAGTGATCAACTGATTATGGATTCCGAATGTAGGTATCCCATCTTTGAAGTCTATAATCACTTGAACTGGAACCAGATGAAATTCTTCAATGACGAACAGCATTTATTATTGTGATTAGGTTATTTAATTGTGCTGAAGATTACGGGGAATGGCCTGTTTGGTACCTATCGGTATTATATATAAGGTATCTCAGAAATAACTAGTCAAATAACCAACTGCAAACTTATTTATTTACTTCACCAAAATCTAACAACTATGCACTGTTCATGTACAATTTGAAAACCACGTCCGCTAGGTGCCGATGTCCGTTTCGGAGTCCAAAAAGTAAAGTCATGTCGTATAAAGAGTACCCGCTCTGCCGAGTCATTGCCACTGTCCCCCACCACAGTGTGACCAGTGCAAAAATCAAATAATCAAGACCAATTTTTATTTATTTAAATGTATATATGCGCCGTCAGTGTTGCCAATTCGAACTATATTTTTTTAAGATTAATAAAAACCTTACACTCGACCATTCTGACGACGCGTATGTCCTCATACGTGTATCAGGTGAAAAACCTTACACACTCCCTTGAACTGTTAACTTTATATTCAAACTTAATAGTTATAAAAAGAACTGAATACAATAAAATAAGTACTAATGGATTTTCATTATAATATTAATATTAAACTATTCAATAGTATATCTTGTAAATATAATATAATCAATTACCCTTTCAAGAATTTTCTTTATAATTATTAACATTTGATACACTGAACATCCCTAAACATCCAATAACTAATAATTTATATAAACAAAATTTATCCATTTAACTATCGAAATTTCACATATTTAACTAACCGAAAATCATCCTTCTAACTAACCAATATCAGTCCATTTAACTAACCAATATTCGTCCATTTAACTATCCAATATCCATCCATTTAACTATCCAATATCTATCCATTTAACTATCCAACATCCATCCATTTAACTATCCAAAATTCATCCATTTAACTAACCGTCATTAACCATAAATCTGTAAATCTATACCTTTCTTAGGATATTATGATTTAGCAGATCAACCATGTGTTCAACTCGTTTCAGGTCAAGACTCGAAATTCATCTACGTTTTCTCGTACTTGGCCTGAAACAACACAAACAAAATATATATGAAACCACATTTTATAAGAATAAAATAAACAGTATTTAAGCTAGTGACACTATTTAACATCCATTTTAATATCAATTTATCACTCTGACATATTACCCTCATCGTTTGCATCATTCTCGTCATCGTTTGCATCATTCTCGTCATCGTTTGCATCATTCTCGTCATCGTTTGCATCATTCTCGTCATCGTTATCAGTATCATTATTAATTTCTAGAGAGGCTACATGAATCCAAGGCCGCATTCGGTCTGCGGCAATGGTCGTCTTTCGCTTGTTTTTCATCCCTTCGAATCCTGCGATTGGGGCTATTCTATATCGATCGTTACCTAATACATTTACAATCCTAAAAGGACCTTCATATGAGGGCATGAGTTTTGTACTCTTGCCTTTATTCTGAAAAGCAACTTTAGTGACTTTAACCAAGTCACCGTTTTTGTAAGTACGTGCAGGTCGTCTTCCCTGGTCGTAATATCGTTTTTGTACATCCTGTGCTTTATCAATTTTGCTTTTAACTTCGCTACGAAGGGCCTGCAGGGAGGAGACCTCACGTGTTTCATCGGATATAACATTCAATATCGGGTTAAACTCGCTATTCATTTCCGTGCCAAACATGACTTCTGCGGGTGACCTACCTATCGTCTTTTGTAACGTATTGTTTAAGCCCCACTGAATTCTCCCTAATTTGCTATCCCAGTCTTTTTCATCTATGCCGATACTTTGTGCCGTTAATGAGTCAAGAACCGTCCTGTTATAGCGTTCGACTTGTCCGTTGGACCTTGGGCTCGCGACCGCATTTAATACGTGCTTTATTCCTCGGTCAAGACAGAACTTTCTAAATGTGTGAGAAGTAAAACAGGAACCTCGATCACTTATAATGCGATCTGGAGCTCTAAAAGTGTCAAATATATCTTGTAAGACCTTCACTACATTTTGTGTGTTTGTATTCCTGACTGGCTTGATAAATAAGAACTTGGTGAATGAGTCTACAACGGTCAATATATGAGTATGTGCTCTCTTGGACTTCACAAAGGGTCCAAGGTGGTCGATGTGCAACGTGTGAAAAGGTGTTTTAACTTTCTCTATGGAGTGCAATAACCCTTCACATTTTGTGTCCTTTTTAGCATATGCGCATTCGATACAGGCGCTGACTTATTTTTTTACGAAACGTTTCATTTTCGCAAACCAATAATTTTTCTTGATTCGATCTAGAGTTTTCTCAAAACCAACGTGACCTACATCATCGTGGTTTTTCTTGCACAATTGCCACCTTGCACCCTTTGGAACTACCCATTTCACCCTTTCCTTGTCACGTCCTACACACCTAAAGAGTTTATTATCTCTTAAAACTACAAGTACAAAACAAAAGCAACCATCCATAAAGAAACGCGTCACTGCGTGAATCACTACGTCACGCGCCCCACCGTGCGCACCCCACCATGTTCGCCCCATCACTAGTGCCTTTCGCCGGCAAGTAACTTATAAAAAGGCGTACGCGGAGACGAAACGGATTCGATGGCTGGCCGTTGAGCTAAACGGACTGACTATTATTATTGATTTTGAATGTTATTTATATTTATTAAAATTATTATTATTTGTTGTCAAATTTTAAATAATTAAAAACAATTAGTAATGAGCAACGAAGGTGATTTCATTCATGAAAGTACCCCTCCTCTTACATCAGAAGAGGGGACGAATCAACGCCAACAACCGGCTCCTGCAAACACTGCAACCATGGCACTTTTAGCTAATACATTCAAAGATACGATGTGTCAAAGTCAAAGTCAAAGTCAAATATTTTTATTTCGAGTAGGCCTTTACAGGCTCTTTCAAAACGTTATGAATTCTAGGTGCACGGTTCCAAAGTGGGGGTAGGTCCTATGGAGAAGAGACCGGCAAGAAACTCCATGGATACTCTTTTAAAATAATAGTTTTAAACTGGTTACAATCTTTAACGGTAAAGACTATGCGAGTACAATGTGCGCAAAACCACACACGAAGAACAGCATTAATATAACGGAATAATTGGTGTAGCTAGGCTCAGCCACAATAGTTGGAGACCCAGCGATCCAGTACTCAACGCCACTTTCATTAGAAGGATATGCTGGCCCAAGTGAGTGCAACAATCCACACTGTCCGACAAGTAAATGTAAAGTTACTGGCTACACTGTACTCGCACATTTACAATTTGAAGTTGCTAGCGTCTAACAAACAAATTACATGAATAATATAATTAGAAATCTTAAACAAATAATAACTAATTGTTACAAAATAGAAAATTTTATATAAAATAACTAAAATTATAACATATAGAGAAAAAAAAAAAAAGATAATAAAAATATTATCAAGACAATCGTCATTGAAAACTAAAAACTAACTTGTGAGAATTGAAAACAACGGATTGCCAGGGAAGCCGCATGTGCAGAAGACATCAAGACAGTTAGTGCCACACGTCCCTATCGTCAACATAGTCTTTAACTTTATAATATGCTTTCCTTATGAGAATAGATTTAATATGTGTTTTAAATCCTTTACCAGTAAGGTCGGTGACAGATTTCGGCAATTTATTATAAAAGCGTACACCGTTCCCTAGGAATGATTTATTTGTTTTTAGTAAGTCTAAATTTAGGAACCACTATTTTATGTTTATTCCTAGTATTAATGTCGTGAAAGTCACTGTTAATATTAAACATTTGCAAGTTCTTTCTGACTGCCTCATTGGTCTAGTGGTCGTAAACGCGACTGCTGAGCGTGAGGTCCTGGTTTCGATTCCCGGGTCGGGCAAAGTGTTATTGGGTTTTTCTGTATTGAAATTCTTAGTAGCAGCACGGAGTCTGGAATTGTGCCCGGAAGATGGCAATAGGCTCGCCCCCTATTACATGGGACTCAATAACAGCATCGGCGAAATGTGGGTGTACAATAGTACACCTCTGCCTAACCCTTCGGGGAATACAGGCGTGATGCTATGTTATGTTAAGTTCTTTCTGATGTACATAATGCATTCCAAAATGTATAATGACGGCAGTGTTAGTATATCAATATCTTTAAAAAAGCCTCGTAGAGACTCGCGGGGGCCCATGTTATAGATAGCACGGACCGCTCTTTTCTGTAATATGAAAATTGAATCAACATCAGCAACTGATCCCCACAACAGAATGCCATAGGACATAATGCTGTGAAAATATGCGTAGTATACTAATCTGGCTGTAGCTATATCAGTTAACTGTCTAATTTTCCTAATTGCAAATGCCGCAGAGCTTAGTCTCTTTGATAGTGCTGTGATGTGAGGACCCCATTGCAATTTTGAGTCTATTGTAATACCCAAGAACACGGTTTCTTTAATTATATTAAGTTCATTACCATCTAGCATTAGTTGTAGGCCTACATGGGGAACATTTGGCAAGGAGAATTTTAAACATTTGGTTTTATTAGTATTTAGCAATAGATTATTTGCCGCGAACCATTTAGAAAGAATAGTTAAGCTCTTGTTGACATGTAAAATTTCTCTATCTTTTCTACTTATTTTAAAAATGAGGGAAGTGTCGTCAGCAAATAAAATAATATCTGATATTTCGCTCATCATGTACGGAAGATCATTTATATAGGCTAAGAATAGGAAAGGGCCGAGAATTGAGCCTTGGGGCACACCCAGTTTAACAACAGATCCTTTAGATAAAGCACCATTTACACTAACTTTTTGTTGCCTCTGCGATAGATACGATAAAACAAGGTCAGCAGCTAGTCCACGAATTCCGTAGTGGTTTAATTTACGGATTAGAGTATTGTGGTCTACACAGTCGAATGCCTTCGAGAGATCACAGAAGACGCCAATAGCATCCTGCGAGCCCTCCCAGCACTCATAAATGTGAGTGATTAGTTTTACTCCTGCGTCTGTAGTTGATCTACCTTTCGTGAAACCAAACTGGCGACCATGTAATATTTCGTTTGAATTAAAGTGTGTAAGCATTTGATCAAGCAAGATTTTTTCAAAAATTTTACTTAAAGCTGGAAGTACAGAGATCGGTCTATAGTTGGAGGGATTATTCTTACTGCCTGATTTGTATATTGGTATTACCTTGCTGTGTTTCATTAAATCAGGGAAGGTACCGTTGTCTAAGCATTGATTAAATATCTCAGTAAGTATGGGGGCAATAGTGTCGATTAAATTAACAATAACTTTAACAGATATACTCCATAAATCTTCAGTATTTTTGACATTAAGACTATTAAATGCTTTTTTAATTGTTGTAATATGAATATGTTTGAATTTAAATAATGGTATGTCTTTACGGAAATTATCTTTAAGTAATGATTCAGCTAGAATGCAGGACGAGGCAAGGGTTTCCGTTACCTCTATTGGGATATTAGTAAAAAAGTTATCTAAGGTGTTGGCGACTTCAAACTTATCAGAAATTGTACCTCCGTCTGTTTTTAGGATCAGTTCAGTATCCCGCTGTCTCGTATTCCCAGTTTCAGAGTTTATTACCTGCCATACTGCTTTTATTTTATTACTAGAGTTTCCGATTTTACTGCTTATTAACTTTGATTTGGCACAAGTACAAACTAATTTGAAGATTTTAGAATAATTCCTAACATACTTATGAAAAGCTTGATCAGAAGTAAACGATTTCTGATAATATAGATCGTATAATACATCCCTACTTTTCCTAATGCCCTTTGTAGCCCATGCGTTGAATTTAGATTTGTTTGAAGGTTTGATCTTCCGGATTGGACAGGTTTTATTAAATTCTTGACAAATTGTACCGAATAGGTTGCAGTAATTTTTATTCGGGTCTCTTGAATTGTAGCGATTGGCAGAGATTTTTATATCAATATTCTTATTTAACGTTTGCAGATTATTTTTCGATAAAGGTCTTAATTCAATAATTTTATTCGAAGGTATCCTATTATTCAATTCAAATTTGATTAATTGACCCATATGGTATGTGTGAAATGATGATGCAAATGTCTCAAGAAAATCGTGCTGCTCTTTCTGAGATGATGAAGATGTTTTATTCTGATGAAACCCGCTCCGATCGTATTTCGGACATTTATTTTCCGAGTTTTGATCCCGATAAAGGTACAGACGTAAGAGAATGGGTAGATCTCATAACCAGAACCCAAGAACAATATAAATTAAAAGATCATGAGGTACGTCTGAAAGCTGCCGGTGTCCTAAAAGGAAGAGCGCAAACTTGGGCTGATGATTGCTTCCTGAGAACTACTACTTGGGCTGAAATGAAAGAAGATATGTTGCAAACATTCGAACCAGAATCTAGATATTTTTCCGATGTCCTAAAATTTCGACAATACACTATTAATGACGCTGATAGCATACCAGAATATATATCAAATGTTTGGAAAATGTTTAAGAAAATTATCAAACCCAATCCTACAGAAGAAGATGCTGTTGAATTTGTAATTGGTAGCATTACAGGAGATGAGCTTCGTACAGAACTTCTTAACAGCAAGTGTAAAACAGTCCCAGAACTAATTGCAATTGCAAAAACAATGCGTAAACGTAAGTTTAATTCTACTCAAGAGCGAGTTTTACAAAATAAGAAAATGAAGATTGAAGGAAATAGATCGGATCAAGGTATGACTTGCTTTGTATGTGGCAAACAAGGACATCGAGCCCGGTGGTGTAGCCAAAATGCAATTGCACGCACTCGCAATGGACAAAACCAAGAACCAATCCCATCAACTTCAGGACAGGCAGAAGCAATCAAGGCTAAAGACAAAAAAAATAAAGAATGCTCCTATTGCTCTATTCCCGGACACAGCTATGAAACTTGTTACAAGCGACTTAATGCTGAAAAAAATGTAAATCTTTGTCAAATTAACGGATACGACGACAAAAATGTTATCTCTGTTGTAATCGACAAAAAGTATTATTGATAGTGGAGCGGATTGTTCGCTGGTGAGGGAATCGATAGCCCTCGCACTTCCCGGATCAAAAACTAACAAGACGATCTACTTAAAAGGTATAGGACCAATACCGGTCGTATCCTTTAGCCAAGTTACAGCTGTGTGCAACATTAACATACATCTTGAACTAGATTTTCACATAGTTCTAGACCACGAACTGCCCGTTGATATTCTTGTTGGAAGAGATATTTTGAGTATTCCAGGCATAGAAGTTACATTAAGCAAAAGTGCCATCACAGTGACAAGAGACGAGGAACGCAAGAATGTAGCGAATGTATGGAACTTATCTTCGAGTACTATAAATACGGATGTAACGAATGAGGAACAAATAAACAGCCTCATGAATCTACTAAAGAAATACAAAGAATATTTCACGGAAGACGTATCGGGATCTAGGATAACAACCGGTGAGTTGACAATTCGATTAAAGAATCCCGATAAAATAGTGAACCGTCGTCCTTATAGATTGGCGCCAGTAGAACGCGAGAATGTTCAGAAAAAGAAAAATATTATTAGAGAGAGCAACTCACCTTTTGCAAGTCCAATTATAATGGTCAAGAAGAAAAGTGGCGAAGATAGGTTATGCGTGGACTACAGGGAATTAAACGCGAACACTATACGAGATCATTACCCACTGCCGTTAATCTCAGAACAACTAGATCAGCTTGCTGATGCGAAGTACTTCACTTGTCTTGATATGGCGGCGGGATTTCATCAAATTCCGATATCATCGCATCAATTGAAAAAACTGCATTTATTACTCCCGATGGGCAATACGAATATTTAACAATGCCATTTGGACTAACGAATGCGCCGTCGGTCTATCAGAGGGCTATAAATAAGGCATTAGGAGAACTACGAGGAAAAGTAGCACTAGTTTATATGGATGACGTGCTCATACCAAGTAAAACCGTTGCTGAAGGTGTGCAAAAATTGGAACAAGTTTTAGAGGCTCTCACAAAATGTGGCTTTTCAATAAATATCAAGCACTATCGTCATTTTCTATATGGAAGAAAATTTATAGTCATAACGGACTGTAATGCAGTAAAAGCGTCACGCTATAAACAAGAATTGCTTCCTAGGATCCATAGGTGGTGGGCCTATTTACAAAATTTTGAATTTGAAGTAGAATACCGGAAAGGAGACAAACTGAAACATGCAGATTTCTTCAGCCGAAATCCACTCCGTGTAGTTATGAATTTATCATCGAAAGATGACTGGCTTATTGTAGAACAACGCCGCGAACCTGAACTCAGCAAAATAATCAAGGAAATACATACAAATCAACGGCTTCATCCGGATTATGAACTCAAGGACAACATTCTACATTACAAAATAACTTCAAATAGTAAAGTAAAAGTTGTCAAAGTCGTTCCACAGTCTTACCGATGGAGTCTTATAAACACCTATCACGAGGCACTCAAACACATGGGATGGGAGAAGACATTGGCCAAACTTAAAGAGAACTTCTGGTTCCCCAAGATGTCATCTACAGTCAGATACTTTGTAGAACATTGTCTGATATGTAAGACGATGAAAGATTCATCTGGAGCGGTACAAAGTCGCCTGCATCCCATCGAAAAGATACCAGAACCCTTCGATACTATGCATATTGATATTTCTGGTAAACTCAGTGGTAGTGCTTCTCAGAAAGAATATGTTTTTGTAGCAATTGATGCTTACACGAAATTTGTTATATTACAACATGCTAAGAACAAAACTCAAGGCAGTGCATTGAAACATCTCCAGGAAATAGTATTTCTCTTTGGAGCTCCAAGACGCATTATTGTTGATGGAGATGGCGCATTTATCTCTCATTATAAAGCCTACTGTGACAAATACGGGATAGAGTTACATCAAGGTGCCGGATATACTAGCAGAGGAAATGGTCAAGTAGGATAAGATAGTAGTAGGATTATGAGAATAATAAAAAATGGCTTAACTAATTAAAAACACTCAAAAATGTCATTGGGAAAAATCGCTTGGAGCCCTCCAGTTAGCTATCAATTCAACTTTCTCCAAAACTACAGGTCAAACTCCTATAGAATTGTTAACTGGCAAAAGAGTGTCCCTCCAGAACTTCTTAATCTTATTGACGAATAGGGCTTTCATCCCGGGAATCTCGGTCTCGAAAATTTCGAGAGTCTCGACGATTTTTAGTTATTTTCGAGACCCGAGACTGATATCTTCAGTCTCGGGAATAACGAGACTTGAGTTTTAAGTCACATAATTAACGGTATTGTATTATTTTATTCTGATTACATGGACGTGGCGACACTGTAGAGTGGAGGTTAGTATAATCTGTGGAGATTGAATAACTTTGTTGAAGAACGACACGGATTTTGATAATTTCACATTATACGTTTATTATTTGTTTCTTACGTGCCCACTATAAGAGTGAAAAAAACTGTCATAAATAATAATCATCATCATCAGCCAGAAGACGTCCACTGCTGAACGAAGGCCTCCCCCCAAGGGGGGGGGGGGGGGCATAATCCCCACGCTTGGGATTGGCTTGGGGATCGCAGTAGCTCACCGATTAGTGAAAGGACGCTGCTGCCCGTCCTCCGGTGTCTGGCCGCAGTGTTAAGACGTACCCGGGTCATAAATAATTAATTATTTTATAATTTGTGTTTTTTTGCGGTATATTTATTAAAGTACATACACCAACACTGTCTAGTGATATGTTTAGTATCATAACTTTATAAGTACTGGCTATATAAAATTGAATTAAACGTCAATTTGTTCCCTGCACATTTCTCTTCTGTATTCTAAATTCAAATAAAAAAAGAAATGACAGAGACGGTAAAATTTAATTAACTTTATCACGATAAATTTCGTCTCTGTGCGTTTTAAAAACTAAATTGTTTTTAATCGAAATTTTAATTTTCTCACTAGTTTGATTATTAAATTCATACTGTTGGTTTTTCCTACACCATGAAATGCCGACATTTAACCGGAGAAGAGATGTTGAGAGCAATAGGCACGCTTGAAGCGGGCGCGATCCAGTGCAATGTTGCTGATGCTATTGGCACCAGTCAACGCGTCATATCAAAATTGTAGTCTCCTTACCAGGACACTGGCGAGGTGACTGAGCGGCACAGAATTACCATCGCAAGACAAGACAGATTTTTTTATATAACGGCAAAAAGACAAACTACTACTACAGCTAGGCAATTAGTTTTGAAGTTACAGTCAGAGCACCAAGTGCTGGTGAGCGATCAAACTGTTAGGAGGACTAACGAAGTCAACCTTCATGCTCGTAGACCACTTCGGATTGCACTACAACAAGGTAAACGCGGGCGACGATTACAATGGGCAAATGAACATTTGGCTTGGAGCGTTCGCAAATGGGCTAGAGAGTTATTCTCTGAAGAATTCCGGTTCGGGTTTCCTCCAGATTCACGAAGAATACGTGTCTGGCGAACACCTGGACGTCAGAGCCGCCTGCAAAATCCCCAAGAAGTCAATCCTGCTTTTACTGATTATTGATTTTTATTTAGTAATCAGTTTAATGTTACATTTAATTTGATTTCTTTATTTAATCACCAAAAATAGAAGTTCGTTTTTTCGTACATTGTTAACTTTTTGTTTATTTGTACTATAAAAGCATTTTTCTTATGTTAGTATTTTATTATAATTCCTTTTAGAGAATTAAATACTGCGCATTTTGATATAAGATTGCTAAGTAGTTTCTTTTCATGTAATTCAATACATGAATAAGTAAAATATCCCTAGCTTGTATTGATGTGTGTACTTGATTGAAATATCTTGTTTTGACTGCCTAAATGGAATAAATATAATAATAAATAACCCACAATTAAAGAATCTCCACGTATGAAACCTACTTTTGAAATAGTCTCGAAAGTCTCGTTTTTCTCGGGAATTTCGAGACCGAACCGAGTCTCGATTTTATTTACCCGGGACGCGGAAATGCATCCAGACTGAAAGCCCTATTGACGAACGTAACGAGCGTGTAGATCCAGAATTAATGAAATAAATTGTGGTGACAAGGATAACCGAACAGGCTGAAAAAAACAAAACGCGCTACGATAAAAGTAAGGCTAAAGTCAAAAGATTCGTAAATATATAAGATATACAAATAGAATATTTAGTTTTAATTCCGCTAAACTACTGCAAGTTTGGGTGCATGCACAGCACCGCCCTCCCGCCCGCAAATATATGCACATGCAGAAGGTGCGATAGAAATAATGTAACATGCAACCAAACCGATCCTCGACACGTGTTTCGCCCCTCCACGGAGCATCCTCAGGAGATGTTGACTCGTCGACCGCTTGGACGCGAATGAGCGGCTGGTAGCGTGGTAGATCGTCTACGCGCTCCCCTAGGGGAGGGCGAGGAATCGGGTTCTGGGCGTGTTGCCCACTGCCCGAGGGGGCAAACGCGACCCATAGAAGTATGGGTCGGTCGTGGGGTTTGGTCGGACCACTGGGCGCGGATGGGGATAATAAACAAAATCCTACACTTTTGTGTGGCTGCTAGTGTTTCTGTAGGGGCACCCGAAGTGTTTCACGCCACCCAGGCGGTCCGTACTCCGCCGGGTGAGACCCCCGGGGGATCCCGGGGGAGGCCCGGCGGGAGTCTGCCGACGCACATGGTGGCGACTTTAGGTGGCGCCCCCTACAGAAGGGGTGGGTTGACCCGTGTTTACAACGCACTCGGAGCTAGCCAATTACGTTGCAAACACGGGACGTTATTGTGTGTATTGGGCGATTTGTCTATTGTGAGTCATCGCCCAATGTGTGCGTTGGCTTGCGCTCACCCGCCCGTGAGACACATCCTTCGCGTAAGTCATACGTGTATGAGGAGTCTGTTGTATGTGTGCGTGGGCCGTTTCCTTTGCCGCGGCTATGTAAACATAGGTCGCGGCGCAGTGGCGGCGGGTGCTATTTTGTGTTGTGGAGTCTTATTGTTCGAGTGTGCCGCGTGTAGTGTGGGGCGGCATACTCGGGGGCAGTCCGGTGGTGGGGGCGGCATCGTCCGCAACTAGGTCGCGCGGGAAGCGTT
Source organism: Shargacucullia verbasci (assembly GCA_947562105.1). Lineage (NCBI taxonomy): Eukaryota > Metazoa > Arthropoda > Insecta > Lepidoptera > Noctuidae > Shargacucullia > Shargacucullia verbasci. The sequence goes on from OX387281.1 coordinate 6,323,527, forward strand.
TGGCGTCTGGCGGGCGTGCGTGCCAGGGGGCCAGGTCCTTGACGTGGGGCCAGGCGGAAGCGTCGGCGCGAAGGAACATCTTCTTCGCCATCCCCTTGACGAAGTCGTCCACGCTCTCGACTCGCAGATCGCGGCTGATTACCGCGTTCCTCACGTAGCGAGGGGCGTCGGCGATGTTGCGCAGCGAGATGTTCTGCTGCGCACGGAGCTTCTTGCGGTGGGTCTCGCACGTGAGGGCGAGCCAAGCTGGGGCAGCGTATGTCAGCTGCGGGCGGATGTAGGCCTTGTACACCCCCAGCTTCACGCGTAGCGGGAGGCGCGAGGAGAGCACGGGACGGAGGAGATGGCGGGTCGCTCGTACCCGCGCGACAGTGTTGCGGACGTGCGGGCCCATGGTGAGCCGACGATCGAGCGTCACGCCAAGGTATTTGGCGGTCCGCGTCCACTCGATGTCAGCCCCCAAGAGTCGCAGTTTTGGAGGAAAGTGGCGTGCGCGCGTGGTGACGATCATCGCCTGTGTTTTCCCCACGTTGACCGACAACCTCCACTTGCTGAGCCAGTCGGGAAGGTCGTCCAGGGCGCGCTGCATTTTGACGGCCGCGTGTTCGGCCGTGAGCGAGGTGGTGATGTACGCGGCGTCGTCAGCGTACAGCGCGAGCGTCGATGAGTTCGTGGCGGGAATGTCGTCGGTGTACAGTGAGTACAACACAGGCGAGAGGCAGCTGCCTTGCGGGACTCCAGCGGTGATGGGGTGCGCGGCAGACACTTGGTCCTCAACTGCGACCCTGAATGTCCTGTCCGAGAGGAAGGAGGAGACCACGTGTATCAAGCGACGAGGCGCTGTGGTCCTGGTGAGCTTGTGTACAAGACCGGGGTGCCATACCCGGTCGAATGCCTTCTCCATGTCGAGGAATACTGCAGCGGCGTACTCTCGCTTGTTGACGGCCGCGGTGAGCAGGTGCAGTACCCTCGACAACTGGAGCGTCGTGCTGTGTTCGGCGCGGAAGCCGAACTGTTCGCATCGGGGGGTGAGGTGTGGTGTCAGGTGGCGCAGCAGGAGCGCCTCGAACACCTTGGAGGTGGTGGGCAGCAGGGTGATCGGCCGATAGCTCTCCGGCTTCTGTGGGTTCTTCCCGGGCTTCGGGATTAGTATGACGCGCCCCTCTTTCCACGCGGAGGGGAACGTCCCGGTGCGGAGAATGCCCGTGTATAGCCGGGCTAGGGCCGCTGTGGTACGCGGTGGCAGGTGGCGCAGCGCAATATTTGTAATATTGTCCGCACCGGGGGCCTTTCTGGGCTTCGTGCGTCTGATGGCCTCTCTCACCTGGCCCGGGGAGACGAACAACGGGTCCTCCTCGGGAGCTATCGGCGTGGAGAAGCACTCTCCAAGGTGTTCACCATCAAGGTTGTACCATCTCCGCTATTACGAATTTTTGCAGGTAGTTCAATACAAACACTAAGTCGTAGTGCTATATAAGGGGGCGCACACTATCCAGCCGCTCATTCGCGTCCAAGCGGTCGACTAGTCAACATCTCCTGAGGATGCTCCGTGGAGGGGCGAAACACGTGTCGAGGATCGGTTTGGTTGCATGTTACATTATTTCTATCGCACCTTCTCCATGTGCATATATTTGCGGGCGGGAGGGCGGTGCTGTGCATGCACCCAAACTTGCAGTAGTTTAGCGGAATTAAAACTAAATATTATATTTGTATATCTTATATATCATGGATTTCCGCAAAGTAACGCCTGATTCCATTAATTATCAAAAGATTCGAAAAGGGTGAATATGTTCTACTAAGAGAGCCACCACGACTAGGTACTAAACTTAGCCAGAAATATGACGGGCCTTTTGAAGTAAGAAAAGTCCTACCACACGACAGATATGAAGTTCGTCGAATTAACCGTCGTGGCCGATCCAGGACAGTATGTCATGAACAATTAAGGAGCGCTCCTAAATTTGGAATCCAAAGTGACGTGGCCATATCGGCAATGAATAGAGAGATCGAAGAGCAATAGTACCTAAAGCAGGTAACCGTTGAATTACACATATGTGATGTGAGGAACTGCAACCAAAATTAGCGCCGAGGCTATGAGGTTTATGAGCAATTTAACTGAATTAGCCCCTGAAGTTTTGAGAATTATGTGCAGCTTACGTAAAGTATATTAAAACGAAGGTTTAATATTTCAGAACTAACAGTTATTTTTCAGATTACTGTATGATACAGGCGCAGGGACGCGCCTATCATCAGAATGGCCGTATCGGCGCAAATATTACACAAGTACAAAACAAAATCAACCATCCATAAAGAAACGCGTCACTGCGTGAATCACTACGTCACGCGCCCCACCGTGCGCACCCCACCATGTTCGCCCCACCACTAGTGCCTTTCGCCGGCAAGTAACTTATAAAAAGGCGTACGCGGGGACGAAACGAATGATTCCGACTCTGACGCTCGCCGCGTGCAGACGTGTCGCGCTCGCCGCTGTCACGCTCCCGCCCCGTGCGTCCTCTGCGCCGTGCCTGCCACAGCGCTGTTCGAAGTCGCCTGCGACTTTCACCACATCAAGACTCGTGAATCAAAACTTGCCTTTTTCAAGGCGACGCTTGATTATCCCTGTTTCCTTGATTGATAAAACTCGCGTGTGTTGCCCCTTCAGGGTAAAAACCACTGTTTTGTGGTCCTCGGTGGAAACTATACGGTGCCAACGAAACCGAGTGGGGTGTTGACCCAATACACCCGCCGCGCCCCTTCAGGGCAAAGCAATCAATTGGAAGAAGCTAGAACCACCGGCCTTGGGGGGTCTCCTAGTCGACACTAGCTCACTACTTCCCACCTTCCTTACCCTTTTTCCTATTCTCTTGTGTTGTTTGGGTGCTGCAAGCTTTGGCCCATATCACCCTCTGCACTTCAGCTGTTAGGGACCCGTTTGCACATTAAGATCGGCAACGGGATACCAGCTTAGGGCACACCCTACGTACAGACACCTCCCTGCCTATACCCGGCAGGGAGGGTATAAAACACCCACACACCCCCGGGCCCATCCAACCCGGGGTTGAAGTATAAAATAGTAGGTGTAGGCCGTCATTTTGTTATGCAAAATGACGGACGCGATTCTTTTATCGTTAAGGAGGTTCTCCTTAACGACCCCGATTTTCAAGCCAAATATGGCTCAAAACTATCCGATGTTTTAAAACAAAAATCCCCTCGCCCAGCGACGTCCTCTATACCTGCGGTTGTTAACAAACAACCCGCCCCTATTGTTTTCGCCGAGAGCCCTGCAAGCCCGGCACCCATTGTCCCATTGTTGTCCGACGACAACAATGGCCCCTTTGTGCGCACACCTGCGCATGTCCCGCATTCCAATGCGAGAGATGGCTGAGGCTCTTCCTCTTCCTCTCACTCCGACGAGTACATTACCGTCGAAGGCAAGGGGAAGAAACGCGCCCGCAAAGGGAAGAAACAAGCCCCGATTCCCTCTAAGAAGGCGGCCGTTCCCTCCGCAATCCCGGCCGTGGCCAGCCCCTCGCAGGGCAGCCGCCCTCTCTCACCCTCAGCTGCTAAAGCGGCCACCCCACCGCAGGGCAACCGCCCTTCTCCCCCTAATCCCGCGGGCTCCGACCCGCCTAAACCTCCCACCCCGCCACCAGTGTTTATTCACGACAAGGGCAGTTGGACCGACATGTCCAAGTTGTGTGTTCAAAAGCACATCAACTTCACCCACGCCCAATCCCTCTCAATAGGGATTAAAGTAACAGTCCAAACCCCGAAAGATTATCGGGAACTAACCTCCCTGCTTTCCTCGCGTAAAGTGCCCTTCCACACTTACGCTCTCAAAGAGGACCGACCCTTCAGGGTTGTCATTAAAAATATGCCCAAGGAGATCGACGTCAAAGACATCGTCTGCGACCTCAAATCCCAAGACATCCCAGTGCTCAGCGTCCATCGCATGCACCGCGCTCGCGGCCGTATCCCATATAATATGGTGATCGTCGCTTGTGAAAACTCTCCCGCCGGTAAGGCGATTGTCAATATCCGCTCTTTGTGCCACTTATCTGGCATCAAGGTCGAAAGTCCCCGTAAAACCGGGCTGCTAACCCAATGCCATAGATGCCAACTCTATGGCCACGCTCAATCAAACTGTTACGCCAAAGCCAGGTGCGTAAAGTGCCTAGGCGACCACGCGACAGGCGATTGTCCCCGCCCCAAAGACTTGACCTCTGCACTGAGCCTCCGAGCTGCGTTTTGTGCGGCGAGTCGGGGCACCCCGCGAACTATCGTGGCTGCCCAAAGGCTCCGCGCTCGAATCACAAGGTGGTCAAGCGTGAAGAGACACGGCAGCAATTCAGGCTGCCCTCGTCCACCATGCCCGACACCCTCAGACCCCAAAGAACTTCACCCTGGAACGCGCTGAACCATCAGCAAGCGTTCCCGGCTCTTAGACCCAAACAACCCTCCCCTACCGCAGCTATCCCACAGTTGATGGCTTCTCCCATCCCCGCTCCCTCGCCAGCACTCCCTCCACGGACTCTCCCCGTCTCGGCTCCCCAGCCGTCCGGGCCCGTGGATGTGTTCGGATCCTTGGGCCGTCTTTTTAACCCTACAATCATGGCACGCGGCCGTGAATTACTTGGCAAGCTCAAGATTGCCGAGGGTAACTCCACCGCCGTCTTCAACCTAATGTCGGAATACGCCGACTTAGCCGAGTTCTGCGAAAACTACCGTGTTCATTTTTAAATGGATCCAGTAAGCCGCAGATTAAAACCCCGATCCCTCAAAATAGGCTTCTTCAATGCCAACGGCATTGCGGGTCAACGCGATGAGATTGCGTCGTTCCTCCGCGACCATCAAATCGACATCTTCCTCGTACAGGAAACCTTCCTTAAGCCTTCCCACCGCGATCCTCGAATCGCTAACTATCGTCTAGTTCGCAACGACAGGACCCGCGCCGCTAAAGGAGGTACCCTCATTTATTATAAAAATTCCCTGTATTGCATACCCATGGACCCCCCACCCCTATCCCAAATAGAGGTTTCAATATGCCGGCTAGGCATGACTGGTCACCAGCCGATCAATATCGTATCGGCTTATATCCCTCCCTGCAACTATTATACTAATATCGAGCCGGACATCTGTTCCCTCATGAACCTAGGTGGTTCCGTCCTCCTGGCGGGCGACCTAAACGCCAAAAGTCCATCCTGGAACTGCCACAGTTCAAACCCTAGAGGTAAAAACCTAGAAGCTTTATGCACCAAATATAACTTCGATGTTATCGCCCCGATGAATCCCACCCACTACCCGGCTATTGTTAGCCATCGGCCCGACGTCCTCGACATAGCGCTGCTAAAGAACGTAAACCTCGGTATACGGTCTATAGAAACGCTACAAGAGCTAGATTCTGACCATAGACCGGTGACCCTAGAGCTAGGTCCCCGTATAGGTTGACTTTTCCCCGCTTTTCCCGACGAAGCTAACCGCGCCCGTATGCGTCGCTTGCAGCGTGCTGTAAAGTCTCGCATAGCGGAGATGCGGAAGGATCGTTGGGACAAGTTATTGAGCACTCTCGAACCCTCCCGTCAAGCGTTCTGGCAACTGACCAAAAAGCTCAACTCCGATACAGTAGTATCCATGCCCCCTCTCAATCGTCCCAACCAAAGCCCCGCATTCGAGGACGACGAAAAGTCTGAATGTCTAGCCGACAGCTTGGAAGCCCAATGCTCCCCAAGCACTCTCCCAGTCGACCAGGCTCACCTCTTCAAGGTAGACGCCGAGGTCGAACGTAGATCCTCTCTCCCTCCCTATGAGGACCCTGACGATCCCCTCCCCCCGGTCACACCCGATGAGGTTCTTACTCTCGTTAAGAAACTCAAACCCAAAAAAGCCCCTGGCTCTGACGGGATCACCAACAGAGTGATCAAACTATTCCCCGCCCCGCTCATCGTCTTAATGACTGCCATCTTCAATGCGGCTTTAAGCAACAATCTCTTTCCACAGTCATAGAAAGAAGCTACCGTTATCGGTATTCCGAAACCCGGCAAACCCAAGTCTGAGCCGTCCAGTTACAGACCCATAAGCCTCCTAAACGTCCTTGGGAAGATTTATGAGCGTCTGATCTATGTTTGTTTAATGGATTACGCCGAATCCAACAAACTCATTCCCGACGAGCAGTTTGGTTTTCGAGCCAGACACTGCTGCGTCCGTCAGGTTCACCGCATAGTAGAGCATATCAGTGCTGGTTTCCAAAAAGGCCTCAAGACAGGCGTTCTCTTCTTCGATGTGGCGAAAGCCTTCGACAAGGTCTGGCACAACGGCTTATTATATAAGCTGTATCAGCATAAAGTGCCCGACCGTCTCGTGCTCATCATCCGAGACTTCTTGTCGAACCGCAGTTTTCGCTACCGCATAGAGGGTGCGCTCTCGTCCCCTCATCCGATCCGAGCCGGAGTCCCTCAGGGCTCAGTGCTCTCCCCGCTTCTCTTCACGCTGTACACAAGCGATATCCCGATCAGAGGCAAATGTCGATTAGCCTTATTCGCTGACGACACAGCCATCTTCTACTCCGGCATTAATCCGGACTGCATCTCCCGATCCCTCCAGACCGCAGCCAACGCCCAGAAATGGTTCACGAACTGGAGGTTCGAAGTCAACCCGACTAAGAGCGCCGCCGTGCTCTTTTCGAGACGCGGCGTGGATCCTAGTCTCATAAGTCCCATCTCCATGTTCAGCCAACAGATCCCCTGGGAACTGACGGCCAAATATCTGGGTGTGACCCTCGACCACCGACTCAAATTCACCGAGCACATAAAGACGGTTCGCCACCGCGCCGCCTTTGCTCTCGGTCGCCTCCATTTCATCCTCAATGCGCGGAGTAAATTAGCACTCAAGTCCAAGGTGCGAATTTACACCACATGCATCCGCCCTATCATGACGTACGCTAGCGTCGTGTTTTCACACGTTAAGACGTCCAGACTCCATAGGTTGCAAATTCTCCAAAACCGTTTCTTGCGCAAAGCCACAGGCTGGCCCTGGTACGTTCGCAATAAACAGCTCCACGTTGACCTAAACCTCCCGACCATCAGATGTTTCATGAAGAATGCGTCTAAACTCTTCTTTGACTCTGCTCCCTCGCACACAAACCCCTTAGTGGTATCTGCCGCCAATTACACCCCCTCCCGCATATCCAAAATTCGCCGTCCTAGGCACACTCTCACGTACCCAGACGACGATATCACCCTCCATCAGGAGGCGTTCCGATTGGCTAGGAAAACTACCAACACTACACACAACCGACCGTCGTACCGTCCTCGCCGGCGAGGCCCGTCGCGAAGACCCGTTCATTCTCCACCCCGACCCTTGCTCGAGCCAGCCCGCGCTGAGCCAGTAGTAATAAATCAAATGTCCCTAAATAATCACAATCAGATCCAGCAAGTCCTCTCTTTTCTGCCCCCCAGCAACGCCCTAAGCCGAGGTTCGAGTCCCACTATGGGACATCCATAGCAGTGTTGCTTAGTATTATTTAATTTGCTCGGCTGGAGGCCCTTCTGTTCTCGCCATTTGCCCGGTTAAGCAGTAAAAGCTCCCTGAGCTAACTGCGAGAGACAACTCAAAAAAAAAAAAAAAAAAAAAAACGAAACGAATTCGATGGCTGGCCGTTGAGCTAAATGGACTGACTATTATTATTGATTTTGAATGTTATTTATTAAAATTATTATTATTTGTTGTCACATTTTAAATAATTAAAAACAATTAGTAATGAGCAACGAAGGTGATTTCATTCATGAAAGTACCCCTCCTCTTACATGTATTCCATGTAAGTGTATTTTCTATATTTAGTCCAAGAAATGTATTAATTGTAATTTCTGCAATTTGCTTGTCGTTTAAATTAATATTAATTGTCATTTTCTTGTTTATTCTTTGTCCAAATATTATAATTATCGTTTTATCTAAATTTATTTTTAAATTATTTATTTCCAGCCATTTAATAACTAATGTAACATTATTATTTACATTCAGTCAAAAAAGTATCGGGAATGGATGATGTGTTTATGGTTCCAAATTCAAATTTTTGTTTTTTTTTTGTTGTTGTTAGATTGGCACAACTGTTTTCCATATTGGCGCGGAGTTTGAGTTGCATCTGTTATTCAAAGCTTCAAAGCCGTCCGAATTGAATAATTTGGAAGCCCTTGACCGAAAAAAGAAGAATAAAGACATATACCAGTACGGACTATCATCTTTACACGCTTGGATAAGATGCATGGAGTGCCTACTTCACATTGGTAAACTTATTTTTTGTATTTTAATACATTTTTTTTCATGATGAATAGTGATTATGTTTTCTTTAAGATTTTATTGTGATGAAGATTTAATTATTTAAGTAACATCATGTCTTTGTTGCAGCTTATCGTTTGGATATCCAGAAGTGGAGTTGTAGGGGTGACGACAAAGATACAATGAAGACGAGGAAGAGCGCAATACAACAAGCATTTAAAACGGAGCGCCGCTTGCTTATTGACGTAGTCAAACAAGGAGTAGGCACCACAAATGACGGGAATACTGCCAGAAGATTTTTTAGAGATGCAGACACAACATCCGTATCACTGGCATTAGTAAAGATTTAATAGAAAGATTACACGTGATTCTCCAGGCCATTGCGTCTGGAGAACGAGTGAATCTTACTATATTCTATAAATTTTGCAGAGTGACTGCAGAATTGTACATAAATTTATATCCCTGGTATTATATGCCTTACAGCATTCATAAGCTGGTAGTACATGGGACAGATACAATTAAACATTTTGGTGTTATACCTATCGGTAAGCTGTTAGAAGAAGCAGCAGAAGCTCTCAATAAAGACTTGGAATTATAGAGAGCACCATTCCAGAAAAGTAAATAGGATAGCGACAAATGACCATATTTTGCACAATTTTCTTTTGTCGTCTGATCCTAAGATCACTGGTCTTCGACCTCAAATGGCAAAACAGAACGTGATGGCTCTCTCTTCAAGAGCCAGGGAGCTTTTGCTGAATTTTCCGACAGAAACAGAATATATTGATGGTAAAAGTTTACAACATAGTGAATAAGTTTATTAATAATATTACGGGTGAGATTTTTTTTGTATTTTTATTATTCTTATCTACCAACTTTTATCTTTTTGCAATTGATATTAATCCGGTTAATTAAAGTCCATAAACAAACAATTGATAGTTAACTAATTACTTCGTATTATGTTTTAATACTTAATACATTAGTAATATTCGGGGAGTTAACTTCGAAATAGTCTATGGTTGCTTTAAAATTAACGATTTATGTAAAATTATGTTTACAATAATATAAAAAAGAAATAAAGACAAGCTTTTAATGATTTCGTTTCTGTCATTTTTCCGATCCATTTATCTGACAAAGTTGCAAGTTTATGCAGACATTAGCGGTGTACAACGATGGTGGAGAACACCAGAAATAAGAATAAAAAGGTTTCAAAGCGGGATCTATCAGGACTTGGCTAAAATTTTGATTTAATTGATCCGTTTCATACAAAAAAAATGTAAATATTTTTTTTTACCCAAACTATAAGGTTTAGGAAAAAATTAATTAGATCTATCCAACGGCATAAAAAAATAAGTGAAAATTGGAAGTTGACCTCTAAGTCCGCAAAATTGCCGTTTCGATCCACTGTGCGCCGTCACGTACGCGAGTACTTCAGTGTTTCGGTTAACATCAAGCGCTCACATTTAACATTTTTTTCTTCTTAAGTTTTTTTTTTTTTTTTTTTTTTTTTTATGTCATAGGCGGCAAACGAGCAGACGGATCGCCTGATGGTAAGCGATTAACGTCGCCCATGGACACCCGCAACACCGGAGGAGTCACAAGTGCGTTGCCGGCCTTTTAAAAAGTTTCTTAAGTTACATTAATTTAGTGAAAACTTTAATTAAACAATTATTTTTAACATAACAGTTATTTTATTCTCTGCAAACATTAAATGTAAAGGCTTACGCCCTTACATTTTGGTCCTTCAAGTTTTATTTATCGTAAAAATAAAATCAGTGCCGTGGTACATTTCCACTCGCGGGAACATTTGAACATTGAACAGGACATAAAACCAGTGTGAACATTAACATTTGAGTGATAGGTGTCTAGATTGTGGTGAAATAACAGCAACAGGCGGAAGCTGCGAACCCGGTGAGCACGTTCCATTTTAACTCTTTGCTGCGTTTTTTTTTCTGAGATTGTTTTTTCTGTGCTCCAAATATCAATAAACAAAAACAATGTCTTCGGTTTTATTTAACTCTCAATCTGTGATTCTTGAAGCTGTTAAAAGAATCAATGAAAATTTTAAGAAAGATAGTCCTACGCGTAAAACTACTCTTGAGTATCATGACGAGAGACTTAGCAAGCTGGTAGAATTATGGAATGATTTTAAGAAAAACGACATCCAATTAGCATTCGTCGTAGAAGAGAGGGATGGTGCTTACTACGAGAATCGTGTTTACGAACGCCTAGAACAACTATACGAAGAAACGAAGTGTATGATAAATAAATCGAAACAAAGATTGTTGGCTAAAATCGAAGAGGAACAACTTAATTCTTTTGGTAAATTACCAAAACAAGGAGAAAGTAGCGCGTCAAGTACTCTAGAAGAAACGTCAGAACAACAGGATGTTAATGAGTTTGCAAATGATATAAAAAACACATCAAACGAAGCAAACATCATAAGTCAACGTACTAAAGACAAAATGAGTGAGCAGCAGTCAAACATCAAAGCTTTTGAGAGAGCAGTACGAAACATGGACATTGACAATTTGAAAGAAAAGTGGCAACTTGAAGATAAGTTGAGAACAATCACACAACGCTGGGAAAAGGTCGATAGTACTTACTGGATGCTCGATAATATGTTAGATGATACACAAGCATTTGAAAATGATTAGAACAGAATAGAAAGGTTGTATGAGTTTAGCAAGGAACAAATTAACAAGAGAATATGGGATAATAAACACCAGGAAAAATCTACGCCTAAAATTGAACTCCCTGTATTCAATGGCAGCTACGCCCAATGGACAACATTTATAGATTTATTATTAGAAATCGTGCATCGTAACACCTTCATTTCTAACGCTCAAAAAATGCAACATTTAAAATCAAAATTGAAGGGGGAGCCCGAGCGATTAATACAGCACTTAAACATTAGCGCTGATAATTATGAAACCAGATCAGACCAGATCCTTCCACAGAGATACGATAACAAAAGGCTCTTATTTACCTACCAAGCGAACGTTCTACTGAACCAACCTAACATACAAACACCAACTGGATCTCAACTAAAAAGGATACATGATACAACCACCGAGTGCATGGAAGTTATAAAAAACCTAGATTTCGATACCTCAACATGAGATCCCTTAGTGGTTCACATTTTAATGCAAAAGCTTGATTTAGACACAAGCCAGTCCTTAAAAGAATCCTTGGACGATCCTAGAGGAATGCCATCATTAAGTGAGTTCCTCAAATTCATTGAAAACAAATTTATGTCAATGGAGTCAAGTACGAACTCAAACCGCTCCCGAAACAACATTAACAATCCGCAACTAAACATTCAACCGAAAACAATTCATAATTCAATGTACAGTAAGCCTAAGATGCAACAGCAGAACCTTCAATTTGAAACTAAGAACATGCCGAGATCATTTCATAACAAAAAATCATTTCATAATTACAATATATCATGCCCCAAATGTAATAAACCACACGGTCTCTACAATTGCAGCGAATTTTTAAGTATGTCACCAGAGGAAAGGTTAAAAACAACTAACAACCTACATGTGTGTATAAATTGTCTGTTCAGCCATAAAGGCGATGTATGTACGTCAGGGAAAAAATGCAAACACTGCGAAGAGCCGCACAGTAGCATATTGCATGAAGCATTTGATGTTGCACAATCAAAATCTAACAAGCCTAATGTAGGTCATCGATTAAACACGCACTTAGCGAATGACAACTCCAATGAAGTGCTGCTAGCCACAGCTCAAGTTAAAACATTGACTTATGATGGGACTACGATTATTTTACGCGCATTGTTAGATCAAGGATCTCAAGTAAGTCTTATCACAGAGAATGCAGCTCAAATATTACAGTTAAAGCGGAACAAGGTGAGCGCGGTGGTGTCAGGTATTGGAGCTTCGACCAATATTAAGTGTAAAGGAGTGGTTAACCTTAAATGTCAAGCCTTATACAATAAATTTAACATAAACATTAATGCGCTTATTATGAAGTCGATAACGAACAAACTGCCAAGTAAAACTGTGGACAAGGCCAACTTTGAACACATTCAACATTTACAGCTTGCTGATCCTGAATTTAATGTATCCCAGGACATAGATTTACTACTGGGAGCCGATGTATATTCCGAAATATTGTTAGAAGGGCTTATCAAAACAAACACGTCATCCATCATAGCCCAACAAACTCAGCTAGGATGGGTAGTGTGTGGTCATTATAAAACATTCAATTGCCATGTAATAGTTAACAACAATCAAGACCTTGCCCAGTTCTGGGAACAGGAGTCATTGCAAGATAACAAGGAAGATACTGACCCTAACAACAAGTGCGAGCTGTTATACAAGGAAACCACAACGCGACTGCCAGATGGAAAATGCCAAGTTCGTCTTCCTTTTAAGGATAACTTTATAGAACACCTAGGAACATCGAAACCGCAGGCCATCGCTCAATTTCAACAACTGGAACGAAAGATGGCAAGAAACCCCGCATTTGCAAGAGATTATATAGATTTCATAGAAGAATACGAAGGTATGGGTCACATGGAGCAAGTTGAGGATAACACTAGACCTAAAAACGTTGAATATTTTTTGCCACACCACGGAGTAGTGCGGCCAGGTGCTATCACTACAAAATTGAGAGTTGTGTTTAACGCGTCAGCCAAAACGAGTTCGAAACACAGCTTGAACGATTTAATGGAAGCAGGGCCGAACCTACAAAAAGACATTTTTTGCATATTGTTGAACTGGCGACAGTACAAATATGTATTAACATCTGACATTGAGAAAATGTACCGTTGTATAGCTGTACATCCGGACCATCAACCCTTACAAAAAATCATATAGCGGAATGGGCCAAGTCAACAGCTACGAGAATATCAACTGTGCACAGTTACCTACGATACGAAGGCCGCTCCGTCCTTAGCGCTCCGAACACTTCAACAGCTAGCGATGGACGAAGGTGACAATTACCCAGAAGCAAAGACATTTTACTCAATCAGTTTTTTGTAGATGATGCGTTATTTGGAAAGGATACCCTGGACGCGGCTCGGGAAACGAGAGATCAACTAATACAACTATTAAGGAAGGGAGGTTTTAATATCAGGAAGTGGATAAGCAATGAGCATCAATTGATTGAAGATCTGCCAGAACATATGATTAGTCCTGTTAGTTTCAACTTTACAGAGGCGAAAACATCTAGGGCGTTAGGTTTGGCGTGGGATCCGAAGGAAGACAAATTCATATTTTCACCAACATTAAAAAACAAAAACAACACTAACACTAATAAAAAATCAACAAAACGTCAAATCCTGAGCGACATATCAACTATTTTTGATCCAATGGGGTTATTATCCCCAATAACAATCAAGGCCAAAATCTTATTTCAACAGATTTGGAAACAGAGAATCGAATGGGATGACACTGTTCCAGACGAAATAGAAAAGGAATGGAGAACCCTTAAAACCGAATTAACAAACATGCAACAGTTTACAATTAACCGTTGGCTTGGGTTCGAAACAAATAAGTGCGAACTGCACGCGGGGTAAGGATCGGGGTAAGGACAACCTGGTTAGAGTAGTGACGATGAAAACAAAGACAGGGCTACTAACAAGACCAATAACAAAATTAAATTAAACTTCCAATATCAGAATCTATGATAGAAAAACCTGATACCACCACTCCTAGTGAAAAAAGAACATATATAAAAAATAACACTCAACAAAAACAACGATCCAAATCGAGGAAGGCGGGATCTAGTCTTCTTTGCATGCTCATAACATTATTAACATTAGTTCATCCGTCAAATCAGTCCGTCAAACAAATCAGTGACTTCGCACTACAATATAAACAGGATATAGAAATATTACAGCATAACAGAGACCATTTATTGAACCTAATTAAAGGGCAAACATCAATAATTGAAGCGCAAAATAACATTCTTAAGAGAAATGAAGAGGCAATGAATACTCAGTTCAATCTTTTATCTCAACGTCTCAACACTACCGATAACTATTTACAGACATTGGGTAAGGCTGTTAAGGAAGCGGAAGTTATGGATTACTTTAACATCATGTCAGTGGCTACTACAGTAATTTTATCTAAATTGCGTCATATCCAACACATGCGTTTAGATACAGCCATAAACATTCATCATGGTCATGTGGACATCAGACTTTTACCACAGAGCCAGCTCTTGCAGGAACTCAACATAATTTCTGGACAGTTGCCACATCTATCAATTCCTGTGGATAATATTCAAATTCAATTAGCTGATATATACAAACTTCTAGAGGTCAAGTCTAGGTTAATAGAGAAATATTTCATCATTGAAATAACATTACTGTTAACAAGCGACAATCAGTTCACTATATATCAAACAATTCCTATACCAATGCAAACTAACAACAAACATTCGCTTGTAATGAAAACAAGCTCAGAATATGTTGCAGTCAACATTAGAAAGGAGACATATATGCAGCTAATGAGCAGAGACCTGGAACATTGTATTAAGGTTGAACCTAGTACATACATTTGTTCATTAAATAAACCAACACTCAATATGAGAAACCATCAAATCCCATGCGAGATAGGCGCGATAACAAACAGTACAGTAAAGTGTACCTACGCATCTGAAAGCTGTACCAATAAATGGACAAACTCTACAAAAACCTAACACGTGGCTCTATGTCTGCTGCAAGGGTTGCCAACTGCAAATAATTTGTGAAAGGCGTATGACTTCTAAGGCAATACATTCAACAGGAATCATAGAAGCCAAGGAAGGATGCGTAATCAGAAACGATGAAGAAACATATTACACACAAGTTTACTACTCCAACAACATTTACGTTAACCCAGAAGTACCGCTGATAGATCTGGGGGATATCAATTATCTAACATCAGGCCAGCCGATTGATTTATCAACTGTGGAACTGAACACGCAGGTTGTAGGAAACGATTATGAACAACTTCATAATTCCTTGAAGAAATTGGAAGACCTAACTCAACAGACTGAAATATCGCAACACGATGTACACCAGTACATAGTTTCCTACACTACAATGGGGCTTTTGATCTTGTCATTAAGCGTCGCGGGAGGAGCCTACGCGTATTGTAAACGTAGTAGTAGCATCACCGTCACAGCCAGCGCCGCTACCAGATTACCACCACCGAAGCCAGCGAGGGCCGCATCATCCACTGGAAACATAGAGATGGCCACCAATGCTACATACGCAACACCTCATACATTTGATTTTTAATTATTTTACATTTATCAAAAATTTTTTCATTCCCTTGGATTATTTATATTTTTTACATTTAATTTTTACTTTACATTGTTAGATTTTTTAAGAATTTATTGGATTGTATTCTTTGCCCCTGCCAAGATGTACGGTCAACCGCACATTGTACTTTGGCACTTTGGCCTAGTTATAAAATTGTGTGCATTTTAGCAATTTATAACGACAGCGCCGTCACGTACGCGAGTACTTCAGTGTTTCGGTTAACATCAAGCGCTCACAACATTTAACATTTTTTTCTTCTTAAGTTACATTAATTTAGTGAAAACTTTAATTAAACAATTATTTTTAACATTACAGTTATTTTATTCTCTGCAAACATTAAACATTAAATGTAAAGGCTTACGCCCTTACATATCGGATGATTATGTTTTCTGATGATAACACAGTGATTGTTGCTGTAGGAAAGTCTTTCATGTATATTAAAAACAATAATGGTCCAAGTACGCTCCCTTGTGGTACTCCATAAGATACAGTTCTGAAACGTGATTGGCATGAAATTTCTGTTTTGATTTTTATGCAAATTCTATTGATTGTTACCTATTATTGAGATATGACTAAATTTTTGCTAGATTACCTCGGACGCCATACGATTTTAACTTATCTAATATAATTTTATGGTCTACAAAATAGAAGACTTTTGTTAAGTGCATGTAGAGAGCAGAACAAGTAATTTAAGAATTCATAGATTGCCGTATTAATAGATTAATTTTTGTAGGTTAATAAATGTGTTGTTATCTTCGAAGTACGTTTTTATAATATTATATTACTTCATCAAAAATATTGGAGAACATTGATACTAAAGCAATAGGTCTGTAGCAAGAGATGTCTTCTTTGTTGTTCTTCTTAAATGGGGGTTTTATTATTGATACCTAGAGCTTGTCTGAATATGTACCTTACCTTTGTGAAACAAAAATGTATTACATGAATTAATATGGAAGCAAAGATCATTACTACCTGTTTTACTATTTTCGTACAAATGTGGTCATATCCAGTGCTAGAAGTATTTTTAAATGTTTTATAATATGGTATATATCATATGGTATTGTAGGCATCATAAACATGGAAAAAAAGTTACTATTTAAATGTCTCTGAATATATTAGAAGCTAGAAAGCTTTTCGCGAGTTGTATTTGTATATTATATATAACAAGCTTTTATATCATATAAATTGTGTAATGTAATAAATTGATGGATTTGAATCAATTTAAAGTTTATTTTCTTCTTTTTAGAGCATTTAAATAAAAGCTTGTTTTTAAAAATGTTTTTCTTTCTATTTATTCATTATTTAGTTATTGCTGTGTTATTGTATATTCGTATTTTTTTCAGCAAACCCTTTTATTTGATACCCATATCATGGGAGTGCATAAAAAATAACTAGCCCACCATATTAGGCCGTCCCCCATATTGGATTTATAATGACGTCGCTTAGCTAACCATACATTGTCATCCAAACTAAACGTGTATGCAAAATTTCACCTCAATCAGTTGAGGATAACTGCTTTAAAATTCAGGTGCAAGATTTGACCCGAACATCCATAGAACAAACATTGCAAGTTAAATAAAAGCTTGTAAAAATACGACCACGCGCCAACTGAGTCACCATAAGACGGTTAGATAAACGAGAAAGCATGATAGCGGGCAGAAATCGTGGCAGCTATAGCGGCTAGTGTACCAAACCGGAAGGTCCCAGGTTCGATTCCTGCTTGCGGTCATATTTTCTTTCCACAATTGACTAACTTTAATAGAATAATATTTTTAGTTCCTCCAAAATTTAACTCAAGTTTCTTAATTCTAAAACACGCCCAAAAATCTGTCTCATGTATTATCTGTTTGCAGGTCCCTCCCTCCTCGATGTTATATTACGAGAACAGTGAAACGAAACTATATCTAACGTTCTACTACCAAGTCCCACCCAGCCATCAAAATTTACCCTATTACACGCCATACCGCCAAGATATTCCCTATTGCCCTTATCCTCAATGCAGTTTTCCCACCAGCAACACAAATATACATGAATTTGGGTCACAACCAATATTCAGAGACGAGATTCTCTCTACGCCATACACCTTGCCCCTCACCAAACCTCTCCCCGTACCCTATCCAGCACTCTTGAGCGCGCCCTATACGGTGCCCCAGAGCGTACCCAATAACTTGCCCCACGTTGTTCAAATAAACGATTGGTCTACTGCTGCCCATAAAGGCACCCATACTTCGACCCTTGATTTACCTCGCACTAATTTCTCGACTTCTGAGTCACAGTGTACGATTGTGACCCAGGACCTGGTGCCAAAAACATACACCTTCCCCTATAATTACAAAAACCCACACACTCTATTTGCTTATAGACCCATTATTTATACTTCTCCGCGAAATTCGCAATCACAAATGTTAGAGGATTTAATTAAAGAAGGTATACCAATCATCCCTAATGCGCCACTGCCTGATCAACTGAAAGACCCACTGCCAATCCCGCTACCTGAGCACCTTCAATATAAATTATGGCCTAAAGACCCATATCCACAAATATGGAAAAAAGTGGCACGGAAAGAGAAATCGCCATCAGTGCCTGAGCCTGGTACAAGTTCTAAGATAATCACTGGTACCAAATCAGAAGCCTCCACGCCCGCGAGGGACACCCCAACATGGAGTATTAATAATAATATTTTTAGTTCCTCCAAAATTTAACTCAAGTTTCTTAATTCTAAAACACGCCCAAAAATCTGTCTCATGTATTATCTGTTTGCAGGTCCCTCCCTCCTCGATGTTATATTACGAGAACAGTGAAACGAAACCATATACAACGTTCTACTACCAAGGGGGTGCATGAAAGGAGCCTCCCCGTGTAACGTACCCACTGAGCTATCGTACGTTCGGCGCACCCTGGGCAATTAGCGAGCTTTCCCCCGCTGATTGGCAAATCCTTTCACCACGATGGCAATCCAAAATACAAACAGTCCACTCACAAAACCGGCTTTGTGCGTACTCTCGGTTAACATCGAAGGGTTCTCACAAAGCAAATCAGAAATTCTTTCCGATTTATGCCGTAGGAAGCGCTGTGACATTCTCTGCGTGCAAGAGACCCACCGAGGTGAAACCCAGAGCCGGCCATACATTCCTGGACTTACGCTTGTCGCCGAGATCTGTCATCGAAAACACGGTAACGCAGTGTTTGCTACTCCCGGCGTAAGCATATTATCCACCAAGTACTCAACCCAGAATGGCGTGGAAATAATCACCATTGATGTTGGAAACTGCACTATCACATCTGTGTACAAACCTCCTGGAACATCTTTCCAATTCGACCCCCCAGAGAATTTCAACGACCAACCCATCAAACTTGTGATTGGTGACTTTAACAGCCGCAGCCCTAGCTGGGGTTATAATGACTCGGACTCAAGTGGCGCAGCAGTCGAGAAATGGGCTGAGACGAATGATATGAGCCTGATTCACAACCCTAAGCAACCGGCTTCTTTTAATAGCTGCCGATGGAAGCGTGGGTACAACCCAGACCTTATCTTCATCAGTTCTTGCCTCAGCTCACAGTGCTCCAAAAGCGTTTGCTCACCTGTCCCCCGGACCCAACACACACCAATAACGTGCAGCATCGAGCCTGTAGTCCGGCCGATAACAGTGCCTTTGAAACGCCGATTCAACTACATCAAGGCTAACTGGGAGATGTTCATGCGAACCATAGACGACACCCTATTGAATGTCTTACCAACTCCGCAAAATTATGACCAATTTGTTGACATCGTGTCCACTATTTCCCGAAGATTTATACCTAGGGGCTGTAGGACTTCCTACATTCCAGGCCTGACCACAAAGTCTATCAAACTTCTGAGACAGTACGAATCTCTTTACAATAGTGACCCCTTCTCAGAGGAGACGACACTTGTTGGAGAAGAACTGCTATCGACCATAGGTGAATATCGACGAGAGAAATGGATCAACACTGTAACTAATGCAGTCAGAAAAATTAGACAATTAACAGATATAGCTACTGCCCGAATGGTATATTACGCATACTTTCATAGCATTATGTCTTATGGCATTGTGTTGTGGGGATCAGCGGCGGATGTAGAATCAATTTTTGTATTACAGAAGAGGGCGATCCGTGCGATCTATAACATGGGCCCACGCGAGTCTTTACGGGATTTTTTTAAAGAAATCGATATTTTAACACTACCGTCTCTCTACATTCTAGAAAATATAATGTTCGTTCGGAAGAACCTTCACATGTTTAGTATCAATAGCGACGTTCACAACATTAATACTAGAAATAAACACAAAATAGTGGTGCCAAAATTTAGATTGACTAAAACAAATAAATCATTTTTAGGACACGGTGTACGCTTCTATAACAAGCTACCGAAAACTGTAACCGATCTTACCGGTAAGAAATTTAAAATCCACGTTAAATCTGTTCTCACAAAGAAAGCATATTATAGGATCAAAGACTATGTTGACGATAGAGACGTGTGGCGTTGAATATCTTCTGCACATGTGGCTTCCCTGGTTATCCATTGTGTCTACTAATTCTATTTTATATTAGATTCACTTTACATGTCTGGACATTCTTGATGTTTCAATATTTTGTATTCTTTTTTGTATTTTTTTATTTCTGTTTTATCCGCTTTGATCTGTTTATCCCGTTTTTAGTTTATATTCGAAACAATTGTTTAACTCATGTTGTATTGCCTCATTGTGTAAGTAGCATTCTATTAAGTTTGTATTTTTTTTCTTATATAATGCATGTTAATTTAAGATTTTAATTGTAAATTAACTTTTTGTTTTTGAAAAGAGTATCCATGGAGTTTCTTGCCGGTCTCTTCTCCATAGGACCTACCCTCTTTGGAACCGTGCGCCTAGAGTCTCGACTTTTTAAAAGTGCCTGAAAAGGCCTACTTGAAATAAAAAACTTTGACTTTGACTTTGAATATCAACATGACTCATAACAGTAAAAAGGCATGGAATACCATCCAAAAATTAACTAGCGAATCTGCTAAACCGTCGTTGCCTAGCCAAGTCACTGCAAACCAAATAGCTCACCAACTTCTTTTAAGGGGTTATACGCAGTCAGAATTTTCAAAAAATAAAAATTGCCTTTTCGTAATGTATATATATCTGACTATATTCCCTGAAAATTTCATATCGATCCGGTAAGTATTTTCTGAGATATACTCATATTTGTAAGGACGTCTCGGACTGTTAGAAAGTAGGCGGAGTAAAAACTGGAGTAGTACCTGCTCTTTTCTTTCTTTGTGTTCCTAGGTATTAAATGACCTTATGAATAGTCCATTTTATATTTTATAGACCTGAAGACTAAATCGAGTTATTTCTTGTACGAAATAGGTGAACATCGTTTCAAACAGTTCAGCCACGTTGTACAGTTGTATGTTCAGTTTTAACTTTCTGGTCTCAGTTTTGTGTTTTTAATTAAATTAAACTGACTTTAAATCTTGAAATGAAATGAAATGAAATGAAATTATTTATTTTGCAATTAGGATTTTTCAATCACTTTTACACGTCTTTTTTAAACTAGATGGCGTCGGCATTTCCTATGACTATCCCTGAGAAGAAACGCCGAAACAAACTCAGGGGTCAAAGTCTATTTTAAAGTCCAGACAGATTGCATTGATGTAAAGGTTTATGTGAGACAAATATAGGGTGGAATAGCCTTTTGAAGAAAGTGCCATAACTATTTGAGCTAACCTGTCGCAACAGAGTGCAAGCATGCATCAGTTATCGTGAGAATTAATGAAATGAAGAGCGCTCAGCCTAGATCTCACTCACATTTACAATGTATAGCGGTTATATATAAGAAATAATTTCAATTTAAACGACATTACAATAACAAAATAATGAAGTAAATAATATAATAATTAATGGCAAAATTTGTATATAAAAAAAAAGGAAAGGCTAAAGAGCGGCTCAATCCCAAGCGTTTTTGTCATCTAAATAGTCCGAAATTTTATAGTATCCTTTTTTACAAAGTTTAGATTTAATTACAATTTTGAACTTCTTTAATGTTAAATTACGTACATCATTGGGAAGCTTATTGTAAAAGCGTATACATTGTCCCATGAACGAGTTGCTTATTCTGTGGAGGCGCGTAGCATGTATAGCAAGGTTGTGTTTATTCCTAGTGTTCAAAGAATGAGTATCAGACAGTTTGACAAAGTTCGAAATATTTTTATAAATCTGTGTCTCAGCGACACCCTTGGACCAAGATTATAAATAGCTCGGACAGCCCTTTTCTGCAAGACGAATATAGTATTGATGTCTGCAGAGTTTCCCCAGAGGAGGATGCCGTAAGTCATAACGCTATGAAAATAACTGAAATAAACTATTCTGGCTGTATCCACATCAGTTAAGTGCCGAATTTTTTTGACAGCAAACGCAGCAGAACTAAGCCTACCCGATAATTTGTTTATTTGCGGGCCCCATTGCAGTTTGGCGTCTATAGTGATGCCTAGAAAAACAGTCGAATCCACAATGTCCAGTTCCACTCCATTCAATTTAACATTGATTGGTACTTGTCGGACATTGGGCGTTGAAAATTTAAGACATTTGGTTTTTTTCTCATTAAGGAGAAGATTATTAACATTGAACCAATGAACTACATGAGATAGTGCAACGTTAACTTCGCGAAAATCTAGTAATCTTAATGAAAATGCCACTTAAGTGTAGTAGAAAACAAAGAGCAACTGAAAAAGTCCACTTATCACGATCTAAAAGAAGGAAAAATGTATTTAATCCAAAAACAGCTGAGACACATAAAAATAGTTTTAGTGCGTCCGCAAAAAAATTCAAACTACAGAAGGAGATTTTAGTTCCCTGTGATTCTTCTATTGAATATAGAATTTTGAATTTTATAACAGTGTTTACAGCATTAAGTGATTTTGTAAAGTGTAAAACTTGTGAAGGAAAAATAAAATTTGAAACAGCTTCACATCGAGGTCTTGGTTTTAAAATCGTTTTGCTGTGTGATAAGTGTGAGGCTCGTTCCATAAACTCCAGTCCTTTTGTCAAGCATTCTTATGAGATAAACAGACGATTTATATTTGTTATGAGAATTCTTGGAATAGGATTGAAAGGTGCAGCTAAATTCTGTGGATTGATGGACATGCCAGCTTTCTTGACGCAAAATACCTATGATTTGATTATTGAAAATATTTACTCTTGTGTGAAAGTAGCCACCGAGAAACTTTTCGAAAAAGCTTGTGCTGAAGAAAAAGATGCGACTGCTGAAAACCAAGGTGATGAAAGTTTTGAAGAATTAACAGTATCTGGCGATGGAACCTGGAAAAAGCGAGGATACACTTCCTTATACGGAGTAACATCATTGATTGGATATTATACGGGGAAAATTATCGATATTGTTATAAAAAGTGCGTACTGCAAACAATGCGAACTTTGGAAAAAGAAAATGAATACTGAAGAGTACAACGTTTTTTTTTTTTTTTTTTACAAACATTGCCCCACACTAGGATGTCTCCTGTATCGTGGGTACAGTTTACAAACATACATGTCACATGCACACACAACCAGACCCGAAACAACTATCTGTAGATCATACAAATATTTGTTCCGTGCGGGGATCGAACCCGCGACACGAAGCGCAGAAAGCTAATCGCTTAGCCACTGCGCCAACTGTGTCGTCAAATTGGCTAGAAGATCACAAACATTATTTTTCTGCGAATCATAAAGGCTCTTCAGGAAAAATGGAAGTCGACGCAGTCGTTGAAATGTTCAGGCTTTCAATGAATACACTTGCCGTTCGTTATAAAAATTACATAGGTGATGGTGACTCCAAAACATACTCTGGGATTTTGAGAGCTGAGCCTTATGGTGATATTGAAGTATCCAAAAAAGAATGTATTGGACATGTCCAAAAGAGAATGGGTTCACGACTCCGTGAGTGTGTAAAGAAAACTACTGAAACTGTAGATAAAGATAAAAAAAATACAAAAAAAAAAGTACTTGGTGGAAAAGGTAAACTCACTGGGAAAATGATAGACAAGTTGACAGTTTATTATGGCTTGGCAATCAGAAGACACTGTGATTCTGTTGAAAACGTAAATCATATCGATACCAATTACCAGAACCTACGACCAATACGGGTACCAGTACCCACAATATCGAAGTGTACTACTTCCCTGGCTTCATCGTCTCAAACGAATGTCCTGGAGTACGGAGTGCAAGCAACTACGCCTCCGCCGCCCCACAGGCCCGTGGAGACTAGTTACGCGGCGGCGGCCAGGAAAGCAGCGGATATGAAAGTTGACGATACTAGTAATAAGGATTGGATAGAGGTTAAAAAAAATAACAGACGAAGCAACGCAATAAGGAAAGGTGGTAATAACTCAATTATTTCTTTGAAAGCAGTTGAACGTAGGAAATTTTTACATGTTTGGAGGCTGAATAAAAACACTACAGAGGACGATCTTAAGGAGCATATCAAACAGACACTTGGAACGGCCACGGAAATCGTTATCGAAAAACTAAAACCTAAAACGGAGCGAGACTATGCTTCATTCAGGATTGGTGTTACATTAAGTAATTTTGAGATACTTTGTGACCCTAAGATATGGCCAGTTAATGTAGAATACAGTGAATGGATTTGGTTTCGTCCCAATACTAAACCAAAACAACCGGAAACCCAGTAGTCATTTCAACATTTTATATCAAAACGTCAGAGGACTCAGAACTAAGACAACACAATTTTTATCACTACTGGAATCATCAGGATCTGATTTATTTGCTATTACCGAATCGGGCCTTAATGAAGGTATTCAGAACGCGGAAATTGTGCTTCCTGGCTATCATATATTACGATGCGATCGGGCGGATGGTCGCAAGCAAGGAGGCGTATTTTTAGTGGCCACACCGAGGTTCGAGCTGCGACGAGTGTCGGTGCCAGGTGACATTAATATAGATAGTCAAAAGTTTGAGCTGATGTGTGCGGCTGTTTATATGCATAATTGTTTTCTATTCATTTGTTGTGTCGTATATATTCCACCAGGGGCTGACGACAATGAATATTTGTCGATGTTTTACATATTAGAAAAAATATGTGTCAAATATAGCAGTAATTTAGTTATATTAGGGGACTTTAATATGTACTCGTGTAACAACAACATTTCTAACTATTACGAATATTTCATGGCCTTCTGTGAATTTACTCAGTGCAACGCAGTACCTAACTGTAACAGTAGGCAGTTAGACCTTGTGTTGAGTGCGCGTGGTGGCGTGTCGGTGAGCGCGGCGGACGAGGGCCTGCAGCCCGTGGACGCGTACCATCCTCCGCTGGCCGTGCGCATCGAGCGCGGCGCGCGCGCGCGCCCGTCCCCACCGCCCCCCGCGCCCTGTACCTCTCCCGTATCGCCGCGTACGCGACACTCGCAATCTCAATCTTTGATAACTCGTACATGTTGGAATTTTAATAAAGCGGACTTCAATCAAATGTATAGTTTGGTAGCTAAAATAGATTGGAGTGAGATTTACGGTTTAGGCGATCCGGATATAGTTTTAGACTTATTTTATAATAAGATATATGACGTTTTTAACAAGTGTGTTCCTCCAAAAAATAAACATATTAATCTATTAAATAATAGATACATTTATCCAGTATGGTATACAGCTGAAATAATTAGAGATATAAAGGTTAAATATTTATTACATAAAAAATATAAATTAAGTAAATCACGCAGTGATTATATGGAATTCGCACGATACAGGGCGAGAGTGAAAACCATGACTGCTCGAGCGCATGACCAGTACCGCAACCGCGTGCAAGGGCACCTAGCAAAGGATCCGCGAGCGTTTTGGGGGTATATTAGGTCTAGGAAAGGCGATTCGAATCAGCGGAAGTTAATTGAGAACGGACGGGTATTATCGGAATACGAATGTGCCAACGAGTTCGCCCGGTTTTTTCAGTCAGTGTACAATCCGGAACCTCCCGAACTGAGTGTGGCGGCGGAGAGTGCGGGCGAGGCGGCGGGCGCGTCGCCGGGCGCGCGGGTGCACCTAGCGAGCGTGGGCCTCGCTGACGTACAGCGCGCACTAGCTCGCTTGCCGCCTAAGCGCTCAGCCGGGCCGGATGGTATTCCGGCGTACATTTTTAGGGATTGCCGTGTGGTGTTGGTTAAGCCGTTGTTACACTTGTTCAACGTCTGTATCAAGACCGCAACTTTTCCTGAGCGCTGGAAACTTACCCGGGTGGTACCCGTGCCTAAAGGTAGTAGAGATTCAGCACCCAGTGATTATAGACCCGTAGCGGTATTATGCACTCCAGCTAAAGTGTTCGAGTCGACCGTTCACGGTAGCCTGTATCCACAGATTAGCGCTCTGTTGTCCGACGCGCAGCATGGTTTCCGTCCTGGGCAGGGGACAACGGGGAACTTACTGAATCTTATGACACAAATAGTACCGACGGTGGATGCGGGTCAACAGGTAGATGCTGCCTACTTCGATTTCAGGAAGGCCTTTGACACAGTAGATAACGACGTCCTTTTGACTAAATTGGCTGGTGTAGGCTGTACACCTTGTCGTTGCCGTTTGTCGTTTTTCGCCTGCTATTTACGAGACCGTTGTCAGTACGTCGACTGCAGTGGGCAGCTCTCTGAGCCCTATTTCACGAGATCAGGAATCAGTCAGGGCAGTAATTTAGGACCTTTACTGTTCATTTTAACAGTTAACGACCTGCCGAGAGTAATCAGTAAATCCATACCATTGTTATTCGCTGACGATTTGAAATTAGTTCTTAAAATAAAACAGGAAACTGATCACGACATATTGCAACAGGATATTGGTAGGGTAGTAGAGTGGAGTCGTAGCAATAAGTTGTATTTCAATGTGGCCAAATGTTCGGTGTTATCATTTACCCGTGCGCGCGACCCAAATCATTATAAATATTGCATGGATGGAATCCCACTGCAACGTGTCTCAGAGGTAAAGGACTTAGGCGTGCGTTTTACAGCTGATTTAAATTTCCGTAAGCATACCACTGATGTTTGTAAAAAAGCATACCGCAATTTAGGGTTGGTCTTACGGCTAGGAAACCAGTTCACGAACATCAGTGCTCTGAGATCGTTGTACGAAGCGCTTGTAAAAACTCATTTAGAATGCAACGCTGTCGTCTGGTCGCCACATGAAGCCAAGTACAAACTAATGCTAGAACGGATCCAGAACAAATTTGTGAGATTCCTGTACTTAAAGCAGTATGGTGTGTATCCAGGGTATCCACTGTTGTATCCTACTCTATTTGTGCTCGGCATGGTAGGCTATAATAAGCTGGAAGTAAGAAGGGAAGTAGCTCTCCCCATTTACTTATTTAAGATTATGCGTGGTAAAATACACAACCCAGGCGTTCTACGCACGGTTGGGCTGTGTGTACCTGATGGGTGCGTAGGGCGACGGAGGCGACCGCCGCTGCTGTGGGTGCCGCCCGCTCGCACCAACCTGCTAAAGCACGCGCCGCTGACGCGCGCCCTGCATACACTCAATATGGTGTCACAACAGATTGATTGCTTCAATTGTACTTTGAGTGAATTCACACAGGCCGCTTTTTGTAAAATTACTTTTGGTTGTTCATAATAATATAATTGTCATTGTTCATAAAAGTCTAATCTTTGTAAGCTATTATAACTATAACTACACTATTGTATTAGGTAAGCCTGTGATGATAGTTGTATGTTTTTAAATAAATAAATAAATAAATTTAAACAAGATGTCGTGAACTTAAAGCACATCTATGACGAACATGTCAACTCCGATTTACCATGGAATCAGTTCAAAGATATTTGTAAAACTGTTTGGAATAATCCTTATAATTTTGTTCTTATTAACAAAGAGTCGTCATTAAATAAGGGAAGGTATAGACAGAATTTTGATATTTTTAATTAATTTATAACTTTGAATGACTATATATGTGCACATATAAGTAATTAACATACAAAATCAAATTCAGTACAATTAGTTCCTTAGCCGAACGCAGTTGTAGGTATAACATGGAGAAAAATATTAAATTAGAATTAATGAAGTCTGTAGACTCCATAAAGAATAAAATAAAACAAATGAAGGGCCAGGAACACTCAATGAACTTATCACTCGATAAAATGCTAAAACCTGTCACAGATCCCCTTAAAACTTTAGTTGGTTCAAATATAAATATGGAAAAAATAAAAAATTTAGAAACTACAACACTCACTAATTCTGGAGATATTGAAATGGATGACATTAATACTAGCTCATCTACAAAGTTTGAGGACTGTTACGAACCAAAACTTAATTCTGCACAATTGGTTAACAAGTCTCCTAAAATGGAATTACCAGATGATTTAGAAATTTCATTAGAGGGCCATGATATCTATGATATTTATAATGATGTAAATGTACCGTTTGGAATAAGAAGTAAAAACAAAACTTTATTGATGGGAAATTCAGTAGTATCATTTTCTAAAATTGACAGTTTGAATAACGATAATGTAATTTTGATTAAAATCGACGATAAATCCTACAATTTAACCCCAGGCCTGAAAGAACTTTTACTTCGAAAAAAACCCGATTTACAACTTATATCTAGCAAAGATAAACTTGTATACAAGGATATATTGCATTATACAAAAGCTCATAAGAGAAACTTCAATCCTAGAGGTCAAATAAAGGGTGATAAAGGAATAAAATATCGTGAAATAATCAAACCATTGTTTTCCGAAACGTCAAATGATAATATTCCCACTAAACTTGGGGGATACTTGCCAACGTTAAAGAAATATAAAAGAAATACTGACCTGGTATATTGGGATGACCCCAACGAATTAGTTGAGAGATTGAAATTATTAGTTGCTTCAAAAGATTCTGGCAATACAAACCATGATAATGAAATTTTATCGATAATTGAAGAACTAAAAGAAGCTGACGTAATTAAACAATAAATAGTAGCAATAAAATGATTTTCATTCAGTATCATTGCTGGGTTCACCACAAATGTTATATTATACTGAGTTTTGAAGATGAGTAAAGCTAATGTGGTTAACGAAATTCACAAAAATGCAAGGGTAAACTTTCCCCGAAGACATGTTATTATGAATGATATAGATGATCTTTGGCAAGCAGACTTAATTGATATGCAATCAATTTCTAAAGAAAATAACAATTATAGATTTATTCTTACTGTTATTGATACATTTTCGAAATACGCTTGGACCTTTCCTTTGAAAAGTAAAACCAAAGATGTTGTATGCAACTCTTTCAAGATTTTGTTGGATAAAGGGCGTGTCCCCAAAAATCTGCAAACGGATAATGGGACAGAATTTTATAATAATAAATTTCAAAAACTTATGACATATGACTCACAATATAAACCATTATTCAACATTCTCAACAAAAAAGGCATCAATAGTTGAGCGATTTATCAGAACATTGAAATCTAAACTGTATAAGGAATTCAGTTTAAAAGGTTGCTATAACTGGATAGATACCCTTAATAATGTTATTTACAAATACAATCACACCTATCATCGGACTATTGCTGAAATCCCAGCACACGTAGATAATACTAATAAAGAACGTATATTATGGAGATATCTCAGGTTGGTAAAAACCAATAATAAAAAAAGCAAATTTAAAGTTGGTGATTATGTACGTATCAGTAAGTACAAAGGAACATTTGAAAAAGGATATACTCCCAACTGGTCAACAGAAATATTTAAAATTCGAAAAATACAATATACAATTCCCATCACCTACTTAATTGAAGATGCGATCAGAGGCCAGCCCATTTTAGGTGCATTTTATGTACAAGAGCTGCAAAAGACAAAATGTCCTAATTTATATCTTGTCGAAAAAGTTCTGAGAAGTAAAGGAAATAGTGTTTTAGTAAAATGGTTAGGTTTGTCTTCTTCTGAAAACAGTTGGATTGACAAATCGAATATTTATTAAGTGGTCAACCCATGATGCGGCAGTCTTATGATGGGTATTGGTGAGAGCAGTCTTCTCAATTGGCTTATAAATAATTTACCATTTGAATTACATTTACCAGGATACAATTATTGCGGACCTGGAACAAAATTAATTAAAAAGCTTACACGTGGAGATAAAGGTATTAATAAATTAGATGAATATTGCAAAGAACACGACATTGCCTATCACAAGTCTTCAAGCTTAAAGGATCGCCACAAGGCAGATTTAGTTTTGTTAAATATGGCAAAAAAACGAGCAGTTGCCTCGGATGCGAGTGTAGGAGAAAAACTGGCAGCACGTTTAATAAGCAGCGCTATGTCAACAAAAGTTAAAACTGGTTCTGGTCTTAAAAAAAGTAGTAAAAAGTGTTCGCGAAAAACTGCATCTGGAAAAGGGTTAAAGAATCAATTAAAAACTGTTATCAACAAAACAAAAAGACATATGTAAAAAAATTGAAACCAAAATGCAAAAAAGTGGCAATAGAATTAGCTATGGCCGCTGCCAGAGAGCTAGTTAATGATTCGTCCATTAAACTTCCTCGTATTATTCCTATACCAAAAACTGGGGGAGTATTACCCTTGATTCCTATTTTTGCGGGTTTATCTGCGGCAGGTGCCCTAGCAGGCGGTGCAGCTGGTATTGCTAAGACCATAAATGAATTCAAGATGGCAAAAAAATTGTATGCTGAATCGAAGAGGCACAATGAAAAGATGGAAGCTCTGTGCATTGGGAAAGGGCTACACCTGTAACCGCATAAAGATGGGCTCGGAATTTTCGTATCGAAAGAAAAAAACTAAAATATCGGCTACCTAAACGAGCCCTGAGTAATTTGGACATTTTGAAGTACGGAAATAATATTCCCTATTTTAGAGGCGTCTTTATGAGAGATGAGCTCCCTAAACACCCATTTAAAAAAGAATGTGGAGTTATTAATTTAGATAGCTCTAAAAATCCAGGTTCTCATTGGGTAGCCTATGTAAAATACAATGATTATATTGAGTATTATGACAGTTATGGAAATCTTAAGCCACCAAAAGAATTTATAAAATATGTAGGTTCCAAAGTTCACTATAATTATGATAATATTCAACGTGATCATCCTTTCAATTGTGGACATCTTTGTTTAAACTTTTTGAAGAATTTTTGGTATAGTGAAAGAATAAAATAAGCAGAATCTTGTAAAAAAGTTCAGTATACAAGCATGTCTACTACGGTTACCATCTCTGGAAATAAATCGGAATTGGTTACATACTTTCAACCACCTCTACATTTATCTGGCCAATACGAGTGTGGTTTGCTAAACTTTTCAGTATTAAATTCAAGACCACATATCAACAACAGCAGTCTGTCTGCAATCAGAATCGAATGTGATCTTGTGCACGGTTCATACTGCAACGGATTACCAACTCATTTCATTCATGAATTTGTATCTGATACTGCTCCAGGTCATCACTACATAGAAAAACCGCAAAACGTTATTTACTATCCAGTAAACAAAAATATAGTTTCATCGATATCTGTTAGGATTGTTGATCAATTCGGTCACTGCATTAACTTTGGAAAATAACATATTCAGCTACGTCTTCATTTAAGAAAAACAAAATGATTGTTCATTATAAAAACACCCAAGTCAATGAAAAACCTCTTAGTTCTTCTACGATTGCTAAGGTGCAAACACATAAGAAAAAAGTTAAGAAATTGACTAAAGCAAATATAGATTTTCTTAAAGCCCTAGGGTTTAAAGTATGAATATACTACAGATTACGGAATCACCGCACTTCGACACTTCGATCGAAAGTTATGAAGTCCATTCGTACAATCCCTACAATAACAGCTTTAGAGAAAACGATGAAATCAGAATTCCCATCCACCAGCAAGACATATACGTATTACCATCAGCCAGTTCAATTTATGTCGAAGGACAAGCAAAGCTCTTCGGTAAAGATGGGAATCCGATCAAGAAAACTGTTACATTCACTAATAACTCTGTTTTGTCTTTGTTTCAAGACATCAGGTACGAAATAAATGGTATTGAAATAGACCGCATAAAAAACTCGGGAATAACGTCAACAATAAAATCATACATCTCATTAAATGAAGCAGAAAATAAAGTGGCCGCCTTATGGGGTTGGAATTTAGAAGGATTTCAAAGTGATGGTAATTTTAGTGATGTGATACCACTAAATAAGGTTTTAGGGTTTGCAGAGGACTACAATAAAATTGTGATAAATTGCAAACATGAACTTATATTGAACAGAAGTAACACTAACTTAAATAGCGTTATTCTTACCGATGATATTGTACATTTTCAAATAGATATACACAGAATTCAATGGAGAGTGCCGCAAATAAAAGTATCGGACCGAGAACGACTAACACTTTTAAAACATTTAGAAAGAGATAAACCTATTCAGATGGCTTTTAGAAATTGGGATTTATATGAGTATCCATTACTACCTAAGACCATGAAGCATTCTTGGTCAGTTAAAACTGCTTCACAATTGGAAAAGCCTAGATATGTAATTTTTTGCTTACAAACTAATAGGAAAAATAATAAATCTAAAGACAGTTCACTATTCGATCATTGTGAAGTAGCAAACGTAACACTCTTCTTGAATTCACAATATTATCCATACGAACCTTTGAATTTAAAATTTTCTGAGAACAAATACAATATATTATATGAAATGTTTGTAAAATTTCGTCAGTCATATTACAACTGTCCAATAGACCCGTTGCTTGACTTAAAAGGGTTCAAAGAAAAAGCCCCCCTCTTTATTTTAGACTGCTCAAGACAAAACGACAGCCTTAAAACAGGTCCAGTGGATGTGAGGTTAGAAATTGAATGTTCTACAACAATACCAGATCAGACGGCTGCATATTGTTTGATTATAAACGATCGACTTGTGGAATATAAACCGCTCAGTAACATTGTGCGCAGCTTATCATGATTGCTATTGTAGATATTCAAGGCTTTAAAACAGAAGCAAATGAATTTATAGTAAAAGAAATCGCTATATTGCATAATAAAACAATACAAGGGTTTTTAATTAAGCCGCCGTTTCCATTTAAAAATTTAACGAAATCAGAAAAAAAGCAAGTTAGTTGGCTTCAACGTAACAGAAAGCTACATTGGAATCAAGGATTTGTGCCCTATTCCAATTATCAGATTTTGATTATAGATATTTTAAGAGATAAGTTTATCTACGTCAAAGGTTCAGAAAAAGTAATGTGGTTAAAGCATATTTTAGAAAATAGTAATCGTAATATATTCAATTTAGAAGATAAAGGTTGTTCTAGTTTGATAAGTTTGTACAATCAGTATAAATATTCTCAAGATGTATATAATTGTATTTATCATGACTCTGTATGTGTTTTAAAAAATGTATTGTGTTTAAATAAGTGGTGCTTGGAAAATAAAATTTTAAAATAAACATTTTCTTGTTTCATTTCTGTAAGGTAAAATTTAATGTATCTTAGAATTTTCTATCCCCTCCTAATCCTGCTCAATCATATAAGTTGCTGACAATTTCGGGGGTAACTCATTATACGTTTATAATTATCAGTATCGAGAATTAGGAATTAAATAAATATAGAACATGTCTCCTATTGAATACAAACCCCGATACGACATGTATAACTCGTATAAAAGGCGTGAATTTTCATTTAGTTATTATTGGGCAACAGCTGATACAAAAAAAAAGATTAGTGATGGAAATGGCTGACGCTGGATTCTTTTATTATGGAAATAGTGTAAATGATAAGGCAGCATGTTTCTCATGTGGAGGTATTATCATTGAAAAGGTTGCGAAACTTTTTACCAACTGCCACTAAAATTGCACTGGCACAATCCCTCCTCCTGCCGATTTTAGACTATGCTGATGCGAGCTATCTCGATCTCACTGCCGTGCAACTGGATAAACTTGAGCGACTTCAAAATTTCTGTATTAGATTTATATTTGGATTACGCAAATATGATCATGTCTCTGAATTTCGTACTAAGCTCAAATGGTTGCCTATCCGTCTTCGCCGGAATACTCATATCCTTTCACTGCTGTATAATGTACTGTTTAATCCATTTACTCCTTTTTACCTAAAAGAACGGTTTGAGTTTCTCTGTGATTCGCATTCTAGATCCTTGAGGTCATCAGAAAACCTGGTGCTTAAAATCCCAGCGCATTCTTCCATGTTTCGTAATAAGTCTTTTTCTGTACAAGCTGCTTGCCTATGGAATGCGCTGCCACTTGCTGTGAGACGTGCACAATCTCTGACAACTTTTAAAAAACTTGTCAAGGAACATTACCTGACGCTGAAATAGAGTACTCCAGACTTGCTTCGTCCTAATTTGCAGATATTTGGATATTTAGTGTGTATATATTTATAAATGTTATTAATTATTTTCTTTTCAATTATTGTACATCTGGACTGCCCGTTGTCTTGTTAACCTGTTACTATCATTTCCATTTGGTTGCCTGGAAGAGATCGCTCTAAGCGATAAGGCCGCCCCTTGTACATTGCGTATTGTTTAACCCTTTTGTAACTTATTTTCTATTGATGTACAATAAAGAGTATTATTATTATTATTATTATTATTATTGAAGACTGGGAGA
The DNA here is from genome assembly GCA_947562105.1 of Shargacucullia verbasci. Taxonomy (NCBI): domain Eukaryota; kingdom Metazoa; phylum Arthropoda; class Insecta; order Lepidoptera; family Noctuidae; genus Shargacucullia; species Shargacucullia verbasci. The sequence goes on from OX387281.1 coordinate 6,357,666, forward strand.
TTTATGACGATCCTTGGATGCAACATGCTATACAATATCCTAAGTGTTTTTATTTGAATGCTGTGAAAGGAAACGATTATATAATTAATACGCGCATCTCAAATACAATATTAGACTCTTAGTCGTCGTCATCGTCGTTGCAGTATGATGAATCGTTCGCAGATCATAGTAGGAGGGTAAAATAACTGCCCAGTGTTATTTACTTGCAGATCACAACGCAATTATACACTACTTGTAATCTATACTCATGATAACTGAAGAGAAATCGAATGTAGATTTGTCTTACCGTCAGTACTTCACACTTCTCATACAAGTGTATAGTGGGAAATCTATAAGGTCTGAAGGTCATGACTTTAAGAAGAGATCTTTGGGCCCTTTCAAGGTGTATCATAATGGTCTCACATGCACCACCCCATACAACAACACAGTATCCCAAAACTGATTGCACTAGTGCGTAGTATACAGTGCGCAGAAGTTTGAAGTCAGCTACGTGTCTCAATTTTTTGAATGCCCATATAAGCTTCCTAGTACGTGTCGTGGTGAGATCTATGTGCTGCCGCCAGCTAAGTCGTTCATCTAGAATCACTCCTAGGTATTTAACTTGTGTAGATTTGCTGATAGTCATGCAAGAGCATTCCGTGGAAGAAGCTAAATCGCACGTATGCAATTTGACATCTAAATTTTCCGGTTTAATTTTGGAAAAGAAAAATTGAAGAAATGTAGATTTTGATAAGTTTAATGTGAGGCGATTATCTCTGAGCCAATGGTTTACCTTGTGCAGTCCCAACTCAGCACTTCGCCGCACCTCATCCCAAGTCTCTCCATGAAACACTAATACACTATCATCAGCGTAGGTAAAAATCTTTCCGTTCATTAATGACAGTTGACACAGGTCATTTATATAAATCAGGAAGAGACTTGGACCAAGAGTACTACCTTGTGGAACGCCAATTGTTACCCGGGCATCGGAGCTAACATGTTCTTTAATTTTTACTCTTTGCGTACGGTCACAAAGAAAATCCTTAAAAATATTTAAAGCATTACCGCGGATACCGATCCTATTCAACTTGTCCACAAGGAGGGGAATCTGAACGGTGTGGAATGCTTTTGCCAGATCGAGAAAGATTCCGACACATTTCTGTTTTTTATCAAGGTTTAACGTGACGTGGTCTGTCAATTGACCAACAGCATCTTCAGTACTTTTTCCCGATCTAAAACCGAATTGGGCATCCGACAGTATCTTGTTGTGTTCCAAGAATTTTGTAAGCCTACTATTCAAAACCTTTCCCAATATTTTTGACATGGTTGTTAGAACTGAGATGGGCCTTTAGTTTCTTACATCCTCTCTCACTCCCCCCTTGTAAACTGGAGTAATAAGAGACTTCTTAAACACCTTCGGAAAAACACCTTGTTCAAAACAGATCTCAATGAGTTTAGTTAGATGGGGAACGACAATGGGTTTGGCTAATTTAAAAAAACTTAGCCGGAATAGAGCCCCAACCAGTGGCACAGTCATTCCTGAGATTCATTATCAACGTTCCAATCTCGGCTTCATCTGGCGGAAGTAAAACGATTGAATTTGGAACGCGGGTCATTTCATTTAAATAATAATTTTCAGATTGCGTTATTTTATCTGCTAGCTGTTTACCAATGTTGGAGAAGTAGTCGTTTACATCGTCTACAGCATTTGAAGCACTTTTTGTGGTGGGCAAAAGATGATCCCCAACGGTTTTATTTTTTGTAGTATTAATAATAGATTTGACAGCATTCCATTTTTCTTTATTAGTTTTAGTATTTTCTAATAACGATTTTTCGTAATTTCTTTTCAGCTTTTTCAAAAGAGCGTTGCAGAAGTTACGGTATCTTTTATATGACAGTTCAGTAGTATTATCTTGCGGATTTTTTTAAAAGACTTTGTGCAGCTTATCTCTATGGCGAATACAACGCAGTAAACCAGGGGTAAGCCAAGGTTTAAGCAATCTTTTCCTACAGGGTCTCAAAAATACTTTTGTGTGCTGTTTCAGTGTGTTTGAAATATGTTTAATAAAGAGCGTGGCGGCATCATTTGCATCCGATTCATTGTTTATAAATGAGAAATCTATAGTTTGCAGGTTTGTTAGGGCAGCATCATAATAATCAATTTTATTGTACAAATAAATACGTTCACTTTTACGATGAAAGCAACTAAGGCTTAATAACACTGACGCGTGATCAGTTACTGTGGAATTTAAAACAAAGACTGCAGCAGGTAGGGACGTGTTCAACATAATATGATCTAAACAATTTGTAAGCCTGGTTGGGTACATGTGTGCTGGGAGAAGCCCTAACTCTGCAGTCAGGTTCAGATAGGATGCACTGTTTCTATCATTATTATTAACTTTAATATCAATGTGTATGTCTCCAGCAATTACAACATGTTTAGATTTAATTGGCCGAATGATCCCGTCCAATGAGTTAAGAAAGTTATTAGTGCAGTATATAGATGGGGATCTATACACAGCCAGAATGTATATATCTGGATGAATTTTTACTAAGAGAAAATTAGCGCCATCAGGTTTTGGTTCTTCAACTGCGCATTTAATATCCTTTTTAACGTATACTACGATTCCACCATTTTGATTAAGCCAGGTTTTCGAGGAAAATGTTTCATAGTTTTCGAGAGTGGGAATAGGTTTATGTTCATTTAGCCAGCATTCAGTGAGGATAATAATGTCGTTCTCGAAAGAGAACCTAGCTAATTGTGCCTGAAAACTGTTCATATTTTTGCATATGCTACGAATATTTTGTGTTATAATTTTTAAAGACGTCGTCGCAGATTTATGTAATACAGTATTACAAGTTTCGGGGTCACAAATATACTTATTAGCCACCGAGATATTATCTAATTCAGATGAAATAATATTGGAATTGTTAGCCATTGATAAGGGAATTAGAAATCATGTCACAAGTCGATATCTTACATACGTAATTTTTGCCATGGTGATAAAGGAATGCTTGGAGATCTTGAAGAATGATCCAGTTAAATATATTATATCCATTGGTTACGGTTGTTGTTATAATACATATTTGGTATAGGTGGTTATGTGTGTGTATAAGTGATTGAATGAGTGTAGGACAACAAGACATAAGGTAGTAAACTGACGCTATTATAGCGTAGATCAAAGCATTATTAAAATAAACTATAGAAATCCAGCAAATGAAAAAAAAGAGAGATATTCACTAGTCATTTTTCCCAAAGAGGATTGTTGAAGTCAGCTTCACTCTTTATCAATATTTGCTTTTCGCCTTCAATCCTTCGTATAAAGACTCTCCCGAAGGATGTCCAGCAAAACTTGTAGCCGTTATCCTTTGCATAGTTTCTGGCCAGATAATATAGTCGTTGAGCTTTTAGGGTCAGGCTTTCAGTTATATAAATTGGTTTTGCCGGGTTTTCTATCTTGATATGGGTAGTGTTTAGCTTATTTCCGCTGTTTGTTTTGTTAAATTGGCGGACATTTTTCATTATGTTTTCTCTCTTCGTAATATTACTGAAATCAACCATTATAGCCGGCACGCCTTCTTTTTTGTTCAGGCGGTAAACATCTTTAATATCTTGCCTTTGAAGGGGGGTTTCCAGTACCCTAGCCGTTTCTGTGACGAGTTTGCAAAGATCTTCCTTGTTCTCACCCTGCTTTTTTGGGATGTTTCTAATTTCTATTTTAGACAAGTTCATCGTTCGCTCCAAGTTTTCCACCCTATCTTCAAGCTGATTAATATAAGTGCGGTCAGATTTCCTTTCCGCTTCTAATTTTTCCGTTCTAATTACCATATCGTCATATTGCTTTGAGATATAGGTAATGCTATCCTTAATTTCAGAGTTCTGGACTAGAATTTCAGACATTGCCGTTTGTAGAGATTTAAGATTGCTATCCGTTTGGGTTGTATGGGATTTCAATAATTCTCGGATCTCTTCCATAAAAGCACTGCATTCGTCATCACGCTTGCGCTTGCGAGTAATTACATTTTCGTTTTCAGGAACAGACAAGTTAGGAGTGGATACAGCTGTCTGTATAGTTTGCAAGTATGGACTTGATTGGGCTTCTGATTCGGCGCGTACTTGCGTCTTTGGAGGTGTGCGTATTGGTGGCATATTTGTTTACAAAATATAACTTTATAAATTAATAAACCAAGGTTGTCTGTAGTCCGAAAGCAATAAAAGCTAAACCAATATTATAGATAAGCAAAGCATTCCTTGGAAATGTGCAAAAAGAATCACACGTACACAGGTTTGAACTTGCAACTCATTCACCCAAGTCGCGGTATGGTTTTAACCAGCTATTTCGTCTTAGCTAATTCTTGTGAAATTATGGATGTATTTCTCACCAGAGCCGTCGAGGAAACGATTATAGTTGAGGTGTGTGACCATATATGGTAGCGTTATGAGCCGTGTCGTGCCCTCTGACAGCCTCCTCTCACCAGCTCTCCTCTCACCAGCACTCGACGAATAGGATTGAAGCGCGCCGTGTGACTCACTGTTGTCGACTTGCTCTTTGTTTCTTGTATATTGTTCTTCTATTTATTCGAATGTGCAGTTGTTTTGTTAATATAGTTTTTTTCTCAGACACTGGTATTTCCTTGATCACTGACTTTACGGGTTCGGGGACCGTAAAATATACAATAAAATTGTGCAACGGAGACTAGATTATTTAACGGAGCGACTTGCAGTACGTCTAGCTCTGAGTGTGCGCGGAAGTGAAGTGAGTGACTTAATAAACTAACTAGTGCAAGCAAAAAGGCCCCTCCCTTTCTCTGGTCTCAGGAATGTATGGACTTTTTCAGGAAACTAAAAGAGGTACTGGTGACTGCACCAGTCTTGTCTTGTCCTGATTACAGTTTACCATTTGAAGTCCACACAGATGCTAGTAATTACGGTATAGGTGGGTTATTGACACAGATTAAGGACGGTGTCGAGCACCCTATAGCGTACATGAGTAAATCCCTGTCTAAACAGGAACAAAACTATAGTATTACTGAACGAGAAGCCCTAGCTGTCCTTCTACCATTGGAACATTGGCGTTGCTATCTTGAAAACGGCTTGAAGTTCACAGTCTACACTGATCATTCGGCACTCAAGTGGTTTCTTAAGCTGCAAAACCCATCCGGTCGCTTGGCACGATGGGGAGTTCGGCTTTCAGCTTTTAACTTTGACATTCAGCACCGTCGTGGTGCAGATAATACTCTTCAAGACGCTTTGTCGCAGGCGTGTCCTGTAGCCGCTCTCGTAGACGCAGGCACTTCTCAGTCAAACTCACAACCACAAACTAATGACAAGTGGTACTTAAAAATAAATGAGGGTTGCCAACGAAACCCGTCATCGTACCCTAACTACATTGTCAAACATAACAGACTATTTCGCTATGTTAAAAGTAAATTTACATTACTGTGTGAGTTTGAATGGAAGGAAGTGGTTCCGTCTGAATCAAGGATCCGCGTAATAAATGAAAATCATGCTGAACCTACAGCCGGACATTTAGGTATCTACAAGACGTATAAAAGACTATCCCTGCGTTATTATTGGCCCGGTATGCATAGTGACGTGGTGGAGGCTGTGACCTCATGGGACATTTGTATTGCTCACAAGCAGGCTAATCACGCTCCTTTAGGCCTAATGGGGAAACCGGAAGAATGTTCACGTCCCTTTCAGATGTTGAGTATTGATATTGTAGGTCCCTTACCTGTGTCTAGGCGACAAAATTCATACCTCTTTGTGGCAACTTATTGTTTCTCTAAGTACTGTCTACTGTTCCCTATGAGGAGTGCTAATGCTAACACTATCTGCAAACTGTTAGAGGACAATATATTCTTGGTGCATGGTATACCACAATGCATTATCTTAGACAATGGAACTCAGTTCACGTCAAATGAGATGAGAAATTTATTCAATAAGTACAAAGTACCCAGTGTCCACTATACACCTAGATACACCCCCCAAATCAATACGGTGGAAAGCTATAATAAAACAATTGTAACAGCTGTTTCTACCTTCATTAATGATGATCAACGTTCTTGGGATTTACATGTACCAAAGGTCCAGTTCGCCTTGAACAGCTCAACTAGCGAGGTTACAGGTTATACTCCAGCATTCTTAGTATATGGTAGGGAATTGATTGCTGATAGACTGAGTTATAGTCTTGCTGTGCAGTTCCTAACAGTCTATTACCTTTTTTTTTTTTTTTTTTTTTTTGATTTGCGTGGTGAGAACCCATCATGGGCTATCCTCCGCCTGGGGGGGGCGGAGGGGTGTGCCGGACTCCTACCGGCTAAACTCACCACGGTGGTCCGCCTCGACACCATATGGTGGGCCTCGGGAACTCTTAGAAGACCGCACCGAGGCCCACCACGGTGCCATGCCAAACGGCACTTCCCGGAGGGGGTGACTGTAAAGACGCCATCCCCTCGTGCACGTCCCGGGGGAGACTGTAAAGAGGTCCCCCCGTTACCCTCGCTGGTGCTGTGTGCACGGCGACACGGACCACAGCGTGTCGCCGTCTTCTCGGGGGTCGTTAAGTAAGCGCGCAGAGTCCCCACTCTGCGCGCTCGCGACCCTTAAGGCCCCCCGCTAAGGTGTGTTAGGCGGGGGGTAAGACGTGTTGCGCGCCGGGGCGGTTGCTCCCCGGCGCCTCCTCCTCCGTCGAGCGGGATCGGCCCTCTCCCGTTCCCGCTCATCGGCCTCCTTCTGGAGCATGACTGCTTCACAGAAGGAGACCACTGCCCTCCAGTTTTCCGATTCTGCCAGCATAGCCGATACTATGGCTGGCAGAGAGAGATCTTGCCCGATCTGCTCGGCCAGAATCTGCCGCTCTGCGGCCCACGCAGGGCACGCCTCGAGCGTGTGCTGTGCAGTATCCTGGCCGCCTCCTCCACAATGGTGGCAATCAGCCGTGGCCTCGCGGCCGATCCTATTCAGGTATTCACCGAAGCAACCGTGCCCGGTGAACACCTGCGTCAGTCGGTACGTGACGCGCTCGCTCCTCTTGAGAACAGTCTATTACCTAATTTAACTATACCTTGCTATAGCTAACTTGTTGGTTCTCTGCACAATTACTTGAACTAACTGAACTTGACTATAGGGCTTCAGTGTCTTGATGATCAGTGTCTACCCACTGTTGAATCTGACATTTAGGTGGTTCTACAACTGCTTACTGAGCTTGACTAAAGGGCTTGAGTGTCTCGATGAACAGTGTCTTCCCACTGTTGAATCTGACATTTAGGTGGTTCTACAACTGCTTACTGAGCTTAACTATAGGGCTTGAGTGTCTTGATGATCAGTTTCTACCCACTGTTGAATCTGATATCTACATAGGTAGTCTATAATATTTTGTTGGCGTTGCCATGGGGAAAACTGTGGGCCCCAAGGGGTGTCTATTGCTGAGTAGGTCCCTATGGTGACTATCCTTAGAACCTTGTTACGTTTAAGTGTTGTTTCTTTTACTAAAAAGAAACGTTTAAAAGACGGCACCAAACTGACTAGGTAACAACTATGTAGGTCTTGCTACCGGCGTTGTCTTAGGGAATGCTGTTGATCCTAAGGGATGACTTTTTATTGCAGAGCTGGTCACTAGGACAACTACCCTTAAACTTTGTGATTGTCTTTTGTTATGTCCACCTTAGGGACCCTCTTAATATTCTTACATTCTATTACAAATGTAACATACAATTCTAAATAGGTAACAAGTTTAGGCATGTTGCATGATAATTTAACTACATTATCCACCTATTAATTAAATTTAATTTTTAATTGAGATTAACTTTTGCAATAGCATTGCTTATTTTATTAGTATTTTTCTACACTGCTAACTCACCCACTCAAGGTTACACTATAACACATCATACTTAACTATTACACTTATACAGGAGATTTGCATCTATTCTACCTTATGTAATTCTTTACTTGTTAAGAGTGACCTAGGCATACTAGCTTACTCACTGGTATGATGTTCTTTGAGCTATGACCAGAGATGAGCAGGCAGAGTCTCAGGTGGCTGGTAGTCAGGTAGTGGAGTTCTAGCGGATTTTATCAGGCAAAATCCTCTCTCTGAAGAGGGGGTACTGTAACGTTGCGTTCCGTCTATGGTCAATCTACTAAGTGATCATAGACGAAATAGTAAGTTTTGTACATCACTCAAAAAGCACTAATCCCTAGTTTGACGTTTGGACTCGGCCATTTTCCCCTGACCGCTGCTACCGAGTGACGGCTGCTCCGTAATTAATTCTGTTTAGAGGAAATATACCCCGATTTTGGGTGAGTTCTGCATATAATTGTTAAACTAAGTGTGTGCTGTGTGCTGGATAACCGATTTAGTCGAAATACTGCGTGATTGTGAGATTATGTATAGTTGACCTCGACCGACCACGCGGTCTTAGGTTATTCCACGCACAGGGGCTGCTTTATGTGCTCTCAATAGGCCTTAAACCTAATGTACTATGTGCCTTCAGCTATTTACTGCCCTCCGGCAATATCATTGTGATGTGATTGCGACCTGCACTCGGCTAGATTTAGGCTTAGCACCATAACCGCATCTGTCATTGTGCTACACTGTAATTGCACCCTCTCTGCCTTGTAAACCGCTGCGATGTGTGAGCTTTCCTTTTCCCTGCCTCTGCACCGCTCGGCGTCCACTAGGGGAGCTTCCACATCGCATGCAGGCTGCATGATCTGCACCGCTTACCTGCGAACCCTTGTGCACGCTTCCAGGGTTCCAGTCCACGCTTCTAACATACGGTTCCAGTCCACGCGTCTAACATACGGTTCCAGTCAACGCTTTCAGTCTACGGTTCCAGTCCACGCTTCTAACATACGGTTCCAGTCCACGCCTTCATTCTACGCTTTCAAGCTACGGCTTCAGACTACGCTTCCAACCTACGGCTACGGCATCAGAACTACGGCTGGCGGATACCCAAGCGGACCCTGTAGTGGCTGCCAGCTACCGGCAGCCAGTGAAGAGTAGCGGAGCGTCGCCCCTACGAGGTGGACCCTAAGGGACGGTACCTCCTTACCCTAATACTTCTACCACGGAGCGAAAACCCAATACTAGTGCCTACACAAACCCACGACCTAGCCGGAATTATGAATAAACACTTCTATAAACTACCTGAGCTTAATTTACTTCTACCCCTACTAGCCTACCTCTCATGCTAACGGCCCTGTGCGGTCCTAAACCGTTACAGCAGTAACTAACCCGTTGCAACGCATGGCAGACAATTGCACGACTTAGTGAAGTTGGGATAAAATCAGAATCAAGATTAAACGACTGGGTGGAAGTCACCGTGGAGGAGCTCTACAAGTTTTTCTTCATAATGATTTATATGGGCTTGTGTCACAGAGGACGAATACTGGACTACGGATACGTTAGAAATGCCCCAATTTCGCCAAATTATGTCAAAAAATCGTTTCCTTCTCATACTACGATTTTTGCATTTCGTAGATAACGATTATTTAGATTTTACCTTACATGGACATGTAAGGTAAAATCGTGTGCGTTCGCGCAGCGGAATGTTGTTGAATTTAAAGATATTAATTATGCAGATATTTAGTGTATGACGTCGTATAATTGTGTATGGTAAAAAAAAATTGTGTACGCAGCCATTGTGGAGAAATTCACCAAAAACTGATTCCGCTGGGCGAACGTTGTCCTGGCGGAACTTATTTTAATCCATAGACTTTAGAAGAAAAGAGGTGTGTCCAAAAATTAGTGTGTATTTGTGTGTAATTGTGTATGTATGAATAAAATGAGTGCATGCATAAACTTCGGAGAAATTCAAGTTTCCGCTACGCGAACGTTTGGCCATTAGCTAGTTTTCATATAAAGCGCTTACATAGAGAGCTGTAGATTTTTACATACGTTGTTTTGAATTTGTTTATATTTGTTTAAAAAACAGATTTAGAAAAAATCGTAGGGCTTAAAAGATAAAAATATAAACGTAAAATACACTTAATAGGTCTTAGTTCTTAAAGTATGCACTTTGGGGTCTAGATTTTCACGTTTATACAAACCTTGTAAGTATCTGAAACATGTTGCCAAGTATCAATGATGTTCCGTTAGTAATTAAAGAGTTAAAGGACAATTTTACCATGAATAGATCACTGTTTACAAAACAGTCAAATATCACGACGTTCTAAAGGAATTGCATGGTAAAATGTATGCCAAAAATTAGTTTATTCATTCAACTATTCACATGCAAAATTTCATGTCATTAAATTTAGTAATTAAAGAAATCAATTAAAATACTGACGAAGCATCGAAAACCTACATAACCCGACCAAGTTCGGATAGCTACAAAAAAGCGTCCATGCAATATATTTAGGTAACATCCCAAAATTTACCGTATAATACCGGTATTGAATTGGTATAGGTGATAACACAATTGTTGTTTCGATATAATTTAAAGGTCATTTATTTTTGTACACCAAATTTTTGTTCAATTGTTCTGATTTTTCAGCTCCAGAATTGACTGGAATAATTCCGGAGTTCCGATAGGTATTCACATTTTTTAAAAGTTAATATTTTGATTTAATTATATTCTTGTGAACGCACGTAATTTAACGTCTGTGGAATATTCCACAAACTGCTAGTCGAACAGGACGCGTGCGGCTTCCCGCTTGAAACGGTACTTCCATCCTTGAAGAAAAGAGAGGGCAATAATATGTTATCATGTAACGAATGAGTGAGTTCCACAGACGCACAGCACGAACAGTGAAAAAGCCATTATAATATGTCTAGTATAATTTATTATTATGAATTTAAATTCTAAATAGAATTAGATCAATCTGTAGATATTAACTTGGGTTTATGGTGTCTGTCCAATGTTAACGTAACACAATTATTATAATTTATATGCCTCATAAACTACGTAAATGAATAAGTGTATAGTTATTAATTTATTATAAAATCTTACCTTATATCTGTGATCAGCTTCTCACTATCACTGACTCAATATTCCTACTACATAATTATGTTAAGCTTCACTGTTACACTATAACATTAATAACACACTTTGTCAATATTATTATTATCGAGAATTGGCGATGCATAGCAAAACAACAGCGCATACGCACATTGTCCTTGACTGCACATTTGTTTGTGACTGGGGATAAAAAACAAAATCAGGTTCAAGTTCAACAGCAAAAACGAATACGCGCGGGCCGCGGCCAATGATAACATATTATTGCCCTCTCTTTTCTTCAAGGATGGAAGTACCGTTTCAAGCGGGAAGCCGCACGCGTCCTGTTCGACTAGCAGTTTGTGGAATATTCCACAGACGTTAAATTACGTGCGTTCACAAGAATATAATTAAATCAAAATATTAACTTTTAAAAAATGTGAATACCTATCGGAACTCCGGAATTATTCCAGTCAATTCTGGAGCTGAAAAATCAGAACAATTGAACAAAAATTTGGTGTACAAAAATAAATGACCTTTAAATTATATCGAAACAACAATTGTGTTATCACCTATACCAATTCAATACCGGTATTATACGGTAAATTTTGGGATGTTACCTAAATATATTGCATGGACGCTTTTTTGTAGCTATCCGAACTTGGTCGGGTTATGTAGGTTTTCGATGCTTCGTCAGTATTTTAATTGATTTCTTTAATTACTAAATTTAATGACATGAAATTTTGCATGTGAATAGTTGAATGAATAAACTAATTTTTGGCATACATTTTACCATGCAATTCCTTTAGAACGTCGTGATATTTGACTGTTTTGTAAACAGTGATCTATTCATGGTAAAATTGTCCTTTAACTCTTTAATTACTAACGGAACATCATTGATACTTGGCAACATGTTTCAGATACTTACAAGGTTTGTATAAACGTGAAAATCTAGACCCCAAAGTGCATACTTTAAGAACTAAGACCTATTAAGTGTATTTTACGTTTATATTTTTATCTTTTAAGCCCTACGATTTTTTCTAAATCTGTTTTTTAAACAAATATAAACAAATTCAAAACAACGTATGTAAAAATCTACAGCTCTCTATGTAAGCGCTTTATATGAAAACTAGCTAATGGCCAAACGTTCGCGTAGCGGAAACTTGAATTTCTCCGAAGTTTATGCATGCACTCATTTTATTCATACATACACAATTACACACAAATACACACTAATTTTTGGACACACCTCTTTTCTTCTAAAGTCTATGGATTAAAATAAGTTCCGCCAGGACAACGTTCGCCCAGCGGAATCAGTTTTTGGTGAATTTCTCCACAATGGCTGCGTACACAATTTTTTTTTACCATACACAATTATACGACGTCATACACTAAATATCTGCATAATTAATATCTTTAAATTCAACAACATTCCGCTGCGCGAACGCACACGGTAAAATCTACATAATCTGTCTCGACCATTGCAACCGCAAAGAATCATGATCATTTTTCACCTGACTATGTATAGTAATGAAATAAATGTTAAAATTTAGCTAATTGGATTATGTATCAAATACACTTAAAACAATTTTTAAAGAAACGCAGGAAAAAAATATTTTTAAGTTTTTATCTAAGCTTATTTTACGTATAAGGTACACATATTACCATGTTTTGACGCATCTCAATTACCTTTTTCTACGGCGTTCCATTTTACGCACTACTACTTGACTTTATTCATCACTGTTTCCGAGTTTTATACATTATTTTACGTTTTATTCAATCAATATGTATTTCTTTATTTGTCTTTGTATAATACAGGTTAATTAAAAACATATTGATTAAATAAATTAATCATTCAGTATGTAATTGAGTTCGGATGACTGAAATGGTTTTTTTTTTGACATTTGACAGTTCTACGATTGAAATTGGCGCACCGCAACCGCAGTCCTTCGTTGGTGCGTTTGCGTCTCGTTGTGTACTGTGCCTTTGCGTCTCGTTGTGTACTGTGCCTTTTTGTGTGTGTTACTTCTTTTTACGAACCTATTTGCTGCCCCCTGGACCTCGATATCTTCCTCATCTGACGACCTTTGCTTTCCATATTGTTGTTAATCCGCCCTCTTGATAATGCCGCCGTCAACAAAGAGTCGACGTATACTTTGCATAAACTGCAACGTCTGCTTAAATACGTTTCGGCGTTATCTCGTTTATAAGCTCAACACAAGAGTTATTTCGCTTCTTAGCGAGTGGATATCACCAGTAATCGTAAGTATATATTTTTATAATGTTTAGTCTAAAACTATCAATCATGTCCTAATTAAACTAACAGCCTGGCGCTTCTATAAAATGTATGACAACACACAAGCAAATGACCGAAAGATGGATTGAAATGAAAACTAATACAGTTTTGTCTTGTTATTTCATATCTTGGCATTAAACTATTACCTATATCAATTGTAAATCAAAGAAGTTTATATTGTCTTTCCTATTTCAGATTACTGAAGAAGATTATATTTGTGAACCTAGTAATGAAATCCTCATGAGAAGCATAAACCAGCAATTAACGACAAGCGGTGATGGTGCTCAAGCTTCAGGGTTATCTCGACCAGGTCAAAGACAAGTGTGCAGGCTTTGTGGACGGTCAACACTTAATCGTCAGAGCCATTTTATTGTTTTTGACAATCCTTCAGAAGAGCAAAGACAGATAAATGCTGTTATACAAACAAGGATTGCACCACGTCAGGTATTTATGTTTCTATATTATCCATTATTTGCCTGTATATTACTTCATACCGTAACTCTTGGTGATTTCTCTATTTGACCATGATAGTCTTTTATTAATACATTTACAATACCTGATATTAACTCAATATTTTCTTTCTTAGATGTCATCATCTGATAGAATATGCCATTCATGTTGGATGAGTTGTAAGCGTGCTGCCATACGTATTGGGCAAGCTAATGAAGCTCGTGGTGTGTCAACTACTGAAGAAGTTGAATCAGGTGACTCTGGGCCAATCACTGCTGAAACAGGTGATTCTGAGCCAACCACTGCTGAAACAAGTGACTCTGGGTCAATCCCTGCTCAAACAGGTGACTCTGATCCAATCACTGCTGAAACAGGTGACTCTGAGCCAATCACTGCTGAACCAGTTAATGAAAGTCTAGAAGTACCTTCTGAAGTTGTATCTAGCGACCTTTTTCCTCAATGTACTAATATGAATCTGCACAATGTGGCAGATTCATTTAGAGCAACGATACTCAGTACATATAAATATTATATCCCTGTACATAGCCGTGTCTGTACAGAACATAGACTGAGTAATGAGTGGAGTAATCTGTACGATTCTAGTAATAGCATGAGTACATTGACTTCACAACAAGTAGAACACATTTTTTAATTTGTTAACGCTTTCAAGCCCTACCTTAATTTCACAAATGTAGAAACCATTCATGAAATTGAAGATAACATATTTTTTTTTTGGATAGGAAGGTCAAAACAAGACTTTTTTACCCTTCTTAATGAAGTTCCTCGCATACAAGAAATGCACAAAGGCATTTTGGGATTAGCTGCATTGTTAATGAAAATGAGGACTGGTAATAATAATAATAATAATAATAATAATGTTTATTTCTCAAGATTACAGATAGCCTTTAACAAAAATTATATAGGTGACAGATTATTACTAGTAGGTGGAACTAGTTAACTTTTTATATCCTGTAAGTTGCAGAAATCTGTACACAATTAACAAACCCTGCCTCTTAAACTAGGATAACCTGTATCTTAAGAGACAGTGTTCGGCTAAGAGATTCTTATGATATGATTAATACAACAAGTGAACTGTGTCGGTCTACCCTTTACATGTTTCCTTACCTGTCTGATAGGTATGTGTGTGTGTCTCTGTGTGTGTATGTGAGTGTGTGTCTCTGTGTGTGTGTGTCTGTGTGTGCGTGTGTGTGCGTGTCTCTGTGTTTGTGTGAGGGAGTGTGTGCGCGTGCGTGGGGGCGTTCTTGTGTGCGTGTTTGCTAGGCGATGTATGTGAGCAATGTCTCTGTACTGGAATAGTCCTGTTGTAGTAGCCACTCAGTGACTTTAGATTTTAGCTTGTGTCTATTTAGATCTAATATGTTTAGTTGCTTATGAATTTTTTTGTAAATGTATGTGCTTAGTGTGTAGAATTGATGTTGGGCAAACGTAGTTTTATGCTGAGTACCTGTGGGGAGATTCCTTCGTTTTTTAGGGTCGGATGGAGGTGTAGTGGAGTGTGTTCTGAAAATGCATTGCAGCACGAAGAGTTGGCGAACCGTTAATACCTTGCAGTCAGAGTACAACTGTGTTGTAGGATATCTGTAAGGTTTTCTGGTCATAACTTTAAGTATGGCCCTCTGTGCTCGTTCAACCCGAAGAAAATTTGTTTTTATAGCACCGCCCCATACCGAAATACAGTAACTTATGATGGACTGACACAGAGTGTAATAGACCATTTTTAACGTGTCTAAGTTGGCCGATTCTCTAAGAGACTTGAAAATAGGTATCAGTCGCATCGTTCTAGTAGTGAGGGTGTCAAGTTGCTTGTCCCATCTTAGTCCGTCATCTATAAGTACACCTAAGTACTTAACGTGGTCGGTTCTTGTGAGTACCGGACAGAGGCAAGGTGCTGACGGGTTCGAACATGAATGAGCCATTACTGAAAATGTAGGAGGCGGTGAGCTGGTACGCCGAATTGCAAAAGGGATGTAAACGATTTTGTGTAAATTTAATGTGAGCAAATTCGAATTGAGGCAAGTCATTACATTATTCAGTGCTGTTTCTGCTTTGGATTGAACAATCTCCCAGGTAGGTCCATAGACAAGGATCGCGGTATCATCTGCATATGCATATATTTTACAATTAGGTAGGCTCATCTTACAGAGGTCGTTTACGTATATTTGAAACAATGTGGGACCAAGTATACTTCCCTGGGGCACGCCATATGTCACAAGTTGCTCATTGCTAAAGTGCGTATCAATTTTAACTTGTTACTTACGGTTTCTCAAGTAGTCCTTGAAAATCTCGAGTGTTATGCCACGTACCCCAAGGTGTTCTAACTTTGAGATGAGAATGGGAACAGAAACTGTGTCAAATGCCTTGGAGAGGTCCAGGAATATTCCCAGACATTTCATTTTACTGTCGAGAGTCCTAGCAACGAATTGCGTTACATCAAGTACAGCATCCTCTGTCGACACTCCTATCCGGAAGCCATACTGATTATCAGCTATTAGATTATATTTGTCTAGGTAGTTTCTAAGGCGCTTATTAAGAACCTTTTCCAGGATTTTGGAGAGAGCAGGCAGAACCGAAATGGGTCTATAATTATTGACACAGTTTCTGCTCCCCCCTTTGTAAATAGGATGAACTATTGCCTTTTTTAGTGCATCAGGAAATTTACCCATACGGAGACAGAGATTACAGAGGTAGGTAATTGGCGGTACCAGTATATGACGACTATTTTTCAGTATCATGGATGGTATTCCATCCCATCCAGTAGCGCAGTCGTTACGTAATTGTAGTATAAGAGAGTCTAGTTCAATTACATCTGTTTCTATAATGGCGAGAGAGTTCACGCAGGGGTAAGTATTATAAGGGATTTGTGGAGTGTTTTCAGTTACGGGAAGCCTCTCTGTAACCATAGAAAATGGAGCATGGGATATTATATTAACAGCCAAGTTTCTTCCTACATTAGTAAAGAATTCACATACCCTGTCTATGGATAATTTAGGTTGATCACTTATTCCTAGCAGTTCCACAAGACTATTAAATGTTTTACGTGTGCTGGTTATTTCTTTAATAACTCTCCATAAGGCTTTTGGATTATTTCTAGCTTTTTCGAGCTCACTCTTTTCGTAGCATATTTTTAATTTTCTTAGTAAGGCATTGCAATAATTCCGATAGCGAGTGTAGGTAATTTTGAGTACTAGGTTGTCTGGTGCTTTTTTAGATTTCATGTGCAACTTATCACGGTTTTTTATACATTTTAGGAGACCAGGCGTTATCCACGGTTTTATTGTTCTTTGTTGCCTTGGAATTGAGATATATTTAGTATATTTGGATATTATCGATGTTATTATAGTAATAAATTTATTCATAGCAGCGTTGGCGTCGTCTAGCTGGTATATTTCCGAGAAGTCTGTTGTTTCCAACTCTAATCTAATAGCTTCATAATTCAGGCGCGTAGTAGCGCTGCTAGTTTTCCATGCAGGATTAGCGTTAGCAATAGATAATATGATCGGTTTGTGATCTGTAACATACGAGTCTAATACTACCGTGGTAGTTGGTAAAGTAGTCTTTAAGAAGATGTGGTCTAGACAACTTTCCAGTCGTGTTGGGAATAGATGTGATGGCAATAGCCCATGGGATGCATTTAGAATAAGGTAATCAAGACACCGGTCGTTCTTATTACTCTGCATTATGTCGATATTTAGATCGCCCACGCTCAGAGCTATATTTCGGCAATTGGATAAGTTATCGTAGATATTATTCAAGCTAGTTAAAAAATTGACAAAATTATCTTTGGAATTATACGAGGGAGAGCGATAGACTGCTACCACGGCTAACTTGTTATCCATTTGACATACTAGACAATTGCCACCTTTAAATTCCGGTTCCCATGCTGTGACTTTTAAATCTAGTTTCGTGTAAATTATGACTCCATCGTTTTGGTTAGAATTAGTTTCAGTAAAGTGTGACTTAAAACCATCCAGTCTAGGTAGATTATTAACTTTACTAAGCCAACATTCAGTCAGGATGACAATATCAACATTAATTTTTGTTAAATACATTAATAGCTGTAGTTGATCAAAATTTTTATTTATACTACGTATATTTAAATGTAATAATTTTAGATTGCTATCGGATTGGTTAATATACTTTGAGCAGTCCTCAGGTCTGCAGTTAAGAGAGTTGCCTACATTAATATGGTCAAGTCATGATTTGCTTCTAATGAAATTAACAGACGTAGGAGTATCGGGATCCGCACATAGTATACTTAAGTCGTATCTAGAAAATCGGACACAAATAGTGAGAATTGGAAATTATGAAAGTTTACCTTGTAAATTAACCTACGGAATCCCACAAGGATCAATTCTCGGACCGTTATTATTTTTGATTTACATCAATAACATCAGCAGTGTTAAGACGTCGGGCAGTATCACACTTTACGCAGATGATACCTGCTTGTTCTACTTTGGTCACAATCTTACTGATATAGTGAAAGAAGCTCAAGATGATTTGAATATCCTAAATACATGGTTCCTGTCTAATTTGCTAACTATTAACACAAAGAAAACCTCGTACATGATATTTGCTGCAAATAATAAGAAAATCCTCAATGAAATCCAACTAACAATAAACAATGAAAATATTGCTAAATCAAGCAGTGAAAGATATTTGGGTCTCATTTTAGATACTAAGTTAACTTGGAAACCCCATATCGATTACATTAAGTCCAAACTATCACCTCTTATAGGAGCATTGCGTCGAATATCTACTTGCATTCCTAAAAAAGCTCGCGCAATGATATATAACTGTCTTGTTAGGCCCCACATAGAATATCTCATTGAGATATGGGGAACTGCAACAAAATCAGTAATCCAGGATATACAAATACTGCAAAATAAAGTAATAAAATCACTCTACAACTACTACTATCTTACACCAACCACTAAAATCTACAATGATACAAAAATACTTAAAATTAACCAACTCTACACACTTAAAACATGCATCTTAATACATAAAATCATAACACAAGGCACACATTCGCAACTTAACTTTAAAAAGAAAACTTACACATATAACGCAAGACGACGAGACAAAATAGAATTAAGAAAACCTAGAACTAACTATGGTAGGAAAAATATACTATATGAGGGAGCAAAACTTTATAATGAAATACCCGATGATGTGTTTAACAGTAACAGATGGTATACATTTAAAAAAGCCCTAGAAAAATACGTAAGAACGAAATTCTAACACCGAATGTCACCTACTAAATCGTTTAATTGTTAAGTTTTACTCTTACTGAATCTTTAATCTTTTAATTTGGTTGTTTTGTATAACTATATAGGATCACAGACACTGTATCTACTTTTACTATATATTTTCTATACATTTCTCAACATGTAAGTGAACCGTAATGTTCTTTTTTTTTGAGAAATAAATGTCTTTAAACCGAAGTTCGTTATTTATGTTACTTATAGTAGCCATTTATGATTAATAATATTACCAGAAAATGTGATCTATGTATAAGTGAAAAGTAATTTATGATGGTATGGATGATAGATCGCGCATTTGAGTGCTTTGTGATGTGAGTAGATATTGCCGTCAGTGTGTGATATTGTGGATGAATGGTAGTTTTAGTGATGAAAGAAATTATGACTGAGTGTGTAGTATTGTTTTTTAGTGATGTGATATGTGCTGAGATTATGTATTGGTGTGTATGTGTAATATTGCCTTGCATAATGTGGTAGGCGCTTTTTAGTTCGTAGGATATAAGTAAAGGTGTGTTAAGTGAGGAGTAGTAGATTTGCTTACATATAAGACGAACAAGGTGAGTAAAAAGAAATGTAAACAAAATAAGATAAGCTGATACAAATGTGAGTCACTTATTTCTAGTTACAAGTTCCTGAAGACATTTGTCGGTGTTAATTAATATTTGTTTATCGCCCTCTTGCTTGCGCAGGAATATATTTCCATTAGTTATCCAACAGTACTGAAAGCCGTTGTCCTTAGCAAACTCGCGGGCTAGATAGAATAGTTTTTTGGAGCTGGCAGGCAACTGTTCGGCGATATAAACAGGTAGGCGTTTCCCTGGTATTCCGATGAGTGAAGTGTTTATTTTGTCATCTTTGCCCTTTTCTTTGTTGAACGTGCGGACAGCAGATATGAGTGTCTGTTTTGTTCGCACTGTAGTGAATTCTGCAATTATTGGGCGGGGGGAATTAATATTTGTGGACTTGCCTGGCAGACGATATATGTCACGTAGCTCTGAGTTAGGTATAGTTACTCCAACTGCTTCGCCGATTTTACATACAGTTTTTATGAGACTGGTGTTATCTTCTGT
Organism: Shargacucullia verbasci; assembly: GCA_947562105.1. Lineage (NCBI taxonomy): Eukaryota > Metazoa > Arthropoda > Insecta > Lepidoptera > Noctuidae > Shargacucullia > Shargacucullia verbasci. Next base: position 6,377,684 of record OX387281.1, read on the forward strand.
ATTTTCTTGTGGGATATGTCGTATTTCAATGCCAGAGGAGCGTGACTTGTGCTGTAAGTCAATTATTTTTCTTTCCAAGTTTTCTATGTAAAGTTGCTGTTCTTTACGCTCTTTTCTTAAACTCTCGACCTCTTTCTTCATGTCTTCGAATTTATTATTAATAAAAAACATTGACTGAACGATTTCCTCATTAGACTTGCAGATATCAGCGTTAGATGCCTGTATTTGGGAATTTTGGGTCTTAATCTCCCCTAAATCAGATACAAGTTTAGACATTAGGTTAGTCTGTTCCTCTAACATCTTAGAAATGATGCTGTCTTGGTCTTTCTTCCATCTATCGAGTGTATCTTGTAGCAGCTGAGAAGTTAAATCTGACCCACTTTGTGGCGAATTTTCTTGTCGAGGGCGTTTACTTCGGTTCGTGTTGACATAGTCGCTCATCATTATAGCCGAATTAATATCAGGCTCAGATTGAGTCTGAGTCTGGGACAGATTGTTTACTTGCGTTTTCGGAGTTTTAGGTGGGGTGCGTTGTACGCCTGCCATGATAGATACTGAACAGTATACAATATATACTTATCAGAATTATTCTGCTATTTTTATGCGGAGTAATTGCAGTTTGATAATGAAGAAACAACAACTGGTGAATCAGATGTTAGGTTGTCAACATTATTAGATGTACCACGTACTACATTAGGGCGTTTAATGAACAAATGCAGGGAAATTCTGGTTCAAGAATTTGTACCTATCAACCTGGGTATCACTCACATTTCTAGAGAACGTCTAATGGATCATAACCTCACTATACCAAATGGTATATATAATGAAAACTATACAAATGCTATAATTATTTGTGACGGGACATACATAAATATAAATAAAAGTTCCAATTACTCTTTCCAAAAAGATACTTATTCTTTACACAAATATAAAAATCTATTAAAGCCATTTTTATTTGTGGCATGTGGTGGTTACATCTTAGATTGTTACGGTCCATACAAGGTGTTATCAACTACTCAATAGTTTCACAACGGATGTGACGTATTATAATTAATCATTACATTATAACTACATATTTACATTTTGATTATTTCTATAATAATTAATCATTATCATTGTTATTTGTTACTGTACTAATTTTGCATCTTAAAATGTAATTAATCGATATTTGACACTCAATGATACAATTATATAAGTAGGGTGAGAGATTATTAAAATTGATTCGAAATACAACTGTCAGTTAGAACGTTACTCTGCTTGTTATACACTGTGTGTAAAAATCATCTCGGTGTTTCATTCTGCAAGACCCACAAGTATAATAGTTTCAGAAGTGGGATTTGCCCACAATGTCGGGACCATATTTTGACGGGTTGGGGCAACGAAAACGAAGACACTACAAATCTAGCAGCTCGGAAGATGAAAATAGCGATATTTTTTTCTCGGAAGACCGTCGCACAAACAAATTGTACAAAAAACGACACGTCGCCCCCAGCGATGCTGAAGTCATTCCTAAATTTCGGCCGGAAGACAGCAACAGCAACGTGATAGCGTGGCTTCACAAAATAGACCAGCTCGGCGACGTCTACGGGTGGGACCACACTGATCGCACATTCATAATGCAACTGCGTCTACGTGGATCCGCTCGAGAATGGTACGATGATCTCGAAAACTACGATCTAACATGGGATGAGTGGAAGGATATGTTACGGACCGCTTTCCCAGGATCTACTGACTACGTAGACAAACTGGAACGCATGCTGGCAAGGACTAAAGGAGATAAAGAAACTATGACAAAGTATTATCATGAGAAATTATCTTTACTAAAGAAATGCAACATTACCGGTGAAGATGCTATTTCATGTATAATACGAGGACTGCCTCCCGAATTGGTAGCCAACGCTAAATCCTATAGTTGTAACACTCCTGAACAACTATATTATGGCTACCTATCATCGCTGGAAAATTTCAAACGAGTGGAAACTTATACTGCCCGAAAATCGACGTGGAGAAGAGGAGCCAGCAATAGTACACCAGGTTCAACGACAACCCATCAGCTGCAGCCAAAGATCTGTTACACGTGTCGGCGGCCGGGTCACGAGGCGCGGGACTGCAGACAACAGCAGCGCTGTGACAACTGCCGACGCAGCGGGCACACCACTGCGGCTTGCTGGTTTGGCGCCGGGAGTGCCGGGACATCACGGCAACCACATAAGGTTAGTCAAATATTCATATCACCTATGATATATATACTGATATTTACAAAAGAACAGTGATAGTAAATGGACACCAGCTCAGAGCATATATAGATACTGGCAGTAAAATTAATCTACTCTGTATCTCACAAGTTGAGAACTTACAACTTAAAATCGAGCCTAGCACTATTATTATGAAAGGTTTCGGTGGAGCATGCGTAAATTCACTTGGTTCGTGTCGTCTAGATATTTTGATAGATAATGTGCAGTTGAATGGAATTGTCGAATTAACTAATTACATAACATCTGATATTGATCTATTAATTGGACAAACAATGATTAATAGTAAAAATGTTAGTTTAGTGACTTCGACTTCTTCTATACGTTTCGTTCAAAGTCAAGTTGTACAGAATATATTTACAGACTTAAATCTACACGCATCTGATTTTCTTCTAAAGTTTCCAGTTTATTTAAAAAATAAAGTTCAAATACCTAAGCAAAGTCAACTATATGTAGAGGTTTATGTTGACTGTTATAGAACTATTGTAAAGGAGCACACATTTTTAACGAATACAGTATGGATGCAATTAGGAAACATAACCTATTTAATACCCTCGGCTATTATTAAACAGTATCACTCTCATTTGAAAGTTGTTAACTTAGGCTATACAGAAGTAGTATGGGAGGCTCATAGGTTGATAGCTAGGGCAGAATTAGTGACAATTCCTGTGTGCGGTAGTGAGTCCAGAATACTAACTATAGATAGTTCAGAAAAGGAGAATATACGCATTAACTTAACTGACATTGAGAAAGGTCAACTCAGTGATTCGGAAAACAAACAATTATTATTACTTTTAAATAAATATGTTCACTCATTTGCTAGATGTACCAAAGATTTAGGTTGCACTGATCTTATAAAAATGCACATTCGCACAGTCAATAACCAGCCTGTCTGTTGTAAACCTTATAGATTATCACACAAAGAAAACGAAATAGTAAACGGAAAAATCAAAGACTTATTAGAGGCAGGTATAATTAGGGAATCAATGTCCGATTATGCTAGCCCTGTAGTTTTAGTTAAGAAGAAGGGTGGGGATTATAGGCTCTGTGTTGATTATAGGGCTTTGAATGCGAATACTATTAAAGATCGATATCCTTTGCCACATATTGAAGATCAGGTCAATAAGCTGTCAGGTAGATTCTTTTTTACAACCCTAGATCTCGCTCAAGGCTACTATCAGGTCAGTCTCCATGAAGACTCAATATCGAAGACTGCATTTGTAACTCCATCAGGTCAATATGAGTTTTTAAAAATGCCCTTCGGTTTAGCTAACGCTCCAGCTGTTTTCTCGCGATTAATACAGATGACACTAGGTAGAGTCGATCAAAACATAGCTCTATATTTAGATGACGTAATGTTGCCTACAACAACTGTACAGGAAGGTTTAGCGTTGCTAGAAAAGGTCTTACAATTACTAACACAGGCAAATCTAAAATTAAATCTCAGTAAATGTTCTTTTCTAAAGCGTACTGCAACTTACTTAGGTCATGAAATCTCAGCCGGAACAATACAACCGGGCCAAGCTAAAATTAAATGTGTCGCTGAATATAATAGACCACGTAACGTACACGAAATCAGGCAATTTATCGGATTAACGTCATATTTCAGAAAATTCGTTCAAAGTTTTGCTCAAATTGCTCGTCCTCTTACCTTGCTTACTAAAAAGGACGTAAAATGGTATTGGGGCCCTGACCAAGAAAATTCATTCAAAACCCTTAAGCAGCGTTTGATTGAAAAACCAATCTTAGCCATTTATAACGCCGATGCAAAGACAGAATTGCACACTGACGCCAGCAAAGTAGGTTTGGGCGGTATTTTTATGCAATACCAAACAGATGGTAGTTTAAAACCAATAGCGTATTTCAGTAGGGTAACCACTAACGAAGAGAAACATTATCATAGTTACGAACTCGAAACACTCGCTGTCGTGGAATCCCTCAAACGTTTCCGAATTTATTTTACAGGCATCAAAGTTAAAGTTATTACTGATTGTTCAGCCTTAAGAACTACCCTTGTTAAACGCGATTTAATCCCTCGAATAGCTCGTTGGTGGCTCACTATTCAGGAATTTGATATTGAGATTGAATATAGGCCCGGAGAACGCATGAAGCATGTAGATGCCCTAAGTAGAAACCCTGCAACTAGTACTATACTCATGATTGACAATTCCGATTGGCTAATAACTTTACAGTTACAAGATGATAATATTCAAAGCATTATTACTAGACTTCGTGATAACTCCGATACAAATTTATCTACAAATTATATCGTGAAAGATAATATACTTTTTAGAAAAACTGTTGCTGGTGAACGTTTTGTGATACCAAAATTAGCTAAATATGGTCTACTACAAAAACTTCACGATCAAATAGGACATCCTGGTTTTGAAAAATGTGAAAGTTCTATTAAAGCTCAATTTTGGTTTGAAGGGATGACACGATTTATAAGAAAATATATAAATTGTTGCTTACAATGTGCGTTTAATAAGGGCAACTATGGTAGGTTGGAGGGTGAATTACATCCAATTAACAAGCCTGCAGTACCTATGCATACGTTGCACACAGATCATTTAGGTCCTTTTGCTAAAACCCGTAAGGGGAACACCTATATTCTTGTAATAATTGACGCTTTTACAAAATTTGTATTCGCTCGACCTGCTAAAAATTGTAGTTCAGTAGAGACAATTCGGTTGCTAAAAGAAATTATCATGCAGTTTGGTTATCCGGTTAGAATAATAACAGATAGAGGCAAAGCTTTTACGAGTAGATATTTTAAGCAATTTTCCGAAGAAAATCAATTTAAACACATTTTAAATGCAATAGCCAGCCCTCGCTCCAATGGCCAAGTTGAACGAGTCAATCGCACTTTATTGAATGGTCTTAACACTATGTCGGAAAGCGAATGTACGTGGGACAATAAGTTAGACGATATAGTCTGGGGAATTAATAACACACCTAACGCAACTACTGGTTTTTCACCATTCAATCTTATGTTTGGTCATAAAAACTCTAGATATCCATCTTTCCCTTCGAATGCGCCTTCTCTCTCTGAGACCCAACTAAATGAACTACAGGCTAATAGGGAAACCGCTAAGCTTCGGATCGACAGAAATATGACTACTATGAAAAGACAATTCGATAAAAAGCATAAAAAGTGTATTAAATATACCATGGGTCAATTAGTTCTTTGGAAAGGTGGCATAGCTAGAGATGCAGTTACTGGGGTTACTAAAAAGTTAAACGGGTTATACACAGGTCCCTATAGAATATGTAAAGCAGATAACTCATTAGACCTATACACAATCACAAGTATAAAGGGCATGAAAGGTTACAAAAGGTTCAATGCTGTAGTACGTGGAGAAACCCTACGGCCATACAAACCAACTATGTCAGAAGATGATAGTTCAGGCAGTGACCGAGAGATAGATAGGGACGATTTGATTGATCTTCTTGAAAGTTAAATAACATATAACTTTATCAATGTTTAATTTCATATATATGTTAAAAATTACGTGATCGTTACAGATGTGTGATTCTTAATAATTAGCTTTGGTCACAATCAATAAAGTAAAAGTTAAAGCTTGCCAGTATTATAAGATTGTATGTCATATATAGTAAATAATTAAATAAATTAATTTAAAGTAGTAAATATTGTACTAAATATAATGTAAAGTAATTGTTTCTCTATATCCTATCTATACACATAATTACATAATACTCGTAATTGTGTGATACATATTAGTAAAGACGGCTATGTGATCAAGTCTATAAGAATAAAGACAGCTGTGTGATCAAGTCTATACAAATAAGGACGGCTGTGTGTTCAAGTCTTTAAATATAAATGGCTATGTGATCCAGTTTATATGAATAAAGACGGCTACGTGATCAAGTCTATGTCTGTGTGATAATATTATCCATAGAGACGGCTGAGTGATCAAGTCTTACTGATTAAACATTCATAGACGGCTATGTGATCAAGTCTAAATAAATATAGGATGGCTATGTGATTAAGTATGTTAACTGCTTGATTAAGTAGATAGCTGATCAAATACAAAGACAAATGCAACTACATGATTTTAATATATGTATAACAATTTAGTAAAATATAAATAACTGAATTAAATCTGTGTGACATACATTAATATTAATAAATACCTGCTGAAAGAAATAAAAGAAACCAATACAAATGAACAATAATTATAACACAACAATATTAAGTTGTTAAAGTA